>OY101444.1:79599453-80059453 GCA_956483585.1 Gymnocheta viridis | reverse complement strand
CAACGGGTTTCCTTGCGCCACATATTGACTACAATAGGAGCAAAACCCTTCGAAATGTTTTACTTAAGACTGCATGTTTTGCTCATAATGCAAACGCACTATTATGGTAAAAATACTAAAATAGATCTATTTCTTTTAGACTAGATAAAATTATTATACATTTAATTTATATTCCATTAAAATACAATTTTCGAAATATCATAAGTAAGGTTCAAAACCTGAAAAAACTACGTAGTGGTAGACTTTATTTTCATCAATATAATACTGAATTATCATCACTGTTTGTAATCGAAAAATGTAGGGTTCCTATTTTATTTAAGTCTTATCCCCAATTTCAAATTTTTAGTTCTTTAAATAACGCTTTTATTTATAACTAGATTTTGCTTAGTGGTCAAAATTCGAGCGCCAATATACGTATTTTAGTTGCATTCATTTGAAGACAAAAAATCTACATACATACGTAATTTTTCATTCCTATTTTACCATTTGTAGTAGTGTCAACTTTAGGAACCTTTTATTCCTTTAATAATGAACCCATTTAAACAATACTAGTGTATACAGCGGTCGGCTCATTCGTCCGCATTCTAGAAATTAATATTAAACATTTACATAAATATATGTATGTAAAAACACCATTAAAACATACATACATATGTACATATAAATCTTTCCAAAATCGGTTTACTACTACGGCCGTAAAAGGGATCTATAAAAATGTGTTTGCCTATTAATAATATAGATAGATATAGTCGGGTCACTAAAGCTCAACAATGTTTACGATTTGGTAAAAGAATGAAGAAAATCGGTTTGCAAGCAAAGGAGAAAAATACTACTAAAAGTTGTCCTTGCCTACATACATATATATTTACATATGTATATAATAGATAGATTAATACGAAATATTACATACATATGTATGTATGTACTTCTCACACGTACGCGAAAAAAAACAAAACACGCAAATAATTTTTCTATTTCTCATTGTTGCTTCTTCGTATAGATTGAGTCGGAGATAAACCATCTTATAGTCCTCCCTTTGTGAAACCTCTACATACTTTGTGATAGGACGATTTCCACAGGATAGATCACTTAGGAAACAATGAGCTTGTGCTTTAGGTTAAATCAGCTTTTTTCCCCATCAGATTATAAATCAAAAGAGATAGCAGTACCATGTAATATCAGATTATCCTGCCAAACATAGAATAATAACAACTGCAATAGCATGCTGCAGTTAAGAGAATGAAAGGTTAAACTGAGGGAATAATGAAAGCCAACAAATACAATTTTATCACTACGGCTTGCGGTCGAACAGCAAATGCATGTCGAATTTTTGTGAAAGTCCATCTCGGCGGTTGTTGTGTTTCTACCCAATACTTTTATAACTTCAAAGAAATGTTTAAAATACATCATATTTTTCTTCTCAATACTATAATATGCATTTTTATTTTAATAAAAACATAAAACATACATATTATAGGATTACTAAAATATTTTTTAAAAATGTCTTTCTAACAAAACAATATTATTTATTGTTGATTTTTTCGTACTAATTTGGTGTTTACAATTTCAAGCAAATCTCTAAGCTTATGTTTAAGTCGGGTTTGTAACGATTAATCAATCTCAATAAATTAAGTTTTTTGTTCTTGGAATTATTTGATTCTAATTCATACAGTGTAGATAGATTAACTAAAAGGCTTTCGTTTAAAGATTTTTGAGGATTTAAATTGATGGCTCTTTCAAAAAGATTAATTGCATCCTTTAGTTTGCCAGCGTATAAAAGGCAAACACCCATGTTGTTTAAAATCATAGTATTGCCTGTTTCTAAATGTAGCGCCTTTTGAAACGTGGCATAAGCTTCAGGAAAATCGTTTTTGGCTACAGTGATCAGACCTTTGTCCACTAAATCACGAATATCTGGTTGTGAACCTCTATAAAAAAATTCATTAAAAAACAAAATTTGTGCAGTTAACATTCGACTTACATTTTTCTCAACCGCCGTGCTTCAGCAAATTTTTGTTCTGCTCCAAATATATCGCCAATTTGTAAATATATTCTGCCCCAGGCAGAAAATAAGGCTCTTCGATCTTCTTTATCTAAATCTGAACGTTCTACAATCATGCTACGTATGATATCATCGATAAGATTATACTTTTTCAACTGCAATTATTATTTAAGAAATTTTATATGACATACATTTAACATACATACATTTTTATATATTTTTTATGCATCATATTTTAAACTTACTATAATCGCACAATTAACTATGGAATGCAAAACACGTAGTTCACGCTTTTTCCAGAAATCCAGTGCTTCATTCGGATCTTTGCTGGCATAGTATTGCTTAATTTCATTGCAAATCACATAAAGTTCGGAGAGACGATCCAAAGCCATTTGAGGATTGCCCAGGTATATGGGTATTTCAGCAAGCAGTAAACGAAATGAAAAGCAAGCTATAGAACCAGTTTTGCTAGGATACATTTCTGGATAGAACTATAATATAAACTATTTACAAAAACAGTTTATCTTGAAATTTTTATTTTTTACCCACCTCATAGTACACATCGGCATTATTAAGCTGATCAAAAAGTGCCGCCTCTTGCTGCAGCAGATCAAACTCACCCAACTTTGCTAGCAATGCAAGTCGTGTAAACCACAGCTGCAAAGAATGTGGTGAATGTTTGGCTGGCTGCACTGCACGTCCATAACCTTGACCATAGATGGTTAGTAATCGTCCTGTAAGATTAACAGCCGCTGTATAGCAACCAGCTACTATGAGGGATCTCAAGCCACGTTCGTCTTGCGTAACATTGTCTACATTTAAAATTTTACGTTGAGACAATTCGTTGTCACCCAAGTGTTTAGAAACAGCTATGGCTATCGAATCAGGCTTTGAGTAAAATAGAAGTCAGTATGTGTAATTAAAAAAAATAACTTTTCACATTACCAAATCATTAGGAGTCTGTATTTGCGGCTTTGTTAAAAGTGGTGGTACTCCCGGATCTGTATGCGGTGGCTCCCAGAAATTTCTCACATCGTCATTAATTTTCAAGTCTTCCTCTAACTCTGCAGGATTTTCTAAATAGTCCGGCGGCTTAAAGCCACCAGTAAATGTATTTGAAGTCAAATTTCCTGGGTTGAAGGCAGATGCTGAGGAGTTTGATCCTGATATGTAGGTGTGCAAAGAATTTTGTATATTAGATGATTTTTTTGAAACTAGTGGCATTTGCCTTGTGTTATTTCTTGCTGATTAGACAGAAAATAGAAACACATAAAGTATGTGATTTCCTCTGTAACTAATCGATTTTATATTGCTTTCTTTGCTGCAAGAACGATTTTTGAAAGTTAATAGAGCAGAAGTAAACGTAGCATAGTTCTTGATATTGTGCAAAAATGTCATGAATACATTTTAGGTAATTATTAAATTTATTATTCGAGGCAGGTCTCTTTATAAACATATTTTAATATCAAATTTTTCCATTGGATAAATTTAAATCAATTCATCAATTCGCATTCGTTGTACTATTCATTTTGTGTAAAATTATTATTTTTAAGTTCAGACATTATTGCAGCAAATGAGCTACTTTATGTTACCTTGCTTATCCTGGTTTCCGGCTAGGTCATCGAAGAAACTGGGCGGATCATTAGCAAAATATTGACTTAAAGTTGGAGCTGAACTGATTGATTTATTTTCCATTTGCTTCTTGAGAAAATATTTGTATTATTTTGTTTTTTCCTTTTTTGTAAGCAACTTATTTTAGTAGCTGCAACAACTGTTCAACTTTGTCACAAAGATTATTTTTGTGACATTTGTTATTAGGTGTGTCAAGACTACAATAAAAAAACTCTTAAACGATAAAAACTTTTTTAAAAAGCGAAACTAGCCGTTTTCTTTCTTTCACCTGCAATCGCAAGTTGTAATCAATGAGCAATATTAGATTAAGTTTTTAATTCAAAGCGGACATAATAAATTTATACATACATATGTAAGTATGTAAAGTGTGTGTTTTCAAAGGTGATAAAATACTGGGCATAATTTAAGACGATACCACGTTCTCAAGCTGAAAGCATTCAGCCTCCTGTTCCATCACAAGCTCACATAGCTTTCTGCTGGTTTCTCAATAGATGTCGTATGTGAAGAAAGGCAGCTGAGCCATTCATAATAGTGTTTGGTGTTTGCGCAATGAATTGCTTAGACGGAGAGAAACTCCGCAAGTTGACCAGGTAAGCTTTATATTTTGAAAAGAAGCAATTTATTAATTGTTTTTAAAAACGCAAATTAAAATTTCAAATGGCTATACATAAGTATGTATTAGTAGACCATTATCCCGATGAAATGTTTGTTCAATTCACCACTATGTATTGTTCTATTGGGTGCAATTATTGCATTACTTTACATAGTAGGTATAGGTATTTACATTTTATTATTCATAAAAAACTTATACAAAATTACCATTTCATTTCATATCCCTTCTTTATTGCAACGTAGCTATGCTGTACGAATAGCGATACAATAGAAAGTATTTTTAGGATTCAAATAAAATACTAAAATTAATTAAACAATTATTTTGAATAGTTTTTCAACCTACATATACATATATGTACATACATATATTTTTATTTTAAAATTTCGAAATTCTATATATTATATGTAGTTGTTCTATCTATAATTGATATCTATTATAGATAGAACAAGTTTAAGATATTTCGCTTTTATTGAGTTGTTAAAACAACAATTGTTATTATTAATTTTATTTACATAACTATACATATATCGCTGAAGAAGCTTTCCATTGAGAAAGCGAAATATTGGTTAAAATAAATAATTTAAATTTATATTATTGACCTTAAGCTTCAACAAGTTATTTAATAAAATATAAATAAAAGGTCGAAAAATTAGAATACATAATTTTTATTATTAATTTTTTAAAGTGGGTATTTACAGTGCTTTTCATAATTTCTCACAGTGCCTTTTGTGCTCTTTTGTTAAACCGATTTTTTCCGCTGATGTTGAAAAAACATTCAGTTTGATGAATTTGCTTAAAACAAAAATTAGAAACCGGTTATCTTTAAATTCAGTAAATGCGTTGCTGCATACTAAATACGGTTTAAAATTTGAAGATGCATGTTGTCGCAATTTTCAACTGCCTTCAAATGAACAAACATTTAAAATAAATAAAACAAATTCGAAGGAATCATACCAAAAATCTCAATATTTTATTACAAATGTTTTGTGGCCTGGTTGCGAAGACGAAATGGAGTTTTTATAGCAAAATAAACGAAAATGAAAAATACAATCGATTGAAATGCTATCCGGAATTGCATTCGACTTTGAATTCCTTTTTTTTTAATCGATTCCATATTATTTAGAATCTACAGAAATTTGTATATTACACATCGCTCCTTTAATGCAACAACTTAAAAAACCATAAACTTTTAAGTTACTTAGAAAAACATTATGTTGAAGGCAGGACTGCATGTAATATTTTGAGAAAAATCTTAAAATTTTGTAAATAAATTTTCAAAATCGTCAGTATATAAAAAATCGTCACTAATGATAACATTGTAACATTCAGATGGATTCTTTTTTAAATAATCTTTTAAAAAAATTAATCCCCTCAAGGGTTCGTGTTTCCAATGAATTTTATATCTTGGTTTTATTAAGATCAATTTCGCTAAATATTCTTTCGACATTAGCTGAAGAGATTGGTAAAGTCATTAAGTTATTTACAAATTCACATAAACGAGTTTATTGTTTGGTAGATTGATTGACTTTCCTCTTTTTAAAAATATATCTATCGTACATTTAGTGCGCTGTCTCCAAAATCCAAAAATCTTAGTTCTCTTATTTTATGCTCAATATCTTGATATTTTTCTTTAGAGACTAGATTAGGAAGACCTTTTAATAAGGGAAGAATTTCGGAGTTTTTTTTCTTTTAAATCACAGATGGTGTAATTAAATTAAAATTTTTTATAATTTTGTCATCGAAATCAAATCCTTTTTTTATTTGGTAACACAATTTATTAGGCACACAATTATAAATAAATTGATTGAAAGTTTCAACATCAATTTTATATTCTCTTATAAATAAACAAACTTCTTGCTTTTTAAAAAAATTTTTACGATTACGGAAATCAATTTGATTTAGAGGCGTGTTTTTTATACAATCATCTATAAAAAAATTATTAAAACATTTTAAAAAAGTTTCGTCATTCCATAGTGCATGTTGTGAATTTGAATTCCTTCAATTTTGTTTAGAGTATTCATATTTTAAAACAAAAAAGTAAAGCTCGTTAACGTCATTAAAATTTTTAAATATTTCTTTAGCAGTATCAATATCATCGATATTGGCCGCAAAACAAAAATATATTTTTAGAGCTTGACATTTTGCCATACATAGATATTATGTTGAGCAAAAATTGACGAAGTCAAAAAATCGTCAAAGTGTAAGGAAGGGATACTAAACAAAAATCGTCAAACGTCATTTTGTGAAATTCGCTATAAAAAATCGTGAAAATGACGTAAAATCGCCAAGCTTGGCACCCCTGGTTGAAAGTATTTTTTATACATACCTATGTACATACATACATATGAAAAAAGTTTTTCAGTAGCATATGTATGCTTAATCCAACCCGAATGTACTCGTATACCCACTAAAAAGCCATATACATACATACATACCTGCTAACTTTTTTATTTCACTTTATTATTATTACGTGAAGATACTTTTAAGTTTTGTCTAAACAAATATGTCACTTATTTTATTTTTATATGTATGTATATGTAACTAATGTACATACATATGTATATTCTTTTACTTTTATTAAATGAATTGTGATTTTATTTTATGTTGATAAATTCTGCTATTTGATCTCAAGTCATTCATTTGTTTTTTTTGTTTTGAAGCAAAAACTTTAAACTGTATTTTGGGTATTTACTTTTTATTTTTAACTTTTCTATAAATTTCTTAATATTTTTTGGCATAACTAAAATTTTTAAAATAAAAAAATTTTTAAAAAGGTGCTTTTGTTCTTTCTAGAGGTACACACTGGCCTCCTCGGCCATCTTTAAAAATACATCCCACAACAACCACGCCATTGAAGCGATGTGTAGTACATTACATATACTTTTATTTAAGACGTGTATTTCTTATATCAAACAGACATTTATTTTTTTAAAAAGGCCACTCAGAAGTCGTTTCATCCGTGTTAACCGAGCGATCATCGAAGAAACGTTCCCCCATCGGCCAATTAGATATTAACCAAAATAAGGAAAACGTTCAAAACCTCACGCTACAGATGAAACGATATACCTCTTCATCGCGGTTGCAGTATTTTTCATTTTGCAATGAAAATAAATGAAGACTGACTACAGAAATGATCCTGTGAAGTATAGTCTTAAATTTTTCGAAGCTAAACTAAAATTATTTGTATCGAATCGAATATCAATCAAATGAGAATTATAGACAATAATAACAAAACAAGAAAGAAAACTGAAGCAGTAGATACGAAATCTAACAATAACAACCCCATATACAAAATATGCAGGGCTCTCAGTTTCACGCCCTATTCCCAATTTTTCATCCCCAAAACTCCCAAGTTTTCTATATGAAAAATATATTATGGGCCTTATTTTGTAAAACGCAATCAAGGTACACGAACTTCATCAGCTGATTAGCAATTGATCTCTCCTGAATTGCCAAATTTTGTTCACAATTAAAAAAAAGAATTATGTGCTGTGAGAAAATTTTCAATATGTGAAAAAATAAACGAAAAGGGAAAAAATTATTGTAAATTATTTGATTGATTTTGAATTTGATTCGTGTCAATTTAGGAGAAATAACAATAGAAAAATTATAAAATTTACCTTGAACGCGTTTAAAATTGTTTAACGTTTTCTTTTTGTAATAATAATAATAATATAGAATATAGATACATGTATAGATACATGTGTATGTATGTACATACATATATGCATAAGTTTTTGGATATTAAAATAATTGCCGAGACTTACACGAAAACGTTTTTGTTAGACTTTCATTTAATTCATATAAACTAAAAATCTCGGACTAAAAAGTCTTTGTTTTGAAGATAAACAAAAAATAAATAAAATTTAGTATATCGTACACACAAAAAATCACAATATTCCCAGCACGAAATTTTCATCCCCAATGACGAGAGAAAATCCACGATTTGGGAACAAGTCCCCTAAACAAATCAATGCTGCCAACTAGTGGGTATTTACCTAAATTCGGTGTAATTTTTATATGTGTAGACAGTGGATAATTGTTCTCAGGTGTAGTTCGTGTTTAATTTAAAGTTTTTATTATTAAATAATAATTTTTTCCCTTTTTGTGTTGTGACTCCCATAAATATACCTCGTCAATAATAAAATCTACAAAATCCAATATAGAAAATACTAAAAGATTATTAATTTTTTATAAAAAACGTTTATGAAATTTTATTAAAAAATTTTTAAAAAATATTAATATTTCCCTGAAGAAGCCAGCCACACAAGGATGTGGCGAAATATCGGTTAATTAATAAAATTTTATAAACGTTTTTTATAAAAAATTTACCTATAGCTCAAAAAAACTATATAAGTATAATCTAAAAGATTATTAGTAAGTGTCCTCTTGTGTCTGTGCTTAAATCTAATATTTATACCTGAATTCGGTTTATTCAAATGTCTTGCTGTATACAGAACAAATGCAGGTACGATAAAAATGTTTGTATGCAAAAATGCTGAAACCAACATACTTTAATTCAACAAGAAAAATTTAATTTGCTGCAATACATTTTTATTTTATGCCGTTTCTAAAAAAAATTAACATTTCTTTTTCTTTTTATCAAAAAAACTGCTATTCAAAGTTTTCTTAAGACAAAACTATTGCCTCGTAAGTGATGATAAGATAATTTCCAATAAACTCACTAGTTCAAATAATGATTATATTGCAAACTTTCAATAAAAAGTGCAAAAATGTAGCATTTTTTTTGAAAAGAATTTATGGAATAAAATCTTAATTTGAGGTTCAATGTAAAATCACTCAAATTGGGTAATTTTACTTCCGCGTTGGTGTAAATAAAAAAATGGGTTATGGTAGCACTGATTCATATGTACGTAATTTTTCGTGCGCATGTCGTATGTGCAGTGTTGTTAACTTTGTTAAGTTTATAAAAGCAGTAAAGTCAATCGCGTTTCCAAAAACGTGCTCCATTTAAAAAAACTTCAGGACATAGGGTAGCAATTACTATAAAACATTTACAGAATCTTGGGGAAGTTATAAAATACTAAATAGATGTTAGAAGTTAACTACTTAGATATCAATTTATGCCAAAGTTTATGAATAGGTGCTTCCACAGATACTAACTAAAATAACTGCCATAGTTTTACTTATGGCAGAATAAAACAAATACTTATGAATATATATTACCAAAACAAAATTTTTTGTTATTGCTATTGTTGGCGCGTAAGTCTTATTTTTTTAAATATAAAATCTTTTTTTTTTTTTTTTTAAATAAAAGAGAAGTAAAGTAACACTCAGGCAATTAGTATGCCTACCAACCCGTAGGTGTGTTACCTTCCTTGGGAAAGGGATAGTGAGAGAGGACAGATGGTGAAAGAGAGAAAGCTTAATTTTTACAACTCTGATATTGCGCGCTGTGTTAGTTTTTAGATCAGTGTTGCAGCGCCTCTGATGTCAAGTAGGCGCATTAAATGTGTTTTAAGCTGTTGTAGCCATTTTATTAATTATTTCACTTCGCTGGCGATTTTGCTACAATACCGACGAAGGATGGCGCTGTGATGTCCGCTAGCATACACCAGTATTAATTCCTGCCAGTACTGTTCAGTGAGCAGTGTGCTATGCCTTCATCACTTAAACACTCCGACAACAACAAATACAATGTCATACTAATGCACACCTGAAAAATGCTAGAGTTATTGACTTGTCTGAAGCTGGGCTCGAACCCACGTTCTTAGACATTATTTGCTTTGTAGTCAACGCGCTAACTACTTCAGCCAACAGCACCCTCACCCTCTGACGTAAGAACTTACAATTAAATGAGTTATACGAAAAAAGTAAATCAACTTGACCTATATTAATAGACTGCGATCTGAAAGCTTTTTCCAGCGGAAGTGCTTTATTGCGAGAATTGGAATTTTCAGACATTTTATGTTTTTCTGGAGCACATACAAATTTCTTTCAAATATTACGCTATTTTACGCGTTTCTGGACCCTTTCCCCCTTTATAAAGCTTTTTGAATTTTTTCATTACAAATTATACACAGAATAAACTATTTTTTCAAACATTTGTCTGAAATTTATTTATTTATATAGCATTAGAGAATAATTACAAATTATAAACTATTGATGAAAAGGGCCATGGTGCGCCTAAATTATTTCATTGCTTATTTTATTTGCTTTTAAAATGTCTTTGCTTAATACCATGTTTTCGTGAAAAAATGTTTTGAATGAAATTTGGAGTTTTCTACATGTTTTCCCACCAAGCTAATGGTTTGATTTTAAAATGTGTTGAAAATATGATAGGATTATGCAATCCTGCATTGCTTTTATAATTTCAAACTCCATCTGGTTCTGCGTGTACCTCATAAAGCTCATGGATATGCCTACAAGACCAGGCGAATTAACTTTGTAGGTGGTGCTGAAAACACAGCTAACAATTTCGCCTTAGCGCTTGTATACTTCAGAACTTATATATTTGTGTATTTCTGATGGTTTCAAATATCTTTTGTATGTAGCCAATAATATGTTGTACTAAAGAAAGAATTATTATTGTTAGGGACATATTGATTGCGATAGACAGAAGTTTTTTAAAATACATTTTAAATAAGTTGTATTTTCCTGTTTTTGACATTTTGGGTCAATCAGATGGTGTTTTTTCTTCTCGCCTTGTAACAGGGCATTGGAATCATTTTGAAGCAATTTACTTAAAACAAACTGTTTCAAAGTTAATGGAAACTTAGTATTATTTTAGCAAGAGCAAACAAGTCGACAACTAGAAAAAATACATATCGTAGAGATATTTGGTTTACTAAGGTAATATTTATTGAGAATTTATGAATTTCAATAAAGTGCAAATATGTAAAAATATTTTAAAAAGTTTAATTTTTTGGAAACTTTAGTGTTAAGTTAAGAAATTAGACGTCGGAAATTTGAAAAGCACTAAAAGCAGTGCTAAAAGCACTGAATTGACAACCGTGAGTTTTAATGTTTTTGTTGTTGCAGCAGTTGATTTGCTTAATAGCGTGCTAGTGGCAAGCTAGTGGATGTCGCTTGGAATAAATTACAGTAAAACACGGTTATAATGAAATAGAGAACCATTTATATGCATACATACTATCAAATGAAAATAATAACAAATAGGTAGTAAATTAGCAGAATTAGTACTTATAATATTTACATACATATATTAAATTTAAGATACATGAAGCCTAAACAAATGAGAGCCTTCTATATAAATGTAGTGTGTTAAGTGAAATATGTATGAACTTCCCAAAAGGCAAATATGTACATACATATGTATATGTGTTCATAACAGCATTGCTCGTTGTTTATAAAAGTATTCACTATAAAAGAGCTTTACTGTATTTGTATTTATGAGGGTACATATTTATGTATGTATGTATATATGTATGTATGTATGGAAATGAAAATAATTTTGTTTAAAAACTAAGTATGTAGATATGTACGTACATATTTAAATCATAAAGTTAATACTATTAACGCCAAACTCATAATATTAAAAACAAATCAAAAATGTCTATTAATTACTCTAACGAGTGTATCTAAGTATGTACTTACATATGTATGTACATATGTATGTACATATGTACGTACCACCTTAGTAACCAAAATTATAAAAGGATTTTTGTATGTATGTACATACATAAGTATGTATGTATGTATATTTTAATATTTTAAAAGGTCAGTGCAGAGTTTCTGATAGGAACATATCGTTGGTCTCAAATAGAAAGGCCCTAACTCAAATAATTGTAACAACATAAAAGAAACTGTACAACTGCTCGTACAACTGCTTGTATAGGCATTATTTTTATACTATTGCAATAAATTTTTGTAACGAGGTTAGGGTTGCCAGAAGGGCCTGATTTGGCCTGATTGTCAAGTTTTTTAATGCGCGTCAAGTGTCAAGTGAAAAAGTGATTTGTCAAGCTTTTTTGTAAGTTATTTTTTTTTCTCAAATTTATTCTAGCTATGTAATAATACTTAAAAAAAGTATGTGTATATTTCTAAAAAACAAATCTAAAGCCCATATTTTTATTTTTTTTCTGCAATTATAGTTTAAAAAATAACTATAACTTTCTGTACAATTATTATAAAAGTGCCAACACTGATATTTACCCTATTACTCAACACTAGTAAATTGACAACATTGAACCAGAGAAGCAAGTCGTGGACTTTTCGTCGGCGGCGGCGGCGATTCGGCTTGAGCAGGGGTTTTACCGGCGCGCCATCCTTCTATCAGCTTAGCCGACTTGATATACCCATGGTGGAATAATACAGGCGGTTTTTCATTGTTTTCTTTTTTAATAAAACTTATGTGTTTGAAGAATTGTCAAGTTATTTATGAAAATTATTATTTATTTATTTATTTATTATAGACTAGCTAAAAACTCTCAGCAAAATTGTTTTTACGAGTAAAAGTTGAAATTCAATTCGTATTTTCCCAATAATAATTATCCAGAAGTTCTTCTTTAAAAACTAAAAATCTCTTTTATATATTTAGTATGAGTGTTTTTATTTGTCAAGTTTTTTTTTCAAAATCAAGTTTTTTTCTGGTCAATGTCAAGCTTTTTGACAAATTAGATCTGGCAAGCCTAAACGAGGTGTATTTGTGTGAAATGTATTGGAAAATCTAAATTTCATATATACATATATGTATGTACATGTACATATATGTATGTACAATGTACATTGTACATATCTCCGTAGTTAATTCACTGTAAAGGGAAATACGAAATAAAAGCTGAAAATTATATTTTGAATTATTGAATTGAAAATCGAGCAGCATAATATATTTTAACATACATATGTAATTGTTTATGCTCATAAGCAGGGAAACTGCAAAAATGTTCTAAACAAAGTGTTTTATGCGCATTAAATATGCAGTAAAAAAGTGAAAATATGCTCTAAAATTACACAATATAAATTTTTTATTCAGCAATTGACTACTATTTTCATATAAAATAAAATAAACAGACGATGGCATACATAATATTTGTAAGCAAAACTCCGCAAACTCTTTAAATATTTTATTTCCTGCAGAGTTCTTATACACTAGAACTTTGAACCAGATATACATAAGTAGAATCCGACGTATTATTTCATATAATAATAGTAGTAATATTTTGGATCTGTTTTAGCATCTTTTGCAATAGTTTGAAATTGTTTTTTTCAGAGAAGTAACAACTCAGAAAACTAATGCCTACCAACCATTTTGATGTGTTACCTTCTTTGGGAAAGGGATAGTGTGAAAGTACAGATGGAGAAAGTGAGAAAGGTTAATTAATTCTTTTACAACTCTGCTATTGCGCGTTTTGTTTTGTGGACCCACGTTCACAGTCATCACTGGCTTTATAGTCAACGCGCTAGCAACTTTAGCCAACAGCATCCTTGTTCTTAATTGAAACTTTAGTTTTAAATTAAAAACTTTCGATATTTTTTATTGTCGAATTAATTTTACACAACTACAATTTCCTACAGCAAATGCACGGTACTGCAAACTAGGAAAACCTAAATTATAAGGCGGCCACCATGCTTATGTTTTAACCAGACCTACAATAAGTGTTTTTTTATAAAAAGTGGGAAAAATTAGAAGAACTTATTTTTTCAATTTATTTACGCATAACACTTTTCTTAAAACTAAATACATACATATATTGCAAAATAAATCTTAAAATTACTTTCTTAACTTTTTAATGAAAACATTTACATTAGAGTTTTTTTAATTGCCATTTAATGACTTTCAACTAATATTTACAATAAAGCAATTAAATGTATTACAGTTTATCTGAAAACATTATTGAATGTTTTTAGGTATTTTTTCTGTCTGAAAATTGACCACGAAACTAAGAGCTCAACTCGAGACTAGCTTTGACTGTCAAATTATACCGTAATATTTTCCGCTATAAAAAATAGGAAGTTACTGATTTCATCGTTAGTTTCGAAAATCGAGTTTTCGCCAGATCTCGATGTTTTGAGATGACTATTTGTAACATGATGTCCGTATGGATGTATCTTTGAGTGCGTGTGTGTGTGTTTGTAAACCTCTCATAACTTAAAAATCGCTTAATCGATCGGAACCAAATTAGTAACATTCGAGAGACATCGTTGATGAAAATTTCGAAAAAATCGTTTTATTTATTTTATTTTTATTTATATGAGTTATAAGCAAATCGATTTTCAGTATTTATTTACTTTTTCGGAATCAAAGAGAGATAGAGAAGGAGATAGCATTGTCGAAAAAGCGTTTTTTTTATTTTCATATCAAAAGTTAAGAGTGATAGAAAATTCATAAAGTTTTTACCGATTTGGATTTGAGCTTAGCGGGTATTTCCTCTAATGGTAACCGTTTTCCGCATTTTTTTAAAGCGAGAGGCTTCAGCTAAGTTTGATAATCATTTGAATTCAATCTATTTCTTAAAAATTTCAAAAAAGTCTGCAGCGAAAACAAATTATGTCAACTCAGCTGGTTCTTATAAAGTGAAAAATAATAATAAAAAATGTTTCGAATATTTTATATAATTTTCTAATTAATTAACGAGCTTGAGGTGACTTTTTTATAAAAGAAACATTTATTATCGATATTTTGTTACCCATTTGTGTAACTTCCTCAGGCTGAAAATCCCTCAATAATTAAAATAACAATAAATAATAGAATAATTTCGTTTTCCATTTTTTTGTATTAAAATTGATCAATTGTCAATTGATCAAGCTCGTTAATTAATTAGAAAATTATATAAATTATCAAGAAAATGTCGAAAATTTTTTTATTAATATTGTTCGAATACGTTCTGCCAGAATAAAAACAAACACTCTATCTTAAAAAATGTTCCCCCAAAATTATAGAACATGAACATTTTTAACAAAATATTCTTATCGATTTGATTTCAAACTTTAAACCTTTGTTTAGATCGGAAAACAATCGGCCATTTGATATCACATTATAAAAATTATTTTTAAAAGTATGCTCTGTAATTATTTTCAAACAGAATATGCTGAACAAACAGAATATCAAACATTAAGGAAATTTTCCACCGAAAACTAATGTTATTGTCCATTAAATATTGTTTCAGGATAATAACTTGGAGCATTAAACATACGAGGAAACCCATTAGGATCCAATTGTTGCACAGGCAAAACAGACATGATGTCACTAAAAAGAAATAAGAAGAACAAATAAATTAAAATTGGGAAATATTTTCAAAAATATCATATAAAAAGGATGGTATTAAAACATGTGTAAAGTAATGAGAGAGCTAAATTGACTTCAGTTAAAATGGCACTTGTCCTTTTTGAATTATTCACGCCCTCCTGTGGCGTCTTTTGCTCAAACGAAAACAATGTGTTGCACATGCCAAACATATTCATGCCGCATCTTTGTAGGCGTCCTTTAGTCTAATTTTATATTTAAATACACATTCATACATACATACACATGTACATAAATATTTCTTGGGTATAATATTTAAAACATTTATAATTGTTCTTTTCGGTCCTGAGTTTTTATTTTATGATTTCTTTTTCGCATAAAACTCATTGAAGTATGTTTTACCATTCATTGATTATATTTAGTAGGGGATTGCGTCGATCATTAGGGGTAACTAACTATAGAGAGCAATTGTATGGTACTTATACGAGTATGTTTGAATTATGTCTGGTTGCTCACTCGAATGTTGTGTGCATGTGCTCCCTGTATTAGTGTACGTGCCTTTTTTAATGGTCAATTTTTACTGCATTTTAAATGCCAATTCTATACAAAAAACTAGCATTTTTATGCATTTCCATATGTACCAAAGCGTATTTTTTATGAGTTATGGGGAATTTCTGTCCAGATTTTTTTATTTTAAGTGCTTTATTTAAGTGTTCTATTTATGATTTTTGTTGTTGGTGCTGTTGTTGTTGTAATTTTCTTATTTAATTCACATTTTGTAAGTGTTTGATTTTGTGTTAAA
Organism: Gymnocheta viridis; assembly: GCA_956483585.1. NCBI lineage: Eukaryota > Metazoa > Arthropoda > Insecta > Diptera > Tachinidae > Gymnocheta > Gymnocheta viridis. The sequence goes on along the minus strand of OY101444.1, from coordinate 80,043,237 downwards.
TGAAAATTATTTTAGTAACAATTTCTTATAGTTTTGTTTTGTTTAATTGAATCATGAAATTGGATATTTAGCTACAAAAAAATATGATTTTTGAAAGGGCATTTTTTCGAGGAGTTTATGTGGAAAAGAACCATCAAATTTATTTTTATTAAGAGCTTAAGTGATTAAATAAGTACTAAAATACCAGACAGATGCAAATTTTTAGTTAAGAAAAAGTAAGAGTGCACAGTGGGGCCGATTGCGAAATAAATCGTAATAAGTAACTCCGAAACAAAATCTTGTAATCTGAACGAGTTTGATTCACTTTTTAATCGTTTTAATTAACACGTTCGAAACCTCAAATGTGATCACGGTATACAATTCTGATGCCTTTTCTCGCGATTGTTTTTTTGTTAAATGCAACACATTTTGAAAGGATACATTTCCCATTAGAAGTTGTTACCAATATAAACCTTTCACACTTTTCTTTCTGTTTTGTAAAGTTACACTGTTTTCAAATTATGCAGCTTTTATCGATGACGAAGCTTTTTCGATTTCGACTCTTGTGTTTTTTTGGGGTTTTATGCTTATTGAAAAGCATATTAAAAAAAATTACAGAAAAATGTACTATTAAAAGATAACTTGAAACCTACTTTTTAAAAGTCGTTTAAAAAATCTACATTTTAAAAAACGTATGTATTAAAAAAAAAGAATCTTTTATGTATTTAACAAAATTAAGCTTTTTAGAGAAAGTATATTTTTAAAAACGTTTTGTTTGCTGAGGGGTTTTAAGCTGGTTTTTAGTTTTTTTAGAATGTATATTTTTTTTAAAAAAGGACACAAAACTCCCTCAAAAAATTTATATCCAAGTATGTAATCATTTTTAGAAAAATATTTTTTTCATATAAAGTACCTTTTTAGAAATAGTGCTGTTTAAAAAAAAATATCTTTATAAAAATTGTTTTTAAAAATTATTATTTTAAATAAATCCTTTTTTAAAAACTACTTTTTGAAAACATTATCCTTTTTAAAATACATCTTGATAAAAGCCCTTCTTTAAAAAAAGTATGTATTTTTTATGAAATGGGTTTTCGTACAATAGTTTCTTTTAAAAAAAAGTACATAAATATTTTAAAAAGAGCCTTTTTAAAAAATTACGATTTCAAAAAGAAACTTTTAAAAAGAAATTCCTTTTTTAAAAGCTACATTTAAAAAAATACTTTTCTTAAAACAGTATTTTTTCTTAAAGTACAAGTTCCATTACAAAAAAAGTTTCGATCAAAACAAGTACCTCTTACAAAATAGCATTTTTAAATAAGGACCTTTTTTAAAAATAAGCTTTCTAAAAAAGAAACTACCCATTTATAAGAAGTAACTTTTTTAAAATGAAGCTGGTTAAAAAATAAACTACGTGTTCTAAAGTACCTTTTTAAAACAAGTACCATTTAAAAATAAGTATCTTTTTAGAAAGTGTCCTTAAAAAGGCCTCTAAAAAGAACGATTTTTAAAGTACGTTTTTACAAAAAGTAACTCTTTAAAAAGGTGTCTGCTTAAGAAAGGTTGAAATACCATTTGAGTACATTTTCAGGAAGTATTTTTTAAAAGTACTATAAAAAAGTATCTAAAAGATGTAAGTTTAAAAAATGGCTCTTATAGAAGTTCTCTTTAAAAAAATACTTAAAAAAATGCCTTTTAAAAATGTAGTACGTACTTTAAAAAATTACTTTTTTATATACATACATCTTATTTTAAATATGTTATCGCTACCTTAATATAGAAGAGCTCTAACTATTTTTTTTTTGAAAATCGATTTTTTTGCTATTTCGATAGATGATCCCCTAATCTATCGAAATATGCAAACTACTCGATTTTGAAAAAAAAAATATTTAGGAACCCTCAAGAGCACCTAAAAGCCTTTTAAAAAATTTTTTGGACGACTTTTCACCGAAAAATCCTGCGAAAAAAGTACATTTTAAATTGGTTTATTTAAAAAATAGACTTTGTAAAAAGCTACCATTTCCTAAAATTCCCTTATAAAAGGATTTGTTAAAAAAGACCTTTAATTAAACGAAAAAATCATCTACTTACGGTCTCTGTTGTGGCGTTCGATCCCTTTGCCGTCGATTCTTAAACCAATTCGATACCTGTGTCAGCGTCAAACCCGTTTTCTTGGCCAATGTCTTTTTCTCATCAGGCGTAGGATAACGATTTGTCTGATAGCAATCCTTTAAAGCATTGCGACTTTTCTCTTTAAAACAATACACCGTTTCCTCGCCATCCCAAATTGTCTTGGGCAATTGGTATTTCTTTCTTAAACGATATTTATCAACAGCGCCCAGGGGGCGACCTCTGACTTTTTCAGCCTCTTTGTAATGAGATTTAAACCACAAATTTTGTAAGTCAGCATGATGTTTCATGGAAAAACAATGGGATTCCAATAATGTATAAACTTCGTGATACTGGCCGCGGTGGTAGGCAACAATGGCGCGTGCTCTTAACACGCTTTCGTTATTTTTAAATAGCTCCGAGGTGGGTAGATTGCACAAAAATGTGGTGAGTTTATCAATGTCGCCTTTTTGTTGTAATGCCTCACACATGCATTGTATCTGAGAATATTGTGTGTTTTAGAAAGAGAGAGAGAGAGAGAGGGAGGAAGATAAATTTTTCGTTAGTTAATTTTTAGTTTTGCTACATGACCACTCACCTGATCTGTGGTAAATTGCAGAAATTTACGATCCATTTGTATATTTCCAGCATTATTATGAGATCCTGTTATGTTCGCCAGTAAACCGGAACCATTTAAAACCGCACCTGAACGATTTAAATTGGCCAAAGCATCCGTGGCCGTATGTTGGCTGCAGCCTAACGACATTGCACTTACGTTCATGCTGTTATTGCTAATATTTTTCGTATTACCATTGAGATCAGTTTGCAAAGAGCCCACTCCTACGCCACTGTCAAATATTATACCATTTATACTGGGATAAATGGGAGAAGCGGTAGCTGTAGGTGGCGGCGACTTATCATAATCATTAGTTATATCATGGAATCTCCTATCCAGTTCCTTGTCGATGGCATATGGAGAAAATTTATCCAAATGTAGAACTGTTTTACAGGAGATGTTACCACGATAACCTAAAATGAAATGAAATTAACTGAGCTGCAAATTAAATGCAAAGGGAAATTAATTTTATACTTTAATTAGCCGCTTGCTGCCGTCTCCACTTGTTGTCCAATGTAATTTAATAATGATTTGTGTGTGTGTGTGTTTTTTTTAAAGAAAACTTTCCTAGAATTTATTTGGTTGTTGCTTATTGGGGTTTTAAACGAAATTGTGTTTTATGTTTTTGAACAAGCAGTATACTTTTTCGTAATATTATTCCTGAAAAATGTGCTTATTCAGGAAATGTTTTTTTGTGTGAATATGATTAATATTTATAGCGTCATAATGACGCTATTTTAATTGGTCACACGATATATTAAAAGGGTAAATAACACCTAATTAACCAGCTAAGAGACAAAGATTGTTTATATAAAGTGCAATGACAGGAATTTAAGGGAATGGTCTTTCAAACTTTCTCACTGGTTTGTGTATATCACATAAAGTTTTGGATTGAGAACGGTGCTTTATAGATGATATCTATGATTTTGCAATCTTCTGTCACATATTTAATGTAGACTAAACAGACAGTTCGATAGGTGGGACTCCAGCAATCTTACACCTTTTTTAATGTATTAGAAATATAGCTGATCAGTTCATAAAGATTTTCTTATATCCCCACTTAAACGATTAACTTGCTCGTTGGTTCCTCAATGGTCAGCCAAGCCAAACTGATAAGCTGGAATAATGTTCCGAAATTTTGAAAATTATATTGCATTCTTCTGCATAATTTTGACAAGCAGGTTGGAAAGCTAGTTAGTCCTGCAAGAGGATGGCCAATTGTTTAACCCGGCTAAAATTTACACACCACGCTTAATTTTCAAATATTAATTGTTGAATTTGAATGTGATAATTTTTCGAAATAAATTGTTAAATCTAAAGTGATTGTTATAAACGTCGTAACTCAGCTTTGACAGTTCAAAATTTGTCCTGTTCAAAAAAAAAACAGAACTCTTTCGATTTGAATAATGTAAGACCAATATCACTTTTATCTAATTTACGAAAACTATTTGAAAAAGCTATTAGAATTAGCATGGATGACAATATGGAAACTTCATGTATTCCAGATTATCAATGTGGTTTTAAAAAATTTTGTTCAACAAATCATGCTTTGCTTATATTTCGGGATGATGTGAATAATTTGAAAAAAACGTTGGATTTTAGCACCACATTTATATAATATGTTTATTTGTGATTTCCCACACACATATAATTCTGCAGACGATTCACTTCTTTATGCTCATGATATTTCTCCGAAAAATACTCTCATATCAATTTCTTCATATTTAAATAAAGTCAGTGGCGCATATTCAGAAATCACCACTAAGTGTTAACTTTCTTAAGTGCCTATTTAAGTTATTCACAGTTGTGTTTACTTTCAGCACGAAAAGTTTGCACTTAGTTATGGGTGAAGCTGTAACTAAATGATAACTAACTAATACATTCAAACAGCTGGTTGATTTCTATGGCGTCCAAAAAACATCCGTACAAAAAAATACACTAGAGATATGTTTTTGGTCAACAAAATTCTATAAAATAACTTTACTTTTATAGCCCCTTATTTTAATTGATTTACATATATAAAAGCTATGAACAAAAAATTGTTTTTCAATAGCTTCATAACCTTTTTAATTAATTACAGTAGGTATCGTTCAAAATATTATCGACATTTTGTTATCTCTACATGCCAATATGGAGGGTTGCATTTCTTAAAGCAGTTGCTGCACTAGTAATGATTTGTGAATAAGATCTATAACTATCTTTGAACTATTTTTTCGTTTCTGTTTTCCTAGTTTCGACTTTCGTTATGATTTCTGAATATGCGTCAATGATTTTTATAAGCAATGGCGTTACGAATTAATCCAGGTAAAAGTAATGCTATTTGTTTGAGAAATGCTTCTGGAAACTGCAAATACCTCATTGTTCCAGAAAGCAAGCAACTTAGTTTAAATCTAGATGGACAAAATATTCCTTTTGTTTATAATATAAGGTATTTCGGAGTTAATTTTGACAAACTTTTCAAATTCAATCATCATGCTAGAACAGTCTTTAACAAAGCTGGAGGAATTAAGATTGTATTTGGAAGAATGTTTAATAGTAGAAAACAAAATTGTTAATATATAAATCAAGTGTTATTATATCTCCAACGGTTATGAAAGAATTTGAAATTTTTGAGAGAAAAAGCCTTAAGGTGCGGTCACACTTGTCAAACATTTGCCCAAAAATACGTGACCACTACTTTTGCTTCGGACTAGTGTGATTTAACCTCGTTTTTATATCTCAAAATGTAGTCAATTATGCCGCAAAATACTATTTTTATATTATTTTTAATAAATGCGAACCCGTATTTAAAATAATATTGGAATTAAAGAAAATGCAAATTAAGCTTGTCTGTTGGTTACGTTTTTTTCGGCAAATGTTTGTCGGATGTGACCGTACCATTAGACTATGCATTAACAAACAAACAAAGGTAAAACCATTGGTATCTTATGTATTTGATTTAATGAAAAGATTCATAAAAGAGATAAGCGAAGCTTTTTGCAAAATGGGGCTGAAAGTTTTGTGAAAAGACCTGTCATGCTAGATGTGAACATTTACCCGACGTCATGATCCATTATTCATTTCCGTATTTCTACTTTACATTGCTATAAACTGAACGATAAAGAAAAGCTTCAAACATTTACGAACAGATGTCTACGACGAATTGTATGTTGTTTCTGGCGAACCACAATAACCAATGAAGAACTCCATCGAAGAACAAGGCAACTCCCTGATCACGTGGTGAAATAGGTCATACACTAAGATGGTCAAACGCCATTAGGAGCTATTCATATATTTCGCAATGCAGTCTGGGTGGGAGGTGTTGACAATTCGTTAAGGATTCTATAATTTATACTGAAAATCTTAAGATATGCGTTACGAAGAGGCGAAATGGTCTAAAAACTCCAGAAATTACATTAGGTAAAATGTGTACATCCATTACGACGGCAGCATTAATCAATTACCCGCAAGGAAATCATCGCAGAGGCGGCAATAAAGTAATGGAGGAACAGAAAACTGAAAGTTTCACATGAAACGAGGCGATAAACGATGCCGCAAATCTTTGATTGAGACCGTTTGCTCCTAGATGGAAAATAGCAGAACATCATCATAACTAGCTAACTAAGAAAAAAAAGAAACAATGATTTCTGCCAATACTTCTCCATTTAATATAAAAAAAATATCCATAACATATTTCGCGAACGGAAATGAGGATTTTATTTATATTAGGTCGAAGGATAGTAAATATTATTTTTCCAAAGGGCATAGAAAATTAATATTTAAATCAAATAAGTCCCTACTAAAAGATGACAACAACCGATTTTATCGATGGCAACATCGTTCGTCTTTAACGAGCAGTAAAATGTTGCTTATGATTGACTTGAACTAATTTATAGTTTTCTGTTTCTCTTTCGAGTTATCAACATCTTAACTTACCCGAATTTGGCAGAAATAGTGAACCATATGAAAGTGGAGAATGCATATTATCCTGATTAACGGTAGAGTTATCTGATGAAGCACCGCCGGAACTAGTTGAATCTAAATCACCACCATTCAAGGATGTTGATAGAGTAGTATCCATATTTTTAACAAACATTCAAGCTCTTGACACTGACACGCACACATTCAGTGAAACAATTTATGATTTTCTTAATTCTAGTGTAGTTAAAATTTTTTTTCTTATTTTTGCGTTATTTAACACTAAACTTTTTTAAATTTCATTTGCTATAAAATTTTTTTTACTATTCCTTTAACGTTACATTAAAACATTTTCAACCGCACGCCTGCGAAGTTCTAATTGAACTAGCAATTTGCTCAAAAGAAAATTATCTAGAGCTACAAATGAAATCAAAACATGGAGAGTGAATGCAAAAATGTTTAATACTCGTATATGTATTACGTACACTTAAACTCACACATGTTAAGTAAAAAACGGACGAATGGTAATGCAATGTTGGTGGTAAACACACACAAACTTGCACTTTTGCTATGAGAACGTATTGGAATTGAAACATTAAATTTAAGGGTGTTTTTCACCTCGTCATACATAAACCTCTTCCGTTCAACCATATCCTGTTTTATTAGAGGGCGTTCCTGCTTTTATTATTTGTTCTATTTTAAGCAGACGCCATTTTTTCAAGGTATTCGTAATATGATTTGTTTCTTCTTTAGAAAGAACAGGTTAGTTTTTGTTGCTGTATTCCTATACATATGTACATACATACATATTTTTGAAACATCATTGTTCATTCATCATTACATAATGGTTTCATATTCTTTTGTAGACAATATTGTTTAAAATTCCGGCTTAAATGTATTTTTTTTATTAAAAAAAATTAAATTCTTTATAAATTGTGCTCCCTTGTTGTTGCAACAAAATAATTTGATACTCCTAGTTTAGAAAAATTGTTCTTTTTTGTTTTCCATAAACTAACCTTGACCCAGAATATTTTAGAAATTATAAACGAATTTAATGATTTAGATAAAATATATATGTATGTATGTATGTATTAAAAAATTAATTTTATTTAAATTTATGCTTATAAATACATTTCATGTAACTAAATCCTTTTGTTGTCCCAATTCTTCTTCTTTGTTGTTGTTTTTTGTTGTTGTTGCAACTTTTGCATTATTTTTGCGGCCATTTGCTAATTTGTCAATTAGTACAGTTATTTTGTGTTTTTGTTTTTCTTTTATCTATTTCTACGTTTTTGTTTTTGCATGTCTGATGATTTTATTTGTCATTTTAATGCATTTACCATTCAAAGTATCAAATTAATCCGTGATTTCTTGGGAACTTTAATATTTTTGCTCTATTTTGTGTTTAGTTCTTGAAAGTTTCGTTTCGTTCTACTAAAACAGATTAGATTTATTAATGAATAAGCTGATAAGATTTTTAGTTGTAAATTAATATGAATTTGCTTTTAGAAATAAAAAGGAATGTTTTTATACGGGTGGAACTCAATAAATCGTTGCAAAATCGTGTAAGGGATTCCTGCCTAGGATCTGGGCATTCCTGCAGACATATCAAAAAGTGTTCTTAGTTTGTGTTTGTAAAAAAAAATAAATAAAAAAGAATTAAAGACAAAGTTTCTTATTTTTCCTTTCTAAAAAAAATGTAACATTTCTTTTACTTTTTATCAAAAAATTGCTATTCAAAGTTTTCTTAAGACCAACATTTTGCCTCGTAAGTGATGATACAATAATTTCTAATAAAGTCACTATTTCAAAAAAGCATTATATTGCAAATTTTCAATCAAAAGAGCCAGAAATGTAGCGCTTTTTTCTAGAAAAGAAAACGCCATTAAACTTATATTTTGCAGTTTTTTGGTTCTTGCAGCTTGTACCCATTTTCAATTATTTTCTCCCTGTACAACTTTGATTAGTAATAGAGATTTTATTAGAATTATTGATTGGCGGGTGAGCCTTGAGAGAGAGACCAAGAAGGCGAAATTTCTGCGGTGGCTTGAAACGCAGTTCTACGCATCATGTCTGAGGAAACTGTCCTTTAAGGAGCTCAGCACAGTGGGTTTCTTAATGAGCCTGACGGGAACTTCACTGAAAGCAATACAAAAACCTTCGAAAAAAAACTTATTAAAACTCAGTTCCCGCCCACATCAGTTGCCTAAAGATTGATTGATGGATTCCATTTTAGACGATGCAAAAGTAACGTGGATGGGAATGACGTAAAATATTTTTAGGTAGAAGAAAACAACAACGAGGCCTTGAGGTAATCCTAAATTAACTTTGCATTTGTTTGACATGTTCTCATCTTAACAGCTCCCAAAATGCGATCATTCAGGATGATATACATACATGCATAAATGGAGGGCTCAGAGCTGAAGTGGAATTCACAAAGAGACAATTCGAAGATATTTTGAGTTTCAGTAAATGAACCGCCATAATTAAAATATAAAATGAGAGCTATTGACTTGGGTTTTTACCGTTACCTTAGGAACTAAACACTCTTTTACTTAGTCCGTTACAGAACTAAATAGAGTTAAACTTTGAGGAGAATTTCGGACTTGTTTTGAAATTTTTCATATTTTATGAGTTGTTTCACTTCAGCTCTGAACCCTCCAAATAATATACATAGAAGTTATTGAAAGGATTAATAAGAGTTTGACATTGAAATTATATTAAGATGACAAGAAATATAGAAAAAGGCAAAAAAGGCAAAGCAGTAATTCTAAATTATTCCGGAGCTCGTGTAATGCTATCCTTCTGGAAGTTCATTATAAATACAGAGCAGTTATCAAACTGGTTCTGGGTTTTAATTTTCTAGAAAATAGTTGACATTCGAGGTTTAAAATTCTGATTTTTTTAAAGAAACATTATCAATTGATCAAATTCAAAAGATCGAAAACAATTTTTTTTATTAAACCTTAAAATATTTAAAATAAATTACAAAAAAAAGGAATCTATTTTTCTATTATCTGTGTGCAAGCAGCAGTCAGAGACAGTTTAGCTTAATGCTGATAGTTGCAATACGAGACTCTTTTATTTATTTTTTTTGTTTGTGAATTCTCTTTTAGTTCCATGTTGCTGCTGCCCCTGTTTTCTTTTTCATACGTTGTTGTTCATCGTTGTTTGTCTGTCACCTAATAGCATCAAATTTCAATTGAAGATAAATTCAGTGTTGTTTTTTTTTCAATTTGAATTCATTAAGTTGTATGAACAAGCAGAACGAATCGGATATAATGAAAAGGTTGTTGTTACACAAACAAATCAAAGATTTCAACTTTAATATAGAGACTTAGAAAAGAGAAATGTCAAAGATATTTGTACATGTACAGTGGTCAGAAGAACTATTGGACATTAAAAGTCATTTCCTTAAATCACATTAGAACGTTGTTATACATATTGCTCCTTTATTGCAACATAGTCATATCTCAAAAAACGTGATTTTTGAATTAAGAACGCAGAATTATTCATCGTATCATTCTTCATCTTGTGTGAAAAATTCATACAAATATCTATTTTAATCTTGAGAAGGGAATATGTTTTCCTTTAAAGTGTTTGTAAATTAAAAACCTTAAACTCGTTTTCTGAAGAACGAGTTTTTTTGAGATATGACTACGCTGCAATAAAGGAGCGATATGTATGATCTTTGTACCTGATAACTGTATTGCCGAAAAACTTCTGTGGGAAATGATGGATCCGTTAAGTTCACTCGGTGTTAAAACCTTTGTGAGAAGTGGCCAGAGGCCTTCCTTCTCACGTAATTTTTGGTCACATCTGCCTTAGTTATGGAGATGTACAGACAGCGTAGACTAAAAGCAATGTGAATTAGAATAGGTAAAATCTAGCCCACCCTCCACCGGTAATGTGGAAGCATTCAGAGCTTTATAAATTGCGCAAGTTGCCCCTTGAATGAATTGCGAAGTTTTCTCGCTATCTCTTCTCTTCTTATAAATATGAACCGAGTAAAATTCTTTCATAAAACCGCTGCTACAGGTACATAAATATTATTGTAAGGGTTGCAAAGAAAAAAAAAATCAATAATCCTTTTTATTCGTTAACAAGCTTTACACACTTTCACGTGCTATAGCTTTTCTACCCCAGCCAATAGTTGCCAATAGCTACACCCTCTGCTTGATTTCGAAAAAGTGAAAAGTTCAAAGTTTTATTTTATTACAATAATTGGCTGCGTGTCAGGGATTAATGACATCCAGTACGGAATTAAATTTTCAACATTTTGCTTTGATTTAATCTGTTTCTAAACATGTATTCAATTGACCACAAATTTATACAAAGACTAAATAAATCCTTTGAATTTTTTTTAACAAAAAACATTTAGAGTTATATGATAAAAAAAAGTATTTATTTAGTTTAATTTTTTTTTAGTTTTTTCTTTGTTTTATTTTAGCCAACCTTAAAAAAAAGTTCGTTGCAATGTTTATTGTCTTCTTGAGTTACTCTGGTTCCCACACTTTTATGAAATGCTCAAGTCAGCATAAATATGCATACATGCATATAAATTTTTTGTGCAATAAATAAAAATAAAGACGAAATATGCTTAAAAATACAATAAATAAATGTACATATATATTGTATAATTATGTATGCAAGTATATTTAAAACAAACACTTATTTTGACGTGGTCTGTCATAGTTGGGTGTCCAATTCACAGAAAAATATATTCTATTTGACGAAGTCGAAGTCAATGCACCACACTTTATATTCAAAATAGTAAATTAAGGAGAATTTTATACTTATGTACATAATTCAGTTTTGATCAATTTATGTGAATTTAGAATCTAAATGTATTAGTTTTATAAATGGCTATGTATTTTGTTTTTTATATATTTCTAATAAACGAAATCGCCTCATCGTCTGCTCATTATTTGTGTAGCGCACCGAACAGTTAACCAAAAAAAAATTGAGTTAGGAGGATTTTGAATACCCCCTTTTTGAATTTCTGAGATATGAAGCATTCATTTATTTTGCTCCATGCTCGCTACTGTTCGGCAATTGCAGCAAATTTTTAATAAAAAAAACGTACAAAATAAATGTCACTCTTGCTTTGCTTCATTTCCTTAACAAACAAAAAGGAAATGCAAGAAATCCTATTAAGGAAGGCGCCGTAACAAAAATTCAACATCAACGTCTAAGCAAAAAAAAAAAAAAAGAAATCATCAGCAACTAACAACCGCCGGTTAAATGTTAAAATATAAAAATATTAAACACTTAAAAATAAAAAAATAAAGGAACGCTGTTTTATTTAATTATACATAAGCAGGGCAAGTTTTTTATGCTTTTTGCATGCAAAATATGCATTTGGATATTTTTATAATTTTTCCCAAGAAGAACATTTTTATATAACTTGCATAAATTTGCATATTACGCAGGTTAGGAACTTTTTTGTATAAGAAAATGCTTGTGATAACTGATGCCGCTCCATATAAGGTCACCGCACTGCGATCATTAAAAATTCTTCACCCAACAACAACATGTTACACGTCTGGCTAATGGGTTGCATAGAATTGCAGATTTCGATCGCTTACTTGTTGCACTCACTTGTTGCAAATTGCAAAACCGTTTTTCTTATAATATGTAGTATTTTGCCAAATAAACTTATTGTTCTAATTGATTTCGAGGTGCCCTCTTGTATCAATGTAATGCATTCTATGCACCCAAGTATGATTAATCCCCCAAAAAGCCCTGTACCACCCACTAGATGGGAATCTTGGTTAACAACTTTATAGAAATAAGCAGCGTTTTAAATGAGCACTGTGATGTTGAGGCAGAGTCCATATGTAATGCAAAGGTTTAATTTAAGAATTCACCAGCAAAAACAGTTTTAGCATAATTTTGAATGTATTTTCCACAGTAAAATCAAATTAAAAACCAAAGGACTTTCTTTACATGAAAGTTTATCCATTATAGAAAATGCAAAAGAAAAACTTGTGGATATTAAAAATAAAATATTTATTGAAAAACTTAACAAAGTATTTAATCGAAATGTTGACCTTCAAACGTTGAGCAAGATGTTGAACGTATATTTTCAATATATTTGAGCGTTTTGTGCGACAGTCGAAGATCCTTTCAATTTCAAAACTTGAAAAAACATCTGATAACACTTTGCAATAAACATTTGTTTAAATAAAACTGATTAAAAATGATTAGTCAGTGTTTTTCGGGTGCATATTTTTGTGCACATTTTAAAGAATTTTTTTTTGGAATATTTGCTTGCATATTTTAATAATGTTTGTGCATATTTAAACTTGCCTGTACATAAGTATAATAGGAATTATTTCATTTCACTCTTTATTGTATATATTTATTATATATTTTTCTTGACTAAGCTTAGCGGCGGCTCGATTGTTAACATATTACATCGCCGGCATCTTAGCCGCCCTTAAACCGATTGATATATTTCTCTGATAGATAAGAAAAAGGTACTCAATAAACAGCAGTTACTATGCACAAATCCTAAATTTAAAAATAAAATTGCATATGTAGCATAAAACAAAATTTTTCATTTTCAATAAAAAAGTATTGACTTTTAACTACATTCATGAAAGTTCACAAAAATGTATATTTTCGTTAAAAACATTTGCCGAAGGCAGTGGTGAAAATACAAAAAAAATCTATCGAGTATAATTTGAGAAAACTTCATGTAAAACTGCTGTGTCGTTTTTCTCCATTTGGACTTTTTGGCATATGCGTCAAACCAATAATGAGCTGACTTTATGTTTGGAAATTGTATCTGAATTTAATCACTTTTTACAATTTTGAGCTTTTTTCACATTTGTAAAGTTTTTGAGATTTTAAGCATTTTGTGACTTTGTTCCCTCTTCCTTTTTTAAAATTTTTATCGTTTTTTTATATAACTTTTTTTTTAATTGTAATAATTTTTAAAAATTTTTTCAATTAAACAATTAAATTAGCGCGAAGCTACTTAAGCATTTTCCCAATTTCAGTTTTTTTAATATTGGTAACTAACTTTTCCATCTCTAGCGGCTTCTTTAACAATTCATTTTGATTTAATTTCATTAATCATAAACTTTTTTTAGATTTTGCCGAGTTTTTTTTTATTTCAGCGCTTTTTTTTAAATATTTTTTCTTGTGATCAGTCTTTTCATTTTTGTGGGGATTTACCCAGTTTTTCTATTTCTTCAATCCTTCCCATATTTTTATGATTTTAGCGGCTTTTTGAGGCGATTGCGTATAATTTACAATAATTTTATTATAACTAGAGTACGTCTAGTGGTCGAAATTCGACCGCCAGTTTAAACCTATTTCAGTTGCATTCATTTAAAGAGAAAGAACTACTAATTACTTATTCCCTTCCGCATTAAAAAACAATAAACGAAATAAAATTGCTTACAAACACTCACATTTACAAAAAATCATTACTCATTACTTATGCTTTTATTTGAACCAATACTTACATAAGTGAATGCGTGAACGTGTGTATTTTTAGCATTTGTAGTGGTGTCAACTTTATCAGCCTTTTATTCTTTAAATACTGAACCGATTTAAATAATATATAATATACAAAGACTAATTTTCGGACCAAATGGTAGACATTGTTGAGCTTTAGTGACCCGGCTATATATTATTTATATCGATTCAGTATTAATGGAATAAAAGGCTCCTGAAGTTGATACCACTACAAGTACATTCACTTACGTAAGTATTGGTTCAAGTAAAAAAACATAAGCAAAGCAACGATATTATTTAAGAGTGAATGAGTGAAGTTGAAACAGAAAAAGAGATCAGAGTGGAAAAGAGATGAAAATTAAATATGGATGCATATGTTCATTACGTATGGATGTGTTAGCTTCATGCAAAAACTTAACAAAATAAATGTGTCTGTTTGTATGTAATTTTATTTTCTTTATTGCTTTTTCCACCAGAATGGGAACGAATAATTTGGTAGTTTATTTCTCTCGAATTTCGAACACTAGGTGAACTCTAGTGAAAATAAAACAATATAAAATAATATTGAATACAATTTATTTCTTTAATTACTCATTAAGTTAAAATAATATAAAATAAAATATAATAAAGTAAAATAAAATATAAAAAAATAAAATGAAACGAAATAAAAAATAAAAGAATAATATAAAATATGAAAGATTGAATAAAATGAATTAAAATAAAATGAAAACAAATAAAACAAAATAAAATTAAATAAGGTAAGGTATAATAAAATGGAAACAAATAAATTAAAACAGAATAAAATATTAAATAATAATAAAACATAAAAAAATAAAAAATAATATAAAATAAAAACTGAAATAAAACGAAATAAAATAACATAAAATTATGGAAAATAAAATAAACTTTGGTGCTTTTTATGGGAATTGATAAAATTTTAGTTTTTAAATTTTTAATCGCACTTTTCCCCAGGGAACAGTGAAATGCGCATAGGAGCAAGCTATACCCCTCAATAATCAATTTCAATTTGTTTTTAACAAAATTATTAATACTTTACTAAATATGTAAAATATTAACTTTGAGAAAAAGTGCGATTAAAAATTTAAAAACTAAAATAAAATTTATTTATTTATTCTACTAAAATAAAATAACGTAAACTAAAATTCATATGCTTAATTATTTATTTTGCACATATTAAAATAATATAAAATAAAATAATATAAAATAAAATAATATAAAATAAAGTAATATAAAGTAAAATAAAATAGTATAAAATAAAATAACATAATATAAAATACAATGAAAACAAATAAAATAAAACGAAATAAAATAATATAATATAAAATATTTTGTTAATGAAATCAAATAACGTAAAACAAAATAACGCAATAAAATATAAACAAAAGCTCCATATAATAAAATGTATTTTCTTATTCATTAATTTAAATAAAATAATATACAAATGAAATATAAATATATAACTATAAAATAAAGTAAAGAAAAAATCATAAAAACCGAAACTAAACTTAAATAATAAAATAAAATGAAATAAAATACATTAAATAAAATACAATGAAATAATATAATATAATAAAATAAAATAATATAATAAAAAAAACAATAACAAAAATAAAACAAAATAAAATAACATGAAATAAAATGAAATCAAATAAAATGAAACTAAATAAAATGAAATAATATAAAATGAAACAACATAAAATTAAATCCAATAAAACAAAATAAAACATAATACAATTACCGAATTTGGGAAATATCAGCCTCTTTCCTCCTACATCAGCTATTCAGATCTTAAGAGATGCTTCCTCATTTTATCTGCACTATAAGTTTCTGTTAACTCTTCATTGCCGAACTGTAGGGTGCACAAGTTATGACAATCTTTGCAAATTCAAAACATATTAATTTAATACTCGTACAATTATAAAATTCTACATATAAATAAGAACCCTTCACTGCGCTATGTTTGTGTAAACAAGAAAAAAAAAGATATTCTTTTTTCACAATTCCACGAATTTTTTGTAAACAAAGTTTTATACTTGATATAATAATTTTTTAATTCATCAAAATCAGTGTCTAAAGTATGTCAATTTGTTTATTTATCTTTATATCAGGTGAAATTTAGATTTTGAATGAAATCTTCATATTTGTTTATAATTTATTTGTTAATAATTTTGAATGAAATCTTCATATTTGTTTATAATTTATTTGTTAATAAAAACAGTTCAATTAAATTTCAATGAATGAAATATGTATGCACATACACACATGTGTACATATACACGATTGCATATTTACATAGATCTCAGCTAGCATTTTTAATCGTGAAAGAGCCTACTGGGAATCTCTTAAAGAGCGTTTCTGATCGTCGACGAGCGCATTTTTTAATCGTAGAAGATGCCTTGTACGGAAGAAACTGATACACGAACTGATTCTTCTGGGAGTTTCTTCCATAACAGAGTGAAAGGCGCTTATATTAATCGTAGAGGGAATCGTTTGAGACTTGTATAGTTATACAAAGTGTAACATTATTGCTTTCGTACTCTTCAAATAATCGTTAGAAGATTTTTTACGACTTGCATATTAAGGACTCCAAGATTAAAAGACGAGCGTGCGCACAGAAAAAAATCGTCGTAAAATCAAGGTTGATTCAACTAGTTTTGTTAACGATTTTGCTTTATAAGCGTTTAATGTTAATTTATCATGATATTAAAGGTAAAATTAAAATATACAATGTTATTTCAATGTGACTAATTTTAAATCAACATATTTTAATACTAAATTGACCATTGATTTAACTTAAAACAAAGTTAAAAATAAATTCAATTGGATATTGATATCAACATTTATTCGTGTTGATTTTACATCGTTTTTCTTTTCTTTGTGTGTCAGAAAAATGTGTAAAAAAGTAATAATAAAGAAAAATAGTATATGTTTTTGTAATTATTACTCGTCAGATCATAATCAGAAGATTCTTTTAGGAGTCGTATATTAAACAACGTCGTCTTACAAACATCCCATGCTAGCTGGGACACGTACGTATAAAAAATAATTACTTTTTGAATTAATCCTACTTAATATTTAAGTGTTCGGCTTAAGAAAAAATATTTTTATTTATATACATATTTATTTATTTATTTATTTGTTTATTTTCGATGTCCCATACACAAGACTCTAAGTCTCATATTACAGTATGGAATTCAGTACAAGTACATACAAAAAAATACATTTAATAACAATTGGTTATAGTAAGATAGATAGGTTAATAAATAGTTCTCAAGGACTACGCTATAAAGACAAAAAGCAAAATAAAAACATAATTATATTAGGATTAATATCCTTACCTTCAAGTAGTCATCAAGACACATTCCATAAAGTGTGTTTACGTACAAAGAAATATGATCAAATCTTCTTAAACCATATACGTAACGAAATATATTATTAAAAGTTACGTTAAGTTTTCTTTTGCTTAATCACTTATATTCCTAATTACTAATTATCTGTGCACACAGATATCTCTATTACCCATTTTATATCAATCCTTTTATACAAACAATTTCTAATTGAGCGGGTAACTCTGCTGTAATTGTCAAACATTTTAGTTTTCACGTGGTCATCATTGAAATCGCACGCTTTAAATTGCCGTAAAATAGGTATTAAATTAAGTTGCAGTGTTTATTTAAAGTAAAATTTATTAAATATCATTTGTTTAAAACAAATTAATTAAAAGTGTATTAAAATTTCAAGGCAAAGTGTTAAAATTATGTTTTAAGAAGAATATAAAAAATAAGCATTTCAATATATGTAAGTATGTATACTTGTGTATGTATGTCTATATGTACTAAGTACGTACATATGTATGTAAAATGCAGAAAGTTCTTTCGTTGTTTTTGTTGTTGTTAATAGCCGTAGTTGTGTATTTGTTTCTGCATGCCGGTGCATTAAAATGTTATTTGGTGATGTTGTTGTTATTGGCATTGTTGAAAAAAAGTGTGTGAAAAAATAAAAGAAGTAAAGCAGAAGAAATAAAAAATGTTTTTGTTTTATTAATAAAAAAAATCGGCAAGTTGTTGTTTTGTTTTTGTGCTTGTAATTTGCAGTAGAGTTGCCAATAAATAAAATATTGTGAGAAAAACGGATATCGGTTCGGGCGTTTAACAAGATATTAAAAATTTTAGGTGAATTTGAATTTTCAAAGGTGAGTAAATTAAAAACTCATATCGCATTTATAAAGTCCATTAAATTGTATATTTTCAATTTTAAACGAAAGTTTAATGTTCAACAGCTAAGAAAAAATTTCATTAATTACATTAATTAATTAAAAATTAAAAGATTTTTTTAGCTAAACTAAGTTTTTTTAATATATGTTATTTTGCACTTCTAATCTATTACTTGAGATTACCGTTAACTAAACTACATATTTTCTTCTTTACTTCATTAAAAGTGTGAAAAGAAGTTAACCGCTGCAACACTGTTTACTTCCATTTAATAAATTGCAAAGATGTTTTATTTTTATATAGGTACAAATTCATTTACTTTATAATATTTTAATACATTGTAAGAGATGAACATATATGTATCTATTTTGAAAAGTTTAACAAAGTTTATGTTAATAATTGTGCATACACTGCGCGTCATCAGGTTAGCGTCCGCCTTTTCTCCGACCGTTAATGTTAAATATTATCTTAAAAATATTAAGATAAATATGCTTGGGAGCTCAAATAACTATAGCACTCATAAATTATCAGATAAAGGTGAAATGCAATTTCAAAATAATTGCCTAAAGTTTTATGTTGAGTTAAGTAACAGTTTAATAAAAAAGTTTGATTTTGACAGCGAATTTTTAAAATGTGTTGAGTTCCTGGCATCTACTTATATTATAATAAGCAATAATAAATGTAAGTATTTTCCAATTAACGAAATTCTTTCCTAATGTTATCGATTCCAATAATATTAAGCAAATTGATGACGAATGGCGAGAATTGCTCCACTTCAACTTCAAAGAATATTGAAAAACTTTTGGAAATCATTTTAAATGCAAATTGTTGCGATGGCTCTAAAGCTTTTCCTTGTTTGAAAAAATAAGTTTACACAGTTTTGTCAATACCAGTAGCAACAGGCAAAAAGTTCACACCCGTACAGTAAAATTGGCATTAAATATGTTTTAGCAAGTATGCGAATATTAATAGGAGTGCAATGATGACTTTGCCAAAGAATTCTAACATAGAAAAAAACCCGACCACAGACAAAATTAATATGGTTAGACCAAGTGTGGGCGCTGTTAAAATAAAGCTGCTGTATTTATAATATATGAACATCATATAAAGTTGGCAAGTTGTTGTAAAATAGCGTACTTTTGAATTTTAAAGCGAAACTTATTTAGTTTTTCTTTACTTGTTTTCAAAACCTCAAAAAATGTGTGATTTATCGAAGTGAAACACCGTGTGTACTCGGCTTTATACTTCTGTTTCAAGTCCATTTCATTCCTCAACTAAAATGTAGGAGGAGTTTAACATTTAACGCATACAAAATCCGGAGCAACTTTAAGTATGCAACAGGATTAATAAAAATTAACAAACACTCAATATACTAACACATTCAACAACAATAAAAAACACAAATGAACATTGCATAAGATGTTGTTGGAATAGTAGCATTATTAAAAATTTTTAATGACAACAAAAACGACAACAACAATAGCTAGCAAATCCAACACAGCATATCAAATTACAATTAAATCGTATAAAGATTTTTTATACAATTTTGTTTTATTTTCACAGGCAAACAACAGGACAATTGTTAAGAGTGTGACAAGAGAAAAAGAGCAACAACAAAAACAATAGCTAAGCGTGAGTAAATCAATGTAAATGAATGTTGGAAGAAAACCTCCCCATTTTCATTATTTCTACCCAAGAATAACAACAACAACAATGGAAAAGGACAACGAAAGAAAAATCCAATCGAGGTAAATTTAATTTACAAACATTTGGTTTAATTTGCTAACAACATTTTTACACCATTTGGTTACAAACATGTACATAATGATGCTGTTCTCGATGAGGACGATGAATACAGAAAGAAAACATATGTTTGAATTGGTACAATTTGCCACTAATTAAATCATTGGGGAGTTAAAAAGAAATTTATTTAAACAAGCTATGTAGTTTGTCTGAAAAAGATTTTTTTCGCTTAAATATGCCATTTCACGTTCGAAAAAAGGGTTTAAAATGGCATTTAAACGGAAGTTTATTATGGCAAAAATTCCTTTACTTTCGTATTGTCCATAGATTTTTATCGTAACAAAATGCCTTCTTATGAATCCTCCGGATGTTTTAAATATTTTAATAATCTATCTTAGAAAATCTTCAAACTAAATCAATGTCACCTTACAATTGTAATTCTTTTAACTGAGTTTTTTGCTTCGATATTTGGGTATTGGGATTAAGATTTTAATCGTTGCTTAGGTTTGAATTGGGAACAGCTTGAGCTAAAAGAAATCTTTAAATAAATTAAAAAATTTTTGACATTTTAAATATGTACATTAAAAAAATTTTTTACCATTATTTTAGCGGTTTTTTATTTTAATTGTAACATTAACTGAAAAACATTCAATTAATTACAATCTTCACACTCATTAGTTGATACCTTAGAGACTTAATAAATGAGATTTTTGTTTATTTATTTGCGTTTTGTCACCCTTAATAGTAAAATACAATGCGTTTCAGCAGCGACAGTAATACAACGAGTAAATGGACACTTTACAAACCAAAAGTAATAAATCAAATTGCGGCTGTTTTCCCTTTAAACAATACATATATATAAAAAGAGCTGCCAGATCCCAAGGGTAGTTTGAAAAGAATGGGTTATTGGGAATGTAAGAATGAAAAATATGTATTCGATAAAGTAGGGCGAGCCCGAAGAGCCTGTTGGCTGAATCGGTCGGTTTCAACGAGGTTGCTCATACACATTCAACCGATTCACTAAACATATTTTCCAATGTGTTTCTGTGATACAATTGCTCTTTTGGCGGTTCAGAAATGTATAAAGCGAAAAGGACAGAAATTTAGAACATAAAAATCGAGTAGGCATGAAACACTGGATGTACGAAAGCCATAACTTAATTTTTAAATATTTCTAAGAACTCTTCTGGTCATATTTTACTCGGGTTTGCAATTCAGCAAGCATATTTTGTTAATAATTTTGTAAACAAATTATATGTATAGCTCACTCAATTTTATCTATTCAATTGTATTTGACCTATGTACATCCCTGTACAAAACTTACACGAATATTTTGAAGCTTAATAAGTCCCGGTCCCGGTCCAGACTTGCAATTTTTTGTTGCAGCAACTATTTATTTTTTAGTGAGAAAGAGCGAGAGAGGAATACAAAAAACACTCTCCCACATATTCAAGAATTGCTGCAACAAAAATTGCAAGTCCGGACCGGGACTAAGATAAAACCAGTTAGAACACAACTGAATTCGAACAATAAATCGAAAAAGTATTTGTGTAAATACTGTCAAATCTCTTAGTATCTGCAACGAACATCTGGCAACTCTTAAATGTAAAAAAAAAAACTTTATCTGGGCATCATTTTACACAGTTTCTCCAAATTAACTTTCTAAAAAAAATAATCCCATAGCATTTATTTAGCACCCCTTTCACTGATTTTTAAAGCATATGGGCATGCAAACGCGTGCTCTAACTTGTAACAAGGAAAAACAATACATACTTACATATGCATGTACAACAACAAAAATACCAGCAATTAGTTGGAAAATTTAAATAAGTATTTCGATATTGGTTAAATAAAAACATCCAAAATGTACCACAAAATTACCTTTGTAAACATTTGTATGTACATATGTATGTACTTATGTGCTCATGCTCCTTCCTCATGTTTGCTGAACTGGCAGCCAAGAATAATTTGAAACCATATTTTTAAAAATGGTACTCAAGCGTAATTGAAATTGTTTTGTGTATTTATTAGAGACTAATTAAAGATAATATTGACAAATATTGAGATTTTCTTTAAAAGATGGAAATACATACATGTATACACACATACATTCATACATATGTATGTACGTATATTCTTAGAGATTTTTCATTGCATGACCGCTAGTTCTGGTGCGGTAAAGCCTATGACAATTTTATTTCCTACCATGTTTTGATGCGTCCATAAATATTATAGCAAATCCCTTGAATGCTCTTAACTAATCAATTCCGATGATAATATTTTGAGATACATATTAGCCTCATAAGTTTTTACTTTTCGTTGCCGTTCTTTTCTGTAGAAAATATTTCTTACTTGTTCTGTGTCTGAACTTTCGGTTGTTGACGACATAATTGTAGGATTGACTTTTGTAAGTGTTTGCAAAATGTTTTTTACTTGACAAAAATATATAAATATTTAATAATTTGATTTAAAATAAAATATTCTGACTTTTAAAACAAAATTTGTAATATTTCATTCCACAAAAAACGAATACATACAAACAAACTTGGCTGTCACTTAACGTTGTATTTAGAGTTTTTTTCCCGCAATTTTTCATTTCCCGGGAAAGCGGGAAATTTCTTTAAACTTCCCGGGATCCCGCTCCACGAAAGAATAAAAATTTAATTTACCAGAAAGTTTGAAATACACTATCATACACAGTCGTACAATTAATTCATTCACTTGAAAATCTGACAGAATTCTGTCACAATATTAGAAATCGCATTGAATTTGCCACACAATCACACAAAAAAGATGCAAACAGATACATACATGTTTATTTTTCACTCAAGTAATTTTAGACTTTATTGATTTTTTGCGCCTAAATAGTTGCAGATTTATGAAATAAATACTTTTAATTTAATTTTTCTTTCGTTGCAACTTAATTTCTTAAAAAGAGGCATCCCTGATCGCACGAAATCTATCATTTTATGGAAATTTTAATAAATTTATACAAGTCGGATAGACTTGTAAAAAAATCTGCCTCACAAGTGCATTTTATGGCCACACACGACATTTTTTGCAGATCGTACAACCAAGTAGGATAGTATATCACATCCTTTACTAAAACATACCTTATGTTTTAATAATACATTAATATGTTAATTTTAATTGGGTATTACCACAGGAACTTTATTTTTGTAACTTTTAGTTTTTAAATTTCTTAACGGTTATTTCCAACCTTGTTATATTGTTATTGTTATATGAGATCAAAGTAAACTTACAAATATAGGTGAAAATAAACAAAAACATAACAATTCAGTTAATAAAAACAAACATAAAATAATATAGAAAATATAATACAAAGCTACTCGAGGTTTGAATTTCAAAACAAAACTATTAAATTTTTACAATAAGAAAATCCTTTAATAATATAATTCATATTTTTTGGTTTAGGAAATAATTCTGTAAAACGCTAAAAGCGTTTATGGACTTGTCAGAAAGCCTATTTCTAATTTTATTAACAAATTGCCCTGCTACCGAAAACGCCCGCTCACTTTCTACCGTTAAGTTGCCAATTATTTTTTTTTTTATTATGCCGGGAAAGCGGGAAATTTTTAGATTGAAATTCCCGGGAATGTCAACCCTAGTTGTATTCTATTTTCTACAGAATAGTCCGCAACAGAACAGAACGAAAAAGTAACCACACATACAGTTTTTCAATTGAACAGAAACAAAACAGCTGATTCATAACAGAACAGAACGTACAAACTAATTCTGCCTTTAGCTGACTTTCCAAATTTAATGCTCCATAGAGAAGAGTTGAGCTTATGTCTTTGCATATCAATATTTTTCGGAGACATTCTGTTTATTTAATCTCTATTGCTCCTGCCTTTTACCCATTTCTTGTGCTCCATAAGACGCAGACTGACGCATTATTTTTTTAATATGGTCACACTATCCAGTAGAAACAGTAAACAAGTTTATATATTATAACATCTGTTATTTCTTCGTTGTTATTGTGCTTCTTACGACGAATTTACACAGCGTATTCATGCGAAATTCGTCGTTCGTCTCAGTTATGTTTATGACACAGCGTTTAACGCTCTTATATAAGTTAGTCATTTCCGCGTAAAAGCTAGGCGCTGGAAAACGCTACTCTTGAATCAGAAACTTTTGTTGTCCTGTTAAGCATCTTTAAAAATTCATATTTCTTTTCAAACCTTTTTTAATTTCCTTGAATAACTTCCTTATTTTCTTGCTGAAAGACAGCCTGAATATTAAACAATTTTACGTAATCCCAACTATTTAACTTACTTTCAAACTAATCTGCTTGTTGATCTCTTCAAACCTTGTTTATTTTCTCAATAAACTGCTTTTCCTCAAACTCACCATTAGACAATATAGAACAAAAATATTTTGAAAAAAAGGATTTTTAATCCCACGCAATCACCTCTCGAAAATGGAGCAAAACAATGGCAAATGTTTGGTAAACAAATACTTAAATACGTGCTAATCCCTTAACTACTCACTTACTTAATCGTTCTTGTATCACTCAATCACTTATTCTCTCGTAACTTGGCCTTAAAAATAATAACAAATGTTTGGCAATTGCAAAACAACAATATGAAGTTGTAAGTGAAAGAAACATAATGACAGTCAGGTTGTGTCGCGTCATTTGAATGACTGTCAGTGTCATTGTTTGTTTCATTGTTACTATCTTTTGTCTTAGACAATAGACCTACAAAAATTTTTTTATAACATTTTCGCACCTTTTTTTTCACCAAAAATCACAATTTTGTTTTTGTGTATCCCTTCATTATGCTTTAGTATTTGTCTAGATTTATTATTTGCTTTTTCCCACTTTAAACAATGGCTACATGTGCGTGAGTGTGTTTGTCGAAGCATATGTAAGTGTCAGCCTTTTATTCTCTTGACATTGTAAATGTCATTCATATTCTATTATTATTTTATACCTGTCATCATTATTGTATGCAGTACTCGTACATTCTTGTCAACTTTCGAATGGCAAATCGTTGCCAAAATTTTATGAACAAATATTGTTTGCGTAAAATAAAACATTTTTACAAACAATTACACAATTGTCAAGGGTTTTAATTTATTTTTCTCTTTTAAGTACCATTTAGTGAAGGGTTGTTGATTTTGATTTAAATTTCATTTTCAAGTATTGAATTACATATTGAGTTTATGTCTATTTGAAGAAGGGAAGAATTAAAAACTCATTAAATGCACTTTGGATGGGACTCTAGATGAAATTGGTGGGTTTTATTAATATGTAAACTAAGTAACTATCATAAGGATAGAAATTTGGCTTAGAACTCAGGCTGAGATTTAGCTGGTTCAATAATTCGATTACATTCAAGAGCAGTTTGATGACATGTATTACATACATACATATAAAGTTTTACTTTAAACTCGGCTTTTATAAACTATGCGTGATATGCATAGTAGAGATGGGCATCGCTCACGTGATTAACGTGAATCATGCGTGATCACTCATCATCGTGATTATTTTTTGTTTCAATCACTTGTGCGTGCATGAGCCTGAGCATAAAATAATTTACCGTGAGCGAGCGTGCAGGATATATTTTTAGCGTGATTGTTGTGTGATTTTTTTGCTTTATTGTATTTTTTTCATTTAATTTCTTGATTATTCCATAGTTTTTCTACGTGAACATATCGTGAGACTGAGTTTTTGAGATTATGACTAACATATTTTTTCACTCACGAGAGCGTACATGAACGTTGGCCGAAAATATAAATTCGTGCATGAGCGTGCATGAGTAAACTATTTTTACCGGAGCAAATTCTTTTTTACGTATTCCCTACATTAAGTGAAGTTGTGGTCTCAACTGTAAACGTTCCTTGCTCAAATACAGGCACATATTATCACATTCACCTGTGTGTCATGCCACAACAATAATCTTGACAATCGAATGGCAGATGAAGTGCCAGGAAATTCTCAGAAGCGTTGAACGCTACTGAAACCTCCAAAGTGTGCACGCCACTTGTCGGACTACATAATTTTATAGACAATATGGCAAAAATGAAATCGAGGTCGAGGTGTAAATGAATACTGAATACTGAATGCGGAATTACCACAAGTTTGTGGCTACACATTAGACCGAAGAAAACGAAATAGCTACCGGATTTCGGCAGAAGTATGGCCATCCCACATGAAGATTAATATTGAAACTGATTGGATAATGCATTTCCTGTGTATATGTCTAGGACTTCAGGAAGTCAGACACTTCTTAGACAATAGAACTGGCAGAAATGTCGCATGAAACTCTAAGTAAACTTTTAAAATGTATACATATATACAAATAATTGTTTATTGTATCACAATGTCGGTATGTTCCATTCCACATGATTCGGACTAGTAGGAGTAAGCTCGCCATTTACTCTCTCAAATTCTAAAAGTTACCTAAAACTACTGGAAAACGAAAATCCACAAATTAAGTCCAAATATTTCACACTCACATTTTTTACACAAATTTTCGCTGTCACCACCATGAAAGAGAAGAAAAGTAAAAGAAAATCTGAAATAAAGCTACAGCCAACTTCAGGTTGACAATTACGAATTACAAAACACAAGAGAATTTCAAAGAAAGTGAAAGAGTGTACTACATCTCAATCTTCTCTCCCCTCTCATCCATAATCTAAGACTTTCTGAAAGAAATCTTTTATAGTGTGAACCGAGACTAAAGAAAAACTTCGTGCAACTTTCGACAGGAATAAAATTACTCTCTCACCCAATGTTTGGTCATCTGGAAGGCTTAAGTCAGTTTCGGTTTGTGTTGCTTAAGTCGGGCTCTTCTAAAAATTTAACAAATGTAGAGAGTTTAAAAAATATATTTAATTTCTGAATTATTTAAATAGCAAAATAGCAATAAATGAAATATATAAATAAATTAAAATAGAAAAAAAACAAAGCGAATTCATAACAGGTAGGCTCGCCTCAATGCGCTTTGAAAAATAACTGCTTTCGTTGTCAAAATCAAACGTCAAACACGATATATAAACAAATTTTGACAAACAAAACAGATCAAAATGCAAGGAGATGCAAGGAGCAAAAATATCCAGCTGAGCTGTCAAGACCACCTGTTATGAATTCGCCTTGAGAAAAACTTAACATAACTAATAATTATTAAACATTTTTTGCAATATTCTTTTTATTATAACTAGCGTGAACGAAGCGTATACTACGACCCACTGTGGCCACTGGTTTCATAAAATTATCTATTGTATCCGCAATAGGCTTCAAAATATCACGTATCGATGACAAAATATTAAAACAAAATATTAAGGGAGGTTGTAGGAAGCCATTGAAAATCACCGTAAGCAAAGGCTTAACCAAATAATCCGAGGTCATGTGCAAAAATTCCACTAATAAAATATTTATCAAGGAATATAACACGAAGCGGTAACTTTGCAAAATGAATGTTACTATAAAGGCGACACCAATTTGCAGACTACCAAAGAATTCCGCCCAAAATCGAGTGGCATAAAGTGTGGCCTTTTCGGCCAAAACCAGGGACAGTATTTGCGGTGGACTGTCATGAGTTTTAAGGTACTCAGCACAACCATATTCAAATGGATATATACCAATTCTTATATGTTGGGAATTTTTATTTAGATCAACCGGCTCTGGTAAATAGTCAAATATTTTATCCACCTCTGGCTGTGCTTCATTCTTTGAGTCCTTCATTTTATTTAGAGAGATTTTCAAACGTTGAAATACTGAGTTTTCTTTACCATCAAACAGCTGTCTTTTGGTCTTCTTATCTTCTTTGGCACTACTGCCTTTATTCTTCTGTAGACGTTTCTTGGGTTTGGTATACAATTGAAACTCTATTTTCGAAGGAGTCAGTTTATTACTTGATTTCTTTTTCAATACCTTGGAAACAGATTTCATTTCATATAGTATTTTTGAATTTTCCGTTAGGGTGGTGTCCGTTCCATGGGCGGCATCGTTGAGGAATTTATTATATTTTGTATTGCTATGATGATGGCTGCCACGATAAAGAATTTGATTGGCCTCAGACTCTGTTGAAGAACTATAGCTGAGCATTAGATTTTTCAAGGGTGATTGCAGTTTGGCCGTTACGCCCACATGTTGCACTTCTATAAGATTAGATTTTGAGTTTGAACTATGTTCAGTTGCGTTGTCGGACATTTTATTTTTAAATTAATGAATTCAAATAAGTATGTTAAAAAAATAAAATCAATATGATTGATTGATAAATAAATTTGAGGTTTAACAAAGGCACATTGCCTTGGGTTGAACAATTTATTAAAAATGTAATTACAGGAAATTGATGTTGATTTTTTATTTTCTTGTTTAAATTGTTGTCCGAAAAACCTGGAGAAGGTAAATTTAAATGGAATTACTGAAATGTAAAAAAAAAACATTTAAAAGAGGAAAACAGTCTCAAATGAAATCACAAAATACACAGATAAAATAATAATACTTTTGTATGGGTCTAAAACATATTTTGAATAATTTTTTTTTGCGAATTTATCTAAAAAATTAATATTGTTACAAAATGTCAGCAGTATTTTTAAAAATAAATAATGAGGATAAGTATTTTGAGAGCCATCTATATTTCAGTATCAATACTTCAAAACCTTTGCTTAGGCAACAACCACACGGTACTGTAAAGTATAAAACTGCTGTTGGCTGCTGGTTTACTCCCAAGATACAATTAAGAAGCTATGTCCGTTAGTACAACAAAATCTATTATATTTTCGGATTGTCAACAACTTTTCGTATATAAAAAATTAGTTAATGTCTTTTCTTATAGAGTTTGATACGACAAATATTATTTTAAGCGATCAGCTGGTTTAACATTTTACCTTGTTTGTTCCATGGTGGTTGGCAAGGCAGAAAAAGGAATAAAACCAGTGCTACCATGTCGACACCTTTCGGGTATTTTTTTGACTTGTCGCTTTTTCTAAAATTCCCTTGGTATTTACCTCTCCTGGGCAAGCTATAGTGAGTATAATATGCACTCAGTTCACCGCCCGATTTCTGCTGAATTAAGAAACTTTGTTCTCAATTGCAAAAAAATAAAATGCAGTACATGCGGTTTTCGAAATATATTTTTTTAAAGCATTTCCTATTTTCTGGTATCTAAACCTTGCGCCCATTTCGTTAATTGCATAATATATTTTAACGGATCTGGCATCCTTATGCTTATCACAATTTTTCTTCCCCAATAGTTGCTTTAACGCAGTAAGTCAGTGTAAAAGAATTTTTCAATAATTTTTCTTATTGAATGCACAATAATTTTGCATAAACTTTTCTTCATTTGTAGTTAGTTTTTTTTGTTTAAAAATAACCGGCAAGAAAATCATTAGAATTATTAGAAATTTCATAAATAGAACTACAACTTTTTCGACTGTCAAACGAAAGTGCATGTGAAAAGGAAATATAAATTAATGGACGAAAACTGGAGCTAAGAAATTTAGAAAAATTCCAAGTGATACGTAAAAGACTTTGGCTGTGTGTGTGTTATTTACTTTTTTAATTGATAATTCCTGAATACAAAATTTATTAAATGCTTCCATTTTGGTCACGTTTTAAACACAGTGTCTTACAAAATTTAACCGCAACATATTTTCGAGGTTTGTTTGTCAACGGTGCCCACAATGTGCCACACAGGCCACTTTCATGGCACTCATGTTTGTGGCCGATAATGTCTCGTAATAAATTGGTGACAGGTGGTTTTTGTTTATTAATGGTGCTGGACAATGGAGTGTTTTACAGTGCACGTTCATTGAGTGCTATAAACAATTTGCAAATTTGTAATTACATATTCTTTAACACTTTATACATACATATATTCTTTAACTTTGCAAAAAAATTCGTCATGTGTGCTTGAAATTGTGTTCTTTGTTTTTCTTTTGTTTGTTTTGCTTTGCTCGTTCTTTTGACGTAAAGTAATTTTTGGTGCACCATGTATTTTACATTTTAGTTGATGTCTTTGCTAAATTCAGCTTTTCATGTTAGTGTAATGTAGATGGTGCTAAATATTAAAGAAATAAATAATTTTATGAGTCATTTTGTAAGGGCAACTTTTGTATGGAAAAACTAAAATATTTTTTTTTGGTAATTTTCATACAAATCTTGTTTTGTTTTACAAAATGAGGCCATAAATAAAAAAAATATTTTTGATGCTTTAATATCTTTATTTATCGTTTTTAAGTACAAAAACTCCGCAAAGTTGGTTTCAGAGAACGGCACAGTTCCATTGGAGATATAAAAATGACTGCTATGCAAGTACAAATTTTGCCTGCACTATCGGATAACTACATGTACATGGTAAGGGATTGAACGTTATACATTTATTATTTCATTAAATTCGTTCATAATCCAGTTGGGGCTCGTATAGCGTTACAAAAGAATTTTCTTTGGCGTTGAATTACAGAGTATCTAACCCTTGCAGATTATACCATTCAGATCAAATTTTATTGCTGATAACTTTTGATGTATTTTTTCGAAAATACGAACTATCGAAGTAATTTACACTAATGATTTACCAATTTTTTTATTCGTATTGATATAATACTGATATTCGAGAATGCCGGACATTTAATTATTAATGCAGTGAACTTTTTTCTTCTATCCCGCTATTTTTCCAAAAATAAATATTGAACTAAAACTTTTTAAAATCAAAGGTTCTACATATACTTTGCTACTGTTGCATTAAACAATTTTTAAAACTTTCGTTAATTAGGTATATTTTCTTTGCAAATGAAAACTTGCAAGACAAATTCTAAAATCGGAATTTATTAAATGTTTTGCAGATTATTTGCAGTTCCACTCGTGAGGCTGCCATAGTCGATCCGGTAGACCCAGAATCTGTCATCAATGCTGTTGAAAAGGAAAGTGTAAATTTAACCAAAGTTTTAACCACTCACCATCATTGGGATCATGCTGGTGGCAATGAGAAACTAGTTAAACTATTTGGTAAACCTTTAGAAGTTTATGGCGGTGATGAACGTATTGGAGCTCTCAATCATAAAGTAACACAGGCTGATCGTCTAAAAATTGGCGACTTAAATGTGACCTGTTTGTTTACTCCCTGTCATACCACTGGCCATATTTGTTATTTCGTTGAGGCAAACAATGGTGAAAAATGTGTCTTTACAGGTGACACTCTATTCCAGGGAGGTTGTGGACGCTTCTTTGAAGGTACTGCTGAACAAATGTATGTAGCCTTGATTGAAAAACTGTCAGCTTTACCCGATAATACTAAAGTGTTTTGTGGCCATGAATATACTTTGCAAAATATGTCTTATGCCCGCCATGTCGAGCCACAAAATGAAAACATTCTAAAGAGAATTGAGTGGGCAAAACTGCGACGAGCTGCCCAATCGCCCACTGTCCCTTCTACCATTGCTGAAGAAAAATCATGGAATCCGTTTATGCGGGTACATGAAGCTATAGTACAAAAGCATGCCAATGAATCCGATCCTATACGCACAATGGCCAGTTTACGCAAGGAAAAGGATAATTTCAAGGGTTAAGTAAATTTTTTTTGTAAATTATTTTAGTAACGTTTTTGTTTAGATTTCGGAAATTGCTATCTTTCTTGACTTTATTGAATTCATATGTACATATAATTTTGAATTATAATTTATTCTCAAAATAAAACTTGTTGTAAAAGCAAAAAACTTATTTTAAAGCACAATTGGCTGTTATTAAGGAAATATACGTAAATTAAAAAGTATTAATTTTCTGACCGGCTTTTAAAATACATATGAGTGCATTTTTTATAAATATAAATGGTAATGGGAGAACTGTTATTTATTAAAAAGTTAATTGAATTTTGTTTTAAATTTACATGGTCTTCTGAATACTATTAACAGCAATAATATTTTGTTTTCAATAAAATGTTCATAATAACTGCTACTCAAAAGTTTAAATACGTTGCTAAATGTTTAAAAATCCATGTGGTTTAAGTGAATTTTATTATAAATCATTTTGATTTTAAAATTCTGCTACGGAACATTCTGTGTGTTGCTTTATTTCAAGATTTGATAAAATTTATTTAATACAAAATAAATTAATCACAACTATGGAATGCATTTTGATAAGAAAGATGTACGAGTATTTTAAGATTTTAAACGCACTAGTGTATAAATAACGTCGTCTGTATTGTAAATAAGTTTATTTTTCTTTATCGTTTTCAAGGCGTATTCACTTCATATATGGTGAGTGTGATAGTTAAGGTAAAACTTAACAATATTCTTGCAAATTTGTTTGTATAAAAAATGTGTGTATGTTAGTTTATGTCTGTCTACACTGGTTTAAACATTACTTTGTATAAAATTACCTTATTCGCGAGACTTAGTTTGGATTTGAGACCTAGTAACCAAAATAGGCGCTTGAATTTCAAGTTAAGATGTTGCTTCTTAGCTTTAACCTGGTTTTTCCATGTAAGCCTGCGATCGATGTGCAGACCTAAATATTTGACTGTGTCAGATTGCGGAATATCACTGTTGTTAATTGATACACGTGAGCAGCTTCCACGACGCAAAGTAAACGTTACGTGTAAAGATTTTTCGGTGTTGACTTTTATCTTCCATTTATTTAACGAAATTCCTATTTCATCAAGCTCTCTTTGATGATATAGTGACGCAACGTCCGAGTCTGTGTCAGCAGCTAATACCGCTGTATTATCAGCGTAGGTTTCAACTAGTACATTATTTATTAAGGGCATATCCGATGTATAAATTGTATATAAAATTGGGCCTAACATACTACCCTGAGGGACTCCAGCCTTGACACTGTAAATTCCAGAAAAATCTCTGTTGACCTTAACATAGTAATACCTTTCGCTGATATAAGATTTTAGTACTAGGTAAAAATGTGTTGGAATGCAGTAAAGTTCAGTAAAAATTTGTAAAAACTTTTGGGTACTCGAACACACTTATTAACAACAGGTAGTCTTAAGTGATCAGCTTATTATTTTTTTTATCTCCCAGATCTGTCAAAATTTGTTTACTTTTAAAACAAAATTGTTAAAATAATTTTTGTTTTGTGTTTACTTAACTGAATTGTGTTTTCTAAAAAGAAAAATATTAAAAATTTCCAAAAGAAAATAGAAAAATATTAAAAAGAAAGCAATTGTTTGACATCCCCAGACAGTTTTTCCAAAAACAAAATGCGTGTGGTTTTTGTAATGCTGTTGTTGTTGTTGTACTATCGAGTATACCTGGGGACAAATTACGGCATTCGATATCGAACGCAATCCCATAGAAATTTTTTTCAATTTGCATGGAAATTTCGTTCGATATCGTATGCGGTAATTTGCCCCCTGTTTTTAATATATATCTTGCATCCACCCATATTTAGCTAACAAAAATAACTTTCGTACGTACATATATCGTTTTACATTGTCACTTATTCTTCGAATGTCACAACTTTCTTTAAGCTTTATGTGATTGATTTGTGTTGTACCAAACAGTTCCACTACAAAGGCTTTAGAGTACAATATAAGCTTCTTAAAAACCTTTCAAATTGACATGTACAAAGTGCAGACAGACAGACGACTGGTTGTCTTTTGGAATAGTTGAGTTAAACGAAAAGAAAAACTTCTCAAATTTCTAAAAGTGAAATCCTTTAAAAGAACTTTTACTTTTCAAACTTGTTCAATAAATTTTTTTAAGTTTAAATAGGTGTTGCGCTTCTTATATGAGACACGAATAGTTAGTTTTCTATGTTATTGGTAACATGGTGAATAAAATACATGATGGTTAAAAGTTCAATGGTCATTTAGCGTTCGGTCACTAGTTTTTTTTTTGCAAATCCTGATCAACAGGATCGTTATTTAGATTCTAAGACATGCTAAGACATCGAATGGCCCCTGGAATGGAAACTTGCTATGTAATCATAAAAGCGGTCCATCTGCTGAACATCGAATCTACTCTGGCCTCAACATGTGTGCAGAAATTCTGAAACTCCGGTGATGACACATCTAGAGCAACCTTATACATTAGTGGCGATATAGACAGCGAATTGTTATTCAATCGTGCGCTGTCCGATAATGAATTCACCATATGATTTTCAGAGTTGTCATAATGAAAAGGAGGGCATATTCACTCGCTTAGAAAGGTGTAGATTTTCCACGCACCTCGGCACTACTGCAGACTATGTTGACACATCGTCGTCTCGAAGTTGCTTTCACGTGTTTTTATCAATGTTTAGTTTATATTATTAGTACCCTGAAGGAAGCATGGGGTTAAGTGTATCCCATGTCAATATTTTTGTCAACAACTATGGTGTCTTTTTGGTGACACTGTCAACAAATTGTTTTTTTTTTGTTTTTTATAGGTAGAGGACGGTTTGAGGTAGAGGATAGTTTGACGGTTAAAAACAAATCTTTAACTAAAAACGAAATGAACTCCGTTTTATGTTATTTAACAATAGGAAAAGTATACCTCAAAGAAGACTGCGGTATATTTTATACACCGATAAGAAAACCAATTTTTTTTCTTTTATTGAATAAATGAGAAGTTAATATCGTTTAAAATATTTTTATTATCTTCCAATACATTTAGGTTATTCAGGAATTTTTATCATTGAAACTATAGGTCTATGGTAACTGAAATGAGAAACATAAGTTTGAGACTTGATGTCCTCTAAATATCTGGAAAATACCGCAATAGCTTAAAAACCTACGAATTGTCTGTTTGTTTGTGTGTATCATTTTTTGTCAAACACGATTGCTCGTAAGTATCCCATCTTGTGTTTTCCTTCATCTGTTCTGGCAATGCTGTATGTTAATGAAATCAATAGCATACTTTAGGGGTTAACATACGCTAGGCGATTCAAATAATTAAAAAACAAAAGACTTAAGAAACAAACTCAGTGTTAGATTTTATTTACGTTACGGAATTTCTTGATTCGGTCGCCGCGCTCAAGGCGCTTAAATTGATATTTTTCTAGAACTTTTTTTATTGCGCCAGAAATTAGTAAGAATACAAAACCACAACAAAACATGAAAAATTCTTCGTTTTCTTCTTTTTGTGTGACAGAGTTAGCAAAACAACAACAATGGCATGCCGTCTCGTGTCACCTCCGGTCTTTTTTGTGCTATTGTGTTTCAAACGATGAATTTGCTCAGAGAATTTTCTCCAACGAATTCGTCGCATTGGGCAAAATTCGTCGTTCTTCTCAGTTGTGTTCCAAGGCAAATTCATAACATGTAGACTCGCCTCAATTGGCTTTGAAAAATACCTGCTTTCCTTGTCAAAATCAAACGTCAAACACAAGGCAAATTCATAACAGTTACACTCGCCTAAAAATCAAACAAAGAAATTTTGACAAACAAAACAGATCAAAATGCAAGGAGCAAAACACGATCAGCTGAGCTGTCGAGACCAGCTGTTATGAATTCGCCTTGCATCAAACACTATCTATAAATCAAATATAAACAAATTTTGACAAACAAAACTAATCAAAATGCAAGGAGATGCAAGGAGAAAAAAATAATCATCTGAACTGTCAAGACCATCTGTTATGAATTCGCCTTGGTTGTGTTCCTAGCATTAATCCGTTCATGTACTTTTTTCTAGTCAGTTGCTGTTTTTGAGATTACATTTTCCAGTTTATTGAGTAATTATGCATTTAATGTGTTTTGCTGTAAAAGAAAACAAATGGATTTACAGTAGCACCAAGTAAATGACTACCACTGCCGCCTGACGCTCTTTAACTTTATCGTCTCTCATGGTTCTAAATGACATTTGTTAAATGTTTTAAAATATGACAGCTGATAAGTTTTCCTTAAACTTTTTTTTCTTCTTCTAACTCCATATTTCAAATTAAACCGTGTGCATGTATATGTGCATGTATGTATGTATGTATGCATGTATATATGTGTGTCCCACTTGGTGAAAAAGTGCATAAAGTTGAGAATAAACCACAAAATACAAAAGTTTAAAGTTATTTTACTGCAAGCACTATAACTTTACTTAGTACTCATAGTCGTACTTTACTTTAAAGTGTTAGTAATACATCATCACAAAAAACTATGACAAGTGGAAGTTGAGAAAAAAGTTTTACATGCCAAAAAAACGACCAAAAAAAAAGAAAAGGTTAACAGGAGAGACGAGGAGCTGCTACTGTTGCATTTACATGCATACGAAGTGTACATTCGAGACACTTGAACCATATCGTATAGTCGGGGTACTTAAGCAACAAATAGCAACGGCAACAAAAATGATAAAGTAAGTGTTCAAGAGAAATGAATGCATGAAACGAGAAATAAAAGATATAGTGTCACAAGTGTAGAAGTTCAAATAGCACATTGCACAATGGGAATGAGCGCAAAAGCAGTGGTAATAAATGGTTAAAGGCAAATTAGCACCAGGTAGCCGGAAGAGAGTTCGTCTTA
The DNA here is from genome assembly GCA_956483585.1 of Gymnocheta viridis. Taxonomy (NCBI): domain Eukaryota; kingdom Metazoa; phylum Arthropoda; class Insecta; order Diptera; family Tachinidae; genus Gymnocheta; species Gymnocheta viridis. The sequence goes on along the minus strand of OY101444.1, from coordinate 80,006,788 downwards.
AAAAAATCACTACTGACAGAAGTACGGGTGTCCGCCGGGAAGGTGTACTACTTTGTTTGTTTATAATTTTCGATTAAATGAAAGAGAATGGATCTTATATTGATAAATATTTTATTTAATGTCGGCAGTTATGTATGGACTACAATATCAGATAAATGTCCGCCCCCCCTGTTAGCCTCACAAATGCGAGCCCTTTTGAGCACATTTTTCATTACATTCTTACACATTTCACGCGGTATTTCATTAAATTCATCACGAATATTTCGCTTGAGCTGCTCAAGCGTTTCTGGTTTGTTTCCATAAACCTTCAGATATCCCCACAAAAAGACCAGTCCAGAGCAGTGAAATCAGGCGACCGCGGAGGTCAATCAACATCACCATTCCTTGAAATAACTTGTTGCGGAAAGAGGTCTCGCAGTAATTTTATTGTAATCCTGGCTGTATGCGATGTGACACCGTCTTGTTGATACCACACGTTAATCAAGCCCAAAACATGCAGTTGTGGCGTTAACAAGTTTTCAATCATATCACGATATGTGAATGGGCACAGTTACCGTTACGCAGTTTTCATTTTGAAAGAAGTAAGGTCCAATGATTCCTCCTGACCAAATTGCACATCAGACTGTCACTTTTAATGGATGCAAAGGTGACTGATGAATAATTTGAGGGTTTTCCATTGTTCATAACCGACTGACGATTCTGTTTATTCACACATCCATTCATTATGATTTTTTCATGAAAATCGGGGTTGTCATGGGCGTAAATGGTCTTGTGGAAGAAGCTCTTGTATCAACTAAATCTTAAATGTCGGGCGACTGTAAAATCCCTGATCAAAGAAGATGACACTTCGGCTGCTAAGGAATATGGCTGACTTATTCTGGTTTAAGGCAGGCCAAAGCATTGATGCAGCCATTTTAATAAAATGGTATCCTGAACCTCAACAGGAATAATTTACGACTTCTTGGACTGAATTATATTCTGTGAAAAAGTAATAAAGTTTCTTCACCAATGTGTAGTTTATGCTTAGAGGATGACGAGACAACGACACACATTCTTTGCGAGTAGAAGGGGTGTTTTTCATTCTGGGTTTCTCTGTTCGGATGATATTAGAGGGGCTTCTCCAATCTCTGTGCCAACTTTCATAAGGAGTCATATAGAAATTGATTTAATTTAATTTACAGATCTATGGCACAAAAGATCCATCAGGTGTTGCAGTGCCGGTCTTTCGACCAGATCTTCCCCCATATTCTATTCTATTATTCTAAGTTTACGAATTCCGTTCAACTTCTTGTTGTTACACAACGCTCGGCGATTCAAATACTTAAAAAAACAAAAGACTTAAGAAACAAACTTAGTGTTAGGTTTTATTTTCGTTACGGAATTTCTTGATTCGGTCGCCGCGCTCAAAGACCGCGTTAAAAGTTATGCAATAGCTTAAAAAAAAACAAAAAAAACCTCCACGATATCTCTTTTTTAAAACAAATTTTTCAGCAATAATTGATTGGTTATTGAGTTCTTGTTTCAACTTTGATGTTGTTTAAACCTCAAAACATCCGATTGTTTTTTTTGCAAAGAAATTACAATAATTAATTACGCTTTATTTGGTTTTTGGTTCCACAGTGCTTTGTTGAATTGTTGCCAAAGCTTTAGTTCTACACTTTCTCTTAGTTTAAAAAAAATTCAGGGACGAGTACTATAGTACTTTTTGGCTGTATTATAATTAAGTACTCTTCAAAAAAAACAAAAGGATGTCATAATATTTCCCAAGTGCTTAAACTTCTCAATCTTGTTTCTACAAAATTTGTTAGTTTTGTTTTGCATTTCTGTTGCAAATCATGGTTGCGACAAGCAATTGTTTAAAATGCACTTTTGTTGTTACTTTCAAGCGTGATAAAAACATGCTATAATAAATTGCTATGAAATTCCATGTTTACATGTTTAGAATTTTCATTTCAAGTGAGTTATTCCATATTTACACTAAAGGTACACGGTCACACTTGACAAACATTTGCCCAAAACAACGTAACCACTACTTTTGCTTAGTGTGATTTAATTTGGATTTTATATCACAAAATGCTATTTTTATATATTATTTTTAATAAATGCAAACCCATTGTAAATGATTACACTAGCGAATACTTTTCAGTACTAATTTATTATTATAAAATTTTGCTCTTTTATACAATTTTGAAATCTATTGAATATTTCTTAAATCTATTGTGAACATTGAATATTAAGATAAGAATTATGAACTAAAAATTACGCTGCTCTTTGTTCTTAAAACTAAAGACAATAAATACAAACTAAAAACTAAGATAAGCAAGGCGTTTAGGCACAGACATTAAAACTAAGATAAGCAAGGCGTTTAGGCACAGACATTAAAACTAAGATAAGCAAGGCGTTTAGGCACAGACATTAAAACTAAGATAAGCAAGGCGTTTAGGCACAAGCATTCAACAGACATTAGAACTGAGATAAGCTTACAAATAAATGTTAGTTAGTACAAACAAATTCACATTGTAAAAATATTGTTGTGTGTAGGTATATGTTTATATACATATATATTTTTCGTAAATTATTTTTCATGTTCATATTTGAACATTCTGCCGCCCAGAAGGAGCAGCAGGAACTGTAAAATCTATTTGGATTCTTCTCTTTTTCTTACAGCACTTAAATTTAATGAAAATTATTAATATGATTATAAGCATTACTAATATAATAACCAGTGATGAATGCCCGCTAATTGTGTGGAAACTCAAACGCCTAAGTTCTATTTGTGTTGATTGAAGTTTATCTAGCTGAGTGTACAGGTCATCAAGTTGACTAGAGTTTGAAATGTTGACTTCTAAAGGTTTAGTGTGCCAAGAAGTGAGATCACTCATATTTTTGTTCCACATGATGCCTTTGGCCATTAATTCGACGTTCAAATCAAATTGTTCTGATGCATCCAAGAAGATTTTTGATGAACTCGCAGTGCATCCTGATTTCAGCGTTAAAAATCCTTGTGGTGGTAGGGTTAACCAGTATACATAACCTTTGCCACAATTTATCTCCATGTCTATATCTTCCGATACCTTGTAAAGCCAACGGTTTTCTTTATGAAGCTTATGCCAAATGTTTTTAGCCTCTATTTGCTTAAATTTGCAGTAGCCCTTCTGTAAACCTTTTAGGGCTGATATTTCACATGCCTTATTCGTGGCGGGTATCCATGCCCAGTTTTTATTGCACATGTATTTATTTAAAGTTTGTTTGCACCCGTTTAATTCTGGCTGAGACAGCATTGAATAGACACTTTTTCCAACATTGTATATTATATAGTCGGCCTCAATTATTGGTATGATAGTTGCATTCCCTTTACTTAGAGGTATGGGAATTATTTTATATATATCTGACGATTCAGAATTAACTAGCGGAATTTCGGATTTAATTATCAATTGTTGATCCAATATAATGCCTTTAGCCATCAATACGCTATACACTTCTTTTAAAGGAATTCCTGTTGATCCTCCTGGAAGTGCAAGCTTTTCTGGTAACTGTCGTTGAATTTTGTCTAGCTCTTGTTGTAATTGAGCAGGCTGCAGAAGCTGAGGGTTGATGTGGCCATGATTAATATCAATCAGTAAATTAATGATGGATATTTGTGTATTTTCGCAGTCGTCAATCAGCATGTAAAGCTGTGTTACAAGTATTTGGAACACTGACGTTAGCCTTTCAGTTTTGATTGTTTTCGATACATCAGCAAGAAATTGTTGTAACTGCTTTGACATCATTTGAAAGTTGTTATTAACCTCGTCTCTAGTTTTCTTGATTATATTTACGGTGGAATTTATAATAGATGTTTGTTGTTTGGCTAGTAGCACTAAATCTTCTTGGTTATCCAAGAGATTCCTCATATTCTCTTCCATCTGTTTTCTATCATCGGCATCCATCATACCGAAAAGTATATGGTAGAGAGATCCAACAAATTCAAATGGTGCTCTTTTTGTTCTTTTAGGGTTAATTAACAAATCATTATTCCGCTTTAGAGTATCATATTTCTGGTTCAACGCATTGGTAATTTGTTTACAAACATCTTTATAATAGTCCAATTCAGGACATGTCTTCTGTAATTCTCTTAATGAAGTTTGAATTCCGCTAACCTCTTCGAAATATGGATGCAAATCGTAATATACAACCAGATTCCATTTGGAGTTCACCATATCTAGTTTACCGATATTATCAAAATAAATTGCTGTTTGGTTGTCCATAGCAGATACCGTGGCTCCAATGGTTCCATATAGCTTTTGTGTAGCCATTCGCACCTGTCCCATTATCATCAGCAATATAAAAAGGAACAAATATTTTTTTTGTGAAACGTTCTTATTGTCAGTAATCTTTGGTGCTGATGATCTTGACATATTAGTTTTATACTTTCCGTTTTCCACAGAATCGTAAACACTTGACGTCATTAGAGGGCAAAGTTTTTGAATTGGACGCTTGATGTACCCATGCTGTACTTTTAACGTAACCACTCGTGCCTTACCATCTTCGCCCTTGTGGACTTCCAATATTCTTCCCATGGGCCATTTACAGGGATGAGTTACCTCATTTTTTATTAGCACTATCTGGTCCTTTTCTAAGTTTTCTTGTGCGTGCTGCCACTTATACCGCTGTTGTAATGTTGTCAAATACTCTTCTTTCCATCGTTTCCAAAAATCTTGCTTCATCTTTTGAATCAGCTTCCATTTGTTGAGAGAGGATACAGTTGATTCTGATACTGGTTCAGCTATATCGATTATCGGATGCCCAATTAGAAAATGACCTGGAGTTAATGTGTTTTCTTCTTCTGGACTACCATCCAATGCACATAATGGTCTTGAATTCAGAACTGCTTCAATTTGTACCAACAGCGTACTCATTTCTTCGTACGTTAATTTGACATCACCGACTACCCTGTTTAAGTGATGTTTCATAGATCTAACTCCAGCTTCCCAGATTCCTCCAAAGTGAGGGGCTGCCGGGGGAATAAACTTCCATTCTATTTTATCTGCTGCTAATACTGATGCCACTTCTGAATTATTCTTAATCACCTGTTTGAAGTCTTTCTCCAGTTTTCTAGATGCTCCAACGAAGTTTGTACCATTATCAGAGTAAATGGCCTTACACTTTCCCCTTCTGCCAAAAAATCGTCTTAATGCTGCCAAGAAGCATTCCGTAGTCATATCTGTAACAGCTTCTAAATGAATAGCTTTTGTAGCCATACAAACGAAAATAGCTACGTATCCTTTAAATGACTTCTGACCTCTTCCTCTTGAACACTTCATTTGATAAGGACCAGCGTAGTCAACTCCAGTAAAGGAAAATGGATGGGATTCTGTTACACGATATGGTGGTAAATTACCCATTATCTGACTGCTTGTACGTTGGTTGTAACGTGCACATATGGGGCAATATCTTATACACTTTTTGATGATACTACGAGCTGCAATGACCCAATAATTCCTTCTAAGTGTGCACTCCATCAATCGATTACCTCCATGTAGTGTTATTTTATGAATGTGTTCGACCAAAAGCTCAACCAATTTAGATTTATGAAGAACTATTGGATGTTTTTGGTTGTAATTCAGCGAAGATCTTTCCAATCTTCCCCCAACTCTTAAAACACCATCGTTATCTAAGAATGCATTTAGTGTCGCCAACTTGCTTTTTCTATCAATTTGTTTATTGTTTCTTAAAGCATTGATCTCTTCAGTAAATTCCTCGTACTGTTGATACCTTATGATGCTTCGATGGGCCAACTCCAACTCTTTCACTGTCAAATAAGGTTTCCTTTCAAACTTCTTTTGTTTTATAGCGAACCGCTGTACATACGCAACGATCCTTATTAATTTCACATAGTTGGATATTTTATTTATCAACGATTTCAAAAAATGATCTTGTTTTTGTGTTGTTACTGCTGAAATAATTGTTTTTTCTGGTGATGATTGTTTCATGTTAGGAAAACCGCTTTCCGATAACCACACTGGTCCGTTCCACCACAGTTTCGATTGTAAAAGTTTTTCTGGAGACACGCCTCTTGATGCTATATCAGCGGGATTTTCATTGCTACTCACATGCTTCCAAACTGCTTTAGGTAAGAGTTTGTGGATTTCTATCACTTTATTTCTAATAAATTTGTCTTTGTTTTTATTATCTTGAATCCAACCCATTGTAATAGTAGAGTCACTCCAAGTGAAAACGTTGACACTTGAATTTGTTGCCTTTATTACCTTGTTCATTAATTTTGCTAGCAAATGCGCTGCGCACAATTCCAGCTTCGGTAATGTTTTTCTGTTTTTAACTGGGTTAACTCTGCTCTTAGCTGCTAAAATTTTTATATATGGCCCCTTTTTTGCATATATCACACTTGCGAAAGCCTTTCCTGAAGCATCTGCAAATCCATGAAGCTCCCATCTCTCACTGCTGTCTATTTTACTCCATCTTGGAATTTTTATTTCTTCAACCTTAGAAAGATTTTCTTCTAACTCAGTCCATTCCTTAGCCAATTCTTCATCTAGTAATTCATCCCAGTTTATACTTAGCAGCCATAATTTTTGTACAAACAACTTGAATCTTACAGTTATTGGAGCTAGCCATCCCATTGGATCAAATATGCTTGCCAGTGTTGATAAAATCTTTCGCTTTGTAATAACCTTTGTTTTATCTTGATTTATTTTAAATAAAAACTCATCTTTGCTAGGATTCCAGTGTAGGCCTAAAGTTTTTATTGTGTCTCCTTCTTGCAGCTGTATTACTTCATTTTCTTTAAAATCGGCATTATGATCTATTATACCTTTACAATTCGACAGCCATTTGCGCAAATGAAATCCATAATTTTTTAATTCGTTTGTAATCTCCAGTTTGTTAGACTTGCATTCTTCAATTGAATTTGCTCCTGTCAGAAGATCATCCATATAAAAATCTGCTTTGATTATTTCGCCAATTTTTGCATTCTCACATCTTTCGGCTATGTCTTGTAGGGCCATTGTTGCCAAAAATGGTGCACAAGCGGTGCCATATGTAACTGTTGTTAACTGAAATTCCTGTATAGGGTTACCTTTATTTTCGCGCCATAAAATTATTTGGTATTCTTGATCTTCTTCTGCCATCTTTATCTGTCTATACATCTTTTCTATATCTGCTATTATTACGTATTTCCAGAATCTCCACTTCAGCATTATATCAAAAAGATCCTTCTGAATTCTAGGACCAACCAAAAGAACATCATTCAAGCTGCGCCCGTTCGTCGTTTTTGCTGAACCGTCGAAGACTACTCTGACTTTCGTTGTTAAACTATTTTGTCTAATAACAGCTTGATGTGGCAGATAATATTTGCCTTCTCTTTTGGTAATTTTTTGTTTCATATGGCCAAGTTTAATATATTCCTGCATAAATTGAACATATTCCTTTCGCAGTTCTGGATTTCGGTCTAGTTTGTCCTCTAAACTTAGGAATCTAGCCATCGCTTGTTTTCGAGAATTTCCAAGCTGATTTTCTTCTTGAAATGGAAGCCTGACTACAAATTTACCATTTTCTTCTCGTGTGGTGTTTCTTCGGTAGTGATGAATGCATTTATCAGCTTCGTTCAGATCCTTGACCTCAATCATATCTTCTGTTTCCCAGAATTTCTCTAAATTTGTTGTTATAGCAGCGATTAATTTGCTTTTATGTTGAGATGGTTTTAATACCCCTGATAATATCCAGCCTAGTTTTGTAGCTTGAGCTAGAATTTTATCATTTTTATGGATTCCTTCTTCCAAAATAATTGAGTAAACATCACCGCCCAACACCATGTCTATTCTATCTGATTTGTTGAAATTTGGATCTGCCAGCATGTGATTCTTCCAGTCATCATTATTGTATTTAAACGATCTATCCGGAATTGCTGTCGTTAATTTGTTAAGGACCAATGCTTCAATCATAAATTTTTCATCGCTAAGAAACCTGGGCCTCACTTCTAAACATACTTTTGATTTTGATACACCAACAAGTGTACCACCCAGGCCATGTAGTTGATTTTTCTCTTTAAATCTTGGCAATTGTAAAAGTTGTGCTGCTTCTTCAGAAATAGTTGTTTTCTGCGATCCTTGATCTATCAACGCTCTTAATGTTATAAAACTGCCATCTGATGCCTTTACTCTTACTTGTGCTGTTGCTAGCAGCACTTCTGCTTTCTTCTCTTGTTCGGTCATCATACTTATTTTATTTTCTGTATTTTTTGTTTCATTCTTAAATTCTTCGACATGAAGAAGCGTATGATGATATCTACCACATTTTTTACAGTTTTCTGTATTGTTCGCACATTTTTTGTCTAACTTATGGTTTATACACCGATAGCATAGTTTATTCATTCTTATAAATTTTCTTCTTTCCATTATGGTTGCTGCTTGAAATTTTTTGCAATTCACCAGCTCGTGGCCTGTTATTTTACAAAAATCACAATTTTTTTGTGATATATGAAATAAGTTTGACTGCTTCTGAATAGGCTTAAAATTGCTGTTGTGTTTTTTGCCTTTATATGCATCTAAGGCTTGGTATTGTTGTTCTAAGAATAGACATACATCTTCTAGCGTTTGAATTTCTTTAGTCTTCTTTACGCTTTGTTCATATAGGCGCAGCCCATCTTTGTCTAATTTTCGGACTATTATTCTTGCTATAAAAGGTTCTGCATCATCAATTTTAATATTAAGACCTTTTAATGCTTGTACACATTCATTTGTTGTATCCAACAATTGTCTTACACTGAAAGCTGACTCCGTATTTACCATTGGATGATCCAAAATCTTATCTACTTGTGTTGTAAAAAGCAGTCTCTTGTTTTCATATCTTGAGCTTAAGATATTCCACGCTGCTTCATAATTGGCATCTGTCACTTTTAAATGTTGTATAAGTCTACCAGCTTCCCCTCTAACGTAATTCTTTAAGCGGTACATTTTTTCTGCATTGGAGAAATTATGCTGATTATGCACCAGATTTTTAAAAAGATCATGGAACGATGGCCATTCTGTTACGTTTCCAAAAAATACTGGTATTTTGATGTCCTCTAGTTTTATTGAGTTAACTATTGATTTTTCTTCTGATGTATCTAGCGCAACTACCACTTGTTTTAAAGTAGTCCTGTATCGACGAGTAATCTCTTCAAATTCTTCTTCTTCTGTTTCATAATTCTCATTTACGTTGCTAAGATGTTCAAATTCTTTCTTAATTTCTTTAAAATTTTCTACCAGTTCTACTTTTGTTATTGCTAACTCAGCTCTTCTATTGCCATTGATTTCCTCATGTGCCTCGTCCAAAAGTTCCTGTAGCATATTCATTTTCCTCCTTAATTTTCTTCGCAGCACTATATGATTGCTATTACTTTGCTTCTCATCTTTGGGTATTTCTTTTGTAGTTTTGTGAGTCGCTGATGCTACTTCTATTTGCTCCTCACCTGATTCTTTTTGTTGTAGAATCGAAAACGCTTCTCTTATTACTCCACTAATGTTTTCAAAATAGTTTTTCTTAAAATATTGGCCGTCATCAATTCCAACTGCTATCAACTTCTTGTTGTTTGCAACAAACTCAGTTTCTATCTTTTTTAATCGTTTCGTTAATTCGCTGATCTGAGCTGACCGAATTCTTCCTTCGAAAATCTTTTCTCGCAGAGATAAGGCCTCCTCGCCGAGTTCCTTTTGATGCTCAAGTAGTTTATCTTTGGACATGTTGATTCCGTCTTCTGTTGTTGTTTTTTAAGGTTTTGGATATTATTTTCTACACCTTTATCCGATGTTACAGCCTCGGATACGCTTTGTATATTTTTATCCGATGTTTTAGCCTCGGATACGCTTTTCACCTTTGTTTTTAAACTGTGTTTCTTACCACTGGTGGGGGAAACTCAGAATATATATTTTTTTAAATTTCTATCCTTTTTCGTTACAGAATTTAATTTAATATTTTACAGCCTGTTTCAAGATTCTCAGAGTCTCTTACCACTGGTGGGGGAAAACTCAGAGAGTAGCTCGAAGGACCAAAATATAAATGATTACACTAGCGAATACTTTTCAGTACTAATTTATTATTATAAAATTTTGCTCTTTTATACAATTTTGAAATCTATTGAATATTTCTTAAATCTATTGTGAACATTGAATATTAAGATAAGAATTATGAACTAAAAATTACGCTGCTCTTTGTTCTTAAAACTAAAGACAATAAATACAAACTAAAAACTAAGATAAGCAAGGCGTTTAGGCACAGACATTAAAACTAAGATAAGCAAGGCGTTTAGGCACAGACATTAAAACTAAGATAAGCAAGGCGTTTAGGCACAGACATTAAAACTAAGATAAGCAAGGCGTTTAGGCACAAGCATTCAACAGACATTAGAACTGAGATAAGCTTACAAATAAATGTTAGTTAGTACAAACAAATTCACATTGTAAAAATATTGTTGTGTGTAGGTATATGTTTATATACATATATATTTTTCGTAAATTATTTTTCATGTTCATATTTGAACACCCATATTTAAAAAAAATATTGGAATTGAAGAAAATGCAAATTTAGCTGGTCACGTTTTTTCGGCATATATTTGACAAGTGTGACCGCACCTTAAGAAATCCTGTTTCTTTAGTGATAATGATAGGAAAAGAAACACAAAATGTATACAGTTCTCTTTCAACACTCTTAGTTAAAATAAAAAATGCATGCAACAAAGTTGCGTAGTGTAAACTGGGATTATGTTTTCAGTGTGTGCTTTTGGTTTTGGTTAAGTGCCTGAGTTGGAAAAAATGCTTAAAGATTTTCTGCATTAGAAGTTTCTGCGTTCATGACAAGTGGCAAGTGTTTTATTGTCTAGGAAATTTTGTCTAAATTGTATAAATGATAATAGATAAAAACAACAAGCTATTAAAATGGGGTTTCTTTGCAAAGTTTCTGTACTTAGGGAAAGGGGTACAGGGCAAAGAAAAAGCATAAAAGAATTAAAGGGGCCAAATTCACAGAAGTCACACTGTGAGCAAAATGAAATATCCTTCATTTAGCGAAGAGCAAGCGGAAACATTACTTCTCATTCTCTTATATGCCTCCTAGTATTCTCTTAGAATTCTCTTAGAACTTGTAAAAACAATAAAGAGAAGAAAAACATCATACGAGAAATTTCTTCAAACCGTAATTCGAGGAAACATTGAAAGGAAACTCTCCAGAGGAAGAAAAGAAACAAAACAACATGACTTGATAACATACAAATGTGGATTGGTATCCGAGATGTGGGAAGTTTTTTCCGGAAATCCAGAAATAGAGATTATTTTGCAGAAATTATGAAACATATTTAAAACTAGCGTATCCAGCGGTCGACTCAATCGACTGCATTCTAGAAATTAATACTAAACAATTACAGAAATACATACGATATAATAACAAAACAAAAAACATTATAAATAGACAAATTAAAAATCTGTCTCATTTCTATGCAAAAACAAATTGGACAAACACACATGCACACTTTGTTTACTTTTCAAATTGAAGCTGATAGGTGTGCATGTGTTAGTAGCAACTTTAAACGCTTATGGCTCCCTAAATATCAAACCAATTTAAATAAAATTAAGATTGTGCACCAGGGAGGGATCTCGTTTACAAGAAGGGGACACCGACCGGCTAGTGGGAGCCCCACTAAAAAGCTGCAAAATCCTCATTCAGGAGAAACTTATAGGGTTAGCACAAGCTAGATGGTTCAATGAACCCACATGTGCTGTCTCCAGATTAACCTGGCCCCAATATGATCGAGCAAAATCAGCCATCATACTGGGGATCCCTCGACATCAGCTACGTATACTTGTGGCTGTCCTAACAGGGCACTGCTTTATCGGTGCCCACGCAAATAGATTAAATCTCCCTTTCAGCGACTTCTGTAGGAGTTGTCATAATGAGGAGGAGGAAGAAACCGTAAAACACCTCCTCTGTCAATGTCCAGCTTTGTCTCATTACAGAGCCATGTATCTAGGTAACTCAACTTTACCCGAACTCGCAGACCTTACGGAATGCAATCTGAAGAGAATAAACAAGTTTATTCGGAAAACCGGTTGGTTCAATACTGACCAAAATATAGGATAGCCAATATTTTTTATTTTTTCTCGCTGTCCATAATGGGCATTACAAAGGGACCTATTCTTCTGGACCCAAGTGGGCCGGTTGCTTTAAATCGGCAGCCTGTGTAACCTAACCTAACCTAAGATTGTGCACATCGATGTAAAAACCCGTTTAAAAACATATAAATCTTTCCAAAATCGGTTCAGTATTACGGCCGTAAAATGGATCTAAAAAATGTGTTTGCCTATTAATAATATTGATTATTTTAAAATACAAGGAAAACAATTTAGTTGTAATGGTCGTTAACATTAATAAAACGAATATGCAAATAAAGAATAATATTCTCGAAGGTCTCGAAAATGGCAACGGGGCTAATAGTAGTTAATTGTAGTCGACAGTGGGCAGACAAGTGTCTATTTTTAGGTAGTTACAGAATAAGGGCGCAACATTTTCTTCCAATAAATTTATTCTATCTTCAATTTAAAATAAGTATGTAAGAAGGATAAACTTCTTTTAATAATTGTAAACTAACAAATGCCAAATAATATTTCATAATAAAACTGCTCAAATAATATGGAACACAAAATAAATAATTTCCTCGCTGCTTATAGTCTTGCGAAAACCTGCACGGTTTGCTCCTTTTTAAGATCTAAGTTTTATATTTTTTATATAATTATCCTTTTATATATAGAATTTGGCTTCATTAATTATAAAGTCAGTACTTGCAATTATGGATTGTACCGGCTGGATTTACTTGCAAGAGCGATGCTACTCCCTCACAGCTTATCAACGATTTTTGTACTCTTTTGCATTTCTTTAACTGGCAAATAATTTTGTTTTTCCTTTTTCAGATCATCAACAAATTCGCTTTTAGTAGAGCAAATGCCTTGCAGAAGACTCATTTTCGATTCAATTTCTTTAAGGAAATTCTCAACATTTTGGGGTTTTTTAAAAACACTAGACTCCACACTGAAATTAGTTTCCGATAAGATTTTCCATTTTTTCATGCTTTTCACTATATCGCCACAAAATGATGAGGATTCGGATTCGGACTGAGGGATGGCAGCAGGAGGTTGTTTGGAAAGAACTGAAAGAAAAATTTTCGTTACTACCTGTCCTTTCGTACAATTTATCTCGGTGCACAATGTGAATGTTTTCTTTTAGAAAGTCTGATTTTATAAGCGGTTGCAGGAGTGGGGGTGCGGGGAGTATGGTTTGAAAAGAAGAATACGATGGGCCACAGCCTTTCTATAAAGGGTTCGCCAGATAACTTTTTTTTTTTGTGAAAATGCTATAAAAAAAAACTACTGAATATTTTCTCAAATTTCTTTTTTTATTTGAAAGTACAATCCTTCCGGTTGAAAATGAAAAATAATTTCATTCAAATGGCTGCCTCGGCTGGCCATGCAGTAGCCTACACGATTGGTCCAATTTTTAAGCACATTATCGATTGTGTGCAGCTGTATTTCACCAATGGCTTCTAAAGCGTCAATTGTCTCTGGCTTGTCGGCGTAACACTTATTTTTGACGGCACCCCACAAATAATAGTCCAACGGTGTCAAATCGCAGCTCCGAGGTGGCCAAACGACATCAGCTCTGCGGCTGATAATGCGATCTTCAAAAACAGGGCGTAAAACATCGAGTGTAGCTTCGGCTGTGTGGCACGTAGCGCCGTCCTGTTGAAACCAAATGTTGCCAATATCCTCCTCTTCAATTTTTGTGAACAAAAATTCGTTCAACATGGCCCGATAACGATCGCCATTGACTGTAACGGCCACTCCTTGTTCATTTTCGAAGAAAAATGGCCCAATTATGCCTCTGAACCAAAATCCGCACCAAACAGTGACTCGTTGTGGGTGCGTCGTCTTTTCAATGTATGCGTTCGGGTTTTCTGTTTCCCAAATGCGACAATTTTGCTTGTTTACATGCCAGCCAAGATCAAAATGAGCTTCATCTGAAAAAATGATTTTTTTTGGCAAAATCGGCATCTTCTGTAAGTCGAACGCAGGCAATATTCCCCAGCGTTGTTCAACCATATTCGTTCAGCGGAAGGATACAACTAATTATCTGTCAAATCAGACATGAACTAAGTTTTACCATTCATGAAATAAGCACCAGTTGAAAAAAACGGTAGATGGCGGACCCTTTACTTTGAAAATACTTTTTGTGCTTTCCAATTCGTAATTGTCAACCTGAAGTTGGCTGTGGATTTATTTTAAGTTTTCTATAGTATTTCATTAGCAAATTGCGCTGTGTAAGCACAAATGAAAGCTTAGAATTAATGAGAATTCCAAATAGAAAACTTCCGTAATATGAACACGAGTCCTAGATTTTTTGAGTTACTAAATTTGTTAAGCGCCCTGGTGACGATCAAAAAAACACGTCAACGTTCTAAGTGTGTGCGTGCAGTCGTGCCTTTTCGGGTACACCTATAGGTTGTCGGCTCTGATTGATAAAAATCAAAAACTTTTGAAATTTTATTTTGACGTACAATTATTTTGATAGTCTCCAAATGTGATTGACGATTGAATATGTCAGTTGTTTCGTTATCGCAGTAGAAATTTGGCAGCGCGGGGACACTTTAATTTTTTGGTTTGGTATTTTTGTGCATAAAAAGTGTCAAACGTATGTATGTATTTTGTTCGCTTTTTGGCAGGAATTATCTTCCCTACAAGAATTGCTAATGGAAACTAACACATGCAAAACTTATTTTCTAACACACTAACAGCAAGTTTGTATTTAAATGCTGCTGTCGACGTTGCTAAAGTGGGGTTTTTATTACCAAATTTCGATAAACATTTTGTTAAATTTTCTGTTTTACCTAATCTTAATTTGACATAATTTTTGTATAAGTATGTATATGATCGTCAAAGTATGTTTTTTAAAAGTTTTAGTTTTTTGTGCTTTTTTTTTAAATAAATTTCATGCAAATATTTTGATTTTGTATATTATGGAATTGTGGAGATTTTTTTTACTCAAGACTTTGTTAATAAAAAATGCTGCGCAATGACAACGCTGATTTATACAAGAGAAAAATTAATAAGTATAACAAAGACAACTGCGTGCTAGTTTCTTTAGTTTGACATGCAAATGTCATATTAATTTTTGTGAATCAGTGAAGAAATAAAAAAATAAATTTAACAAAATACCGGAAAAAAATTGAAATTTAAAAAAATATAATAAATTGAAGCATAAAACCTTACAAAAATACACATTAAAAATGGTAAGAATGAAGAAAAGCCATCTGCGAAATTGTCTTTTGAATCATTGCTTAATTTTACTTTTTAAATTTCAGGTGTCTTCCAATCGCAACTGAGAGGAGTTTAAGGAATGCAGTGGACGATGATTTTCGGCATATATAAAAAACTTTTCTCCAAAAGAAAATGTATGAACCAAAAGTAATTTGTTAATTTTATTTTGAATTTGTTCTATTATTTATTATTTTTTTACTGTTGTATTAATTTTGAAATAAAAAATTGGAAAAAACTAAAAACAGGAAACTCCTTTTTTTATAAATGATGGATCAATCAGCTATGATGAGTTTATACATCAGTGCTGATTAATCAGCTATGACGATGTTTACATCATTACTGATTAATAAAATACTGTGGAGTGATCAGTTCAGATATATGTTTTACTAGTTCATGAAGTTCATAAGTATGAGAGAGAAACAAAATCACACGTACACGAATGTTACATCAGTTTTTTCATATTGCCTTTAATAAAATGATAGAAACTTCTGATGTACATATATACCCATTAGCAGTGCCCAGCAGATGATGCATCAAATGACCGTTATTGTTCTTGTAGGGTTATTTTGCTATTTATTGTTGTTATGCTGCCACCAGTGTACTTAATGACGACAAGTTTAGAAACGAACGCGGCGAAGTCAAAATACAAATGATGATGGACGATTTTATTTGTACGTTTTCCTTTAAGCGACAAAAACACGACACTCACACATATGCACTGATTGACGTGTTTTTTGATCGGTTCCAGGGCACTTTAGAAATTAAACTCATATCGCTCATACGCTGCAACATTGCGATAACTCAAAACATTCGATTTTTCAGTTAATAGGGCAGAAATAATCACCTTACCGTAATTTATATTGTGTAGAAAACTCATGCAAATATCTTGTAAACTCGCTTCTTGAGATGAGAGAAGAATATTATTTTACTTGCCCATTAAGTTGTGTGCAAATGTTTTCTTGAGTTATAAAGCTTTTGCTGCAAGCGAGCGGCTTAAGGTTTGTTTCGATTCTCGCCCTGTGTTACGCTTTTGTTACAACAAGCCGCAATGACTAACAGAATTTTATTTATTTTTTTTTTGCAGAGAGATACTAACCCGATTTTTTCCTTAACACACGCGGCTTAGACATTTCCATATTCGCTTCCTCATACATTTGCAAAATTTTGGCCATTCTTATATCAGCATCTTTTGCATTGTAGAGTGGCGTGCACTTCTGTGCACATAAACTGTTTATATCGGGTCCTTTAAAAGGTATTTTCGTCCCGAAAGCGGATTTCTTATGCTGCTTTTTGGCTTGTTCTTTTTCATAGCGCAATTGGTGCATGGCATGAATTGAACGTTGATTAAAGAATTTAAACCTTAAAGAGGCTAACAGCTGTTCGACCTTGGAATATGCACTATAAAGTAAAAGAAATAGTCTTAATAAGTCGCTGTCCACACTAAGCAATTTTTGTTGCAAAAATGCAGGCTTTTTAGTAAGAAAGAGCAAAACATGCAGGTATAGTCAGTGTCCCAGTCAAAAAAAAAAAAAACATACTTGCTATTTCTCAAGGAATACACTCCTGGTATTTGATGAGTCCTTAACAAATGGTGCAACTTAAAGGCCACACAATAAAGTAAATCTTCGCCCGCCAACAGCTGAAAACGCTTCAAACGTGAACAATCGTGTATATGATGACGCACCCACCAGCCACGCCATAAGGCCTGAATCTTTTGTGCTGCCCGAAAGAAATGCTGCTCAATATGTTGCTGTAAATTGTCTTCGACTTTAAGAAAGTACATTCTCTGGCAGTAAAAACGACGCCATTCTGCTTGTATTTTAATAGCGGCCAAGCGCATGCGTCTATATCTAGTGCGATGTAACCAGCCGCGTACAAAACGTTGCATACATCGCGCCGCCTTAAATTCCAAATAGTCCTTGATTAACACAGCGCTTCTAGAAACATCCTTTGTAGCGACTTTTACAAATTAAGCACAACAACTCACCTCGATAAGGCCGTTTTATGTTTAATTTCAATTTCCTTATCGGCTTCTGTTTCACATGCAATTATTTCTTCGTCTTTAAAGTTGGATTTTTTCGTTTTCAAAAGCGTTGAAGAGCTTTTGCCTTCAGCTTTAAGCAAACTCTCTGTTTCTGGTTTGGTTTCTGCTAAGGAATTTAAGCGTGATGTTTGTTTCTTTTTGCGAGGCATTTTTGTTACAAATAAAATATCTAATATTTTTATTTGAAAGAGTTTTTACGGCAATAAAAAATATTTTTATTTGTCAGCGGTTAAAACAGGACGATACAAAACAGTTTTTTTTTGTGACTAAAAAAGTAAATTATCTACAACAATACAACAAAAAAAGGAATTTTTGTTTGTGTAAAGTCTAAGCCCTTGTCAAAAATTATTGTAATCAAAAATTAAATAAAATAAGTTAACAGAAACCATTGAATTTTTTGGACGCTACAAAGGAAGTGTGGATTACTTTGAAAGTATTGCGATCCATATAGAAGGTAGTGAGTGCCACTCTCAAAACAAGCACAAATGTATAAATAAAAAATTATTGAAAATTTTAATGAAAATAAAATAAACACAAATTGAACAAACAAAAGCTTGGATATTTTGTAAATATAAACTATAGATATGATCGTGAGTGATTTCTCACTTACGCTCACGAAATATTCACGAACAAAAAATTCGATAATTAAAAAAATATTATTATTATCAGTGATCCATTCTGCTAGTCTGATGAATAGACTGTTCCAATAATACTTTCTGGATAAAAATAATTGAAGCTTGTCAAAAAAAATTTCTAAACTGAATAAAGAAATTGATTTGGCAACACTACTGTTGAAACTTGATTTCCCGAGTGCACCACAAACCACAAGTATTTTTGGTTTTGTAAAATCATAGTACATTGACAAAAACATTTGACTCAGGCGAAAAAATAAAATATTAAAAAATATTATTTCAAAATGTTTTGTTTGTTGGGGTTCTTTTTTTTTAAATCCTTTGAAATAGGATATCGAGATCTGTCTCTAATAATAACTTTAACAAATATTATTACTGTTGACTAAATCTGTGTGGAAATGTTTCAAGGATCTGCTGCTCAATTATTGGATCTTGCTAGCCGTTCAACGTCGTCCGGCTGTAAATACATATTACAATTACGTTGAAGATCGCTTTGCATTCGAGAGGTTACATAGACTTATGTTTCTTTTTTATAATTTTCAGGAGAAATTGTTTTTAGGTGGAGTTATGTGCTGTGAGACTTTCGCTATTCCAGCTTGGGTGTTATATCGCATGAAGGAATACTGTGGCTTGAAATAAATTTTCTAAAATTTTTTTTTTGCTTACATCACCTTTATAATAAAGTTTAGTAATATGTATTTTTTAGGATTGTAAAGTGAATTAAATTAGTGGAAAATAGAGAAAGTGTTAAATATAAAACCACTGAGTAATAAATTTCTTTTATTTAAAAAATTATTAGCACTGAACTAATTTTTCTTTGTTCTCACAATTAAATTTGCTTACTTATAAAAATTTGCAACTTGAATGTAAGCAAAAGAAATAAATAAATTTTGACATCCAACCCTAATTCGCCTTGGATAGAACTAACAAAAATTTATCAGCTGCGCTATCAAGTTCACCTGCATGAATTCGCCTTGAGAAAAACTGAGGAGTCTCTGGATCAAGTGTATCGCACTATAAGGGTACTTACTGTGTTAATATATAAAAAACAATTTGCTTTTTATATGTTGTTGCAAAAAACTTATGAATTTTCCCTCGTAACTTATTATTTTTTAAAAATACGTTCCTAAAAAAATTAAATATCAAGTTATGCTTGCGTTTTATAGAATTATTTAATATAATTTATTTAAAAGTTTTAAATTAAATGTTAAAATAACTACAAAATTAATCTAAATAATAATATTTACAAAAAAAATTTAACTTTATTATTTTTTTTAATTGATAAAATTTAAAAAAATAATAAATTTTGTTTGTTTTTAAGTATTTTTTAATTTTTACTTTTGTCAAATTGCAAACAAAATGGTCTTTAAAGAATTTCAGTCAAAGTTAATTAAAGAAAAAATTATTTATTAAATATAAGAATAATTTTACAAAAAATAAAATATCATAAAAATATCTCGTTTTTTTTATTTTTGGAAAATTATGCTTGAATTTTTTGTAGAGAATTTTCTTTTGGATCAAATATGTCGTCAATCGTATCGGTAGTTGAAACTTAATTTAAATTATATATAAGCCAATTATAACTATTAGTTTCTACTCTTTTAAAATATGCATACTTATTGTATACATGTAATTTTTCTCAAGGCTAAATAAAATTTTGAATTTTACCTAAAACTAAAATTTAATATTTATTTATATAAAATTGAAATTTGAAATTTTCTTTTTGATAATAAAAAAAAAATCCAGAAATTGTGAATTTTTTCTTAAAAATAAGTGAAATTTTCTGTGGAATTTTATGAAAGTTTTTGTATTAAGTTGTTAAACACGCAAATTTTCGGTCGTTTTCTTAAGTAAAATGTGCATTATTTTAAAGTCGTTGCAATAATACATAACATTTTCTATAATACTTCTTATAAAAAACAAAAAAATTTAAAATAATTTTAATTACATTTCGTTTAATTAGTTTTGTTTTGATTTAAAAAATAATCAACTTAAATATACATCTATAAATATTTTCCATTAAACTAATAAAAAATTATCACATTTTTAATGCTAAAAAATCAAAATAAATTAATAAGAATAAAATGAGTTCGAATATTAAAAAAAATATTAGGTGTACAACTTTACTTTGGCCTTTGTGCCAGATGGTTGATCATAGAAATAAATATTATATATCAATACAATAATTTCGTACAATATTGAAACACACTTTAAAGAAAGGTCAGAAACAAAGTTGCACCTCTAGTTTTTATTAAACAAAGAAAAGGACAAAACATAGCAAACATTATATTGGAAATAGTAAACTAAACTGAATTTTTGCCCTCAACTGTAAATTTTTTAAGCTTATATTTAATAATAGTTCGAATTACTTAAAATTGTATATTTTAACATAAATATGTATTTCATTTTGTTTTAATGGTTGTTTGTAATAGAACGTGTATTAATTTTTGTTTAATACTCATGTCAACTTTTGTTTTTTTTAACAATTCGTTTTTAAATTTAAATATTTAAATTGTTTTTTTTTTTTGTCCAAAAGTTATCAATATTAAATAAATAATTAATTGCATTTTAATGTGCTATAAAAAAAAATACACAGACACATAAAACTACATCAATTAAATCAGCCAATAATACGCCTACTAAAAATTTTCATGTATAATTTGGTATTTTTGTGGTGAAAAATTAAATAAAAATAAAAAAGAGCAGACATAAATAAAAAAGAGTTTCGATAAACAATGGATTCGTATTTATGTAGATTATGTAAAAGAAACGAAATCAATCATTTACACAATGAAATTAAAATAAAATAAAAGTTTATTTAAAAAAAACTGAAAAATTTTGTTCAATTTTCTTGCTGGAGAAGAGATGTGAAAGGTATTCATGTATAACAGTTTATAATAGGGTGTAGCAGTATATACCAGTTTATATTGTCGTTTAAAAATATTATATATATATTATACGCCAGTATATTTCATTTTTAAAAGCAGTAAAAAATAGTTGATATAGTTTTAAAAATATTCAATTACCGGTTTCTTTTAACAATTTCTAATTCTTTAAAACCGTTTTAAACAGTTAAAAACCCAGTTTTACAATAGTCACAAAATTAGGAAATATATTTTTCTAATAATCCATAATTGTTCATAAACTAATCAATAACACTATAATTAAAGCATTTACATTTTGCAAAATAAAACGTTTATGAGCGCACTGCTACACGTTCAATATATATTGTGATATTTGGATTTCGATTCATTTTCGGGATTTCAAAATATTAAGTGATCCATCAGTACATGCGTCAATACTGCATGCTAGACGTTCAATATCGCATTCAATATATGTTGAATGTGTAGCAGTGTCCTGAGTATTTGAAATTTCCATGAAAAAACTCAGACTAATAATTATGTTTATTTTGAATACATTTTTGAAACGTTTAGAAAAGTTTATTTTCAAAAAAATTTTGCCTTAAAAATAAACTTTAAATAAATTTAGTTCATAAATTGGTTTATTGTAATTTAACAAAAAAATTAAATTATAACAGTTTAATTAATAATGATTATTATAATTTCAATAATTATCATATTTGTTATAATAAATATTATAATATTCGGATACAGTTGTAAACTGAAATGTACAAGGAGTTGCTAAAAAAATTATAAGTATCATAACTTTGTTTCTAACAGATTAATTGAAAAAAATTAGAACAGTTTATTGACTTCTCCATGTATTTTCTGTTTAAGAGCTTGGCAAATAACTCAGCACAAAAATTTTTTCATAGCAGTTTCTCTTTTAATTCATCAACCTTTCGAAAACAATCTTTCAACTAATAACTATTAATGATATTAGAATAAGTAAACTAAGATTTAAAAACTTTTGTTTGTTGAGGGTTTTTAGCTAGTCTATATACATGCATTTCATTGGTGCTTAAGCCAAATCATCAGTAGACCTTAAACCTAATTTTTAAATGTTTCAAACCTCTTTACTTATACAAAAACTTTTAAAAACTCAATAAGAGTTATAAAAATTACAATAGTATAAGCATAGTATGCTTTGAAACTTATTCAAAAATCCCAACAAACAAATTATTATATTCGATATGAATCTATTTTATTTTATTTTTTTTTTTTTTATATTCATATCGAATATAATAATTTGTTTGTTGGGATTTTTGAATAAGTTTCAAAGCATACTATGCTTATACTATTGTAATTTTTATAACTCTTATTGAGTTTTTAAAAGTTTTTGTATAAGTAAAGAGGTTTGAAACATTTAAAAATTAGGTTTAAGGTCTACTGATGATTTGGCTTAAGCACCAATGAAATGCATGTATATAGACTAGCTAAAAACCCTCAACAAACAAAAGTTTTTAAATCTTTGAAAAAAGATATCGAGGCAATCTCGATTAATATAAATTTCATAATAAGTAAACTAAATTATAACACTTTTTGCAGTTATTAGTAAGACTTGATTATAAAAAAATAATAAACAAATATATGACAGTACATAACAGGTATTAGTTAACAACTGTTCCAAACCATATATAATGGTTTCATTTATAGCTCATATCAGTGTCGTAAGAAATGTATAACAGTTTTATATGTGTGCGAATTAAAGAAAGTTCCTTGCAAAGTTGGTTCAATAACTATTGTCTAGCTATGAAAAAGTTAGTTACCAACTTGTTTATAGCCTCTTGTTAAGAAAATTATAACGGGCTACTTACTAAGTAACAGCAGTGTCATTAAAACGTATAACAGTTACAGAAAAGTATTTCGAAATGCTTATTAATTAACTGTTACGTGATTACAAACTAGTTTACACAATTTTCTGGCTTGCAAATTTCATAACGGTTTATTTAAAACTTTATAACAGTTTGTGAAAAGTTTATTGCTGTTTATAAAAGTTATGAAAATCTAAAATACCTTTTTTTATATACTATTTTTACAACTTTTTTTTAATACGAATTTCTTCTGAATCTCTTTACCTAAAATCTCATTCACAGCGGTATACCAAGATTTATAACAGTTGTATGTGCTATAGTTTTACAAGAGTTAAACAATACAACTGATAGTACATCCTTGTGAATACCTTTACTATATTTCTCACTTCCATTCCCTGCCCTTCCCTAATTAAGATCCTTTTGAAATTAATCTTTTAAATGATATCACATCTACACAGTCATAACCGTATTGGTAGAAGTCTGACTTAGACTCGTTTCCGAATTCGGTATGCTGGAGTACATCTTCTTGCGATTTTTTGTATGACGTATTATCAAACCCAAAGATATACACAGCAGGGAACCGATGAAAAGAACAATCATGACCACATAATCGATTTCATCAAACATAATGCGCATTTGGTTTTGAGTGCTGGAGTTACCATCATCTGTGTTAAAATCCTCATAAGATTGAAAGAGGGGCCGAAAAGGTTCTGGCGATGTGGTGGTAGATGTTGATGTGGATTTTTCTGAGTCGGAAGTTGTTGTGAAATCGCTTCTTGTTGAATAAGGCGAAGATGTTGTGGAGGTTGTAGATGGTATGAAGGTTGTTGCAGATGTTGTGGAGGTTGTAGATGGTATGGAGGTTGTTGCAGATGTTGTGGAGTATTCAGTTGTGGTTGATGATGCTGCTGAAGTTGTCGTAGAAGTTGATTCGAGGGGAGTATTTGTCGGATGTGTAGTTTTAGGATGTGTAGAAGATGAGATAATATGTGTTTTTGTAGATTCTGTTGAAGTGCTGGCTGTAGATGGTGCGGAAGTTGACAAAATGATTGAGGTAGTCACTGGGATATCAGTAGGATCATTAGTTGTGTAAACATCGTTAACTTCAGTGGAAGAGTCTGCTATAATCGTAGTTGTAAGTTCTATGAGTGTTTCAGTTGTAGATGCTGTTATGGAAATTCTGGTTGCATCCGAATTGGTTGTGTCCTCCATGTAAGTGGTAGAAGTTGGGGTGGAGTTTTCCAGTGAAGAATTCATTGTTCCATAATCTGTGGTAGTTGTTTCTTCTATAGTAAACTTCTCTGAAGTAGCTGTGGTAAGTGTTGAAGTTATCTGCACTTTTTCTGTAGAAGAGAAGTCTTGTTCAAGCATCAATATATATTTTGGCTCTTCGGTAGATGTGGGAGTAGTCGAAGAATCAAGTTCTTTTTCTATTGTAGATTTAGGATTTTGTGTTGTTGTTGTTGTTGAGTTAACAGGTGTTATAGAATCGTGTTCCTGTTGAATTTCAGATTCAGGCTCTTCTCTATATGTTGCAGCAGTAGAAGAATTTTCCAAGCTTGGAGGCAAGGTAGAGGAGGTTGGTAATGATGAAGTTGTGGCAGTAGCAGACTCGTCTGTTTCCGGTTGAAAAGTGGCAGAAATTTCATTAGCACTTTTTAAAATAACTGAAGATGGGGAACTGTCTTTGACTTCCATAAATGGTGCAGTGGTCTGAGCTTCTTTAACTGCATTTCCATTGACAATTGGGGAGCTGCCATAAGATTGCGAGACGTTAGAATTATGCTCTTCATTTATTTTTACAATAGCATTTTCTATGGTTGTTGAATCTGTAGAGTTTTCCTCATCAGCCTTATCAAAATCTTGTTGTTTATTCTGTTCAATTTCTGTTCTTACATCTATTTCATCATCTATACACTTTGGACAACATGCGTCCTCTAATCTAATGGTTTCTTTACAATCCAATTTGGGACATACTGGCGTAAAGCATCGCCTTTCTCCCTGCTCACAAGAGCAACTAGTGCAGCTGCCTTCTTTCCAAACTGCTCCATTCATCATGGGCTTTTGCCAATATTCGGAATAACAGTTTTGTAAAATTTCCTCTTCCGGGCAAATCTGCATGCACAATTCATTTTCACCGAAACAGGAACATTTTCTGCAATTAGTTGTCCACCAAGATTGCTTGACACCCAATTGACATGTTTCCTTTTTCACACATCGAAAGATAGAACAACAGTTCCCTGGCACTCCCTGACCTTCTACAATTTCTACAGCCATATATCCTTCTGTACATTTTGGCACATCTGGACACTTGTTGCAAACACATTTCTGGTCATCACAACATCTTTCGATGTCTTCTTGAAAGAATACCTCACGTTTTTGTCGCTCTTTCAGCATATGCTGAGGAGCGTGGGCATCATATAACTCTTCCACGGGCGGTATATCGCCAAAATGTCCAATCTCCTCTATGTATGGATCATGACCCAACAGCTCATCTTCGTAGTCCTCAAAGTTTTCTTCCTCATCGTCGAGTGCAGCCTTGAGATAACTATCTTCCGGGCATTTTTTTGGACATTGTATTTGTGTACAATGTATATCATTGGAATCTGAAAAAAAAAATCAAAAGTGATTTTTAGTTGAGTTCAAGCAACCTATATTTTTTGAAAAGCTTTTAAATATTTCTACAGGATGAAACCATCACCGCTTCATTAATTTAGGTCATATCAAACTCAATATATTTAATTATTTTTCCTTCTATGATTTAATAACTTAGCTCAAAGTCCTCAGAGCTGTAATCGCTGCAAAATAATAATAATAAAAATAAAAATAAAATTATTAATGTCCTTTTTTTTAGTGCTACGAGTATCCTCTAATGCAATTATTATATGGCAGAGCAACAAATTTATATAAACATCAGTAATCAAATTACAAACAAACAAAAATCAATATGCCTTTGAGCCATAATTGTGTGTGAGCGTCTGTATGGGTGAGCAGCAAATGTCACCAGGCAGACATTTTACCACATAAATGTCAACAAACTAAATGGCATTTACACCATAATGCATCAAATAGCAATCATAACTTGGAGTGGCTGAAAAGTTACATAAGGAGCAGACTAGGCATAGGCACACAAACATGATTTCATCTGAGTTTAGATGTATGTGTGATTATATTTATTCATACACTGGACACACATATCTTTGTAGACAAATGAAAAAAAAAGGATTTGATATTTAAAAAGCTTTAGGGCAATTAAGCTTAAAATGCCACAACTTAAACTGAGAACAACCCACCAACACAAAATTGAATACAATTAAACACACACACATAGCCAAGTAAGATTATAGAATAAGAATATAGGGAACGAAGCCATGGAAGCTATCTACGTATATAGAGCTAGTATGAGCAGATGTTACCCTAAAACGATTACGAATACACCGGAACCTAAGCGAAATTAAATATATTTCTTAAGCGTCCCATGTAATATAATTTTTCAATTTCTCATATTGCACAATATTATCGTCAATATCGTATTAGAAGATGGCTCAATATATTGGGAAAAGTCAAAAGATTTTTGATTTTTATTGCAGAAACGCGCGAAAAAAGTGCGATGTACATTGTAATGTTCTGTTTACTTTCTTGTTTGTGAGAAAAGTTGCGCTACATTTTATTCTAAAGTATTGTGTCACTTATTTAATAGTAATAGGGTAAATTGATAATAATACGGACATTCAGATATGCAATATTATTGTATAATGTATAAGCCAATCAACACACAATATTTTGCAACAGAACTCTATTAGAGCGATTTTCGGAACAAAATTTTTTACACAAAACTTTTTAATTACAATAATTTAACGATAATAATACTAAAATTAATTGAAAAAAATTTCTAGCGAAAATTTATCGAGAGTAAAAAATTATTTTCAGCAACAAGTTATTAATAACTAAAGAAAAGATATTAAAAAATTTTTAAAAGGAAAAAGCGGGAGAGTATAAAATATTTGGAATCATTAATCAACAGAGATGGAATATCGCACCAACCGAAATTGGTTTAACTTGTAAGAAATGAATAAGTTGCACTTTTCGTATTCTAATTCGTTAAATAATACGGTTAAATAGTTGATATTCCTAGTCACTAGTATGCACCGTCAAAAGTGGTAAAATCGAACAAAGAACGCTGATGAGATGGTACAGTGACCTCGAAATCAGTACTGATCCGTTCTGCTAGTCTGATGAATAAATTGTTTCAAATAAAAAGTACTCTCTTAATAAAATAATGAATTTATCCAAAAATAATTTCTTAAATTAAGAAAATATGGGTAAACTCAGATTTGAACTCAAGCCATAAAAATTTCATTTTAATATTTATCTTAAAACAGTTCAACAATTACGTATAAATATTAATTAAAAGAAATTTAAGATAATATCAATAGCAAACATTTTTTCTACAAAAAGTTATCTTTAATCTAGAGAAAAATAAAAAACATATAAAAAATAAAAATTCGTAACAATTTTTCCTCATAATATAATCATAGGAAAAAGTTTCCAATAAAAAATTTATTTCATCGATAACAAAATGATCGCTTATAAATAATTATCGATAAGAAAACACTGGAGATAAATTAATAATTACAAACGTTTACTGGAGATAACCCAACGACATCAAATATTTATACAGATAATTTATCAATCAATAACAAAATTTTTTGAGAGAAAAACTCCTTTACTCAAAATTATTTATTAAAAATTGGCTACATCAAACATTTTTTTAAAGCTCTAAAAATAATTATATAGTCAAGGCAAATTCATGACAGGCAAACTCGCCTCGATTTGCTTTGAAAAATACCTGCTTTGTTTGTCAAAATCAACGTCAAACACTACATAAATCAAATACAGGGTGGCCGCCGGGAAGGTATACTACTTTGCTTTGCCACCATTTTGGTAAACATTAGTCTTGACAGTTCATATTTGGTAGTCGTGAAGTAGACACATGGCAAATTTATTATGAAAAAATATTCGTTAAACCAACGTGTTTTAATTGTTAAAACATTTATCAAAATCAATCATCGATTCCTGTGACGATGAGAAAGTTACGTGAAATTTTTGGGAGACACAACGTGCCAAAAAAAAACGGACTATTTATCGTGTAGTGAGAAGAAAGAGGGTCTGTAGGTGATAGGGCCAAGCATGGACCACAACGTACTGCAAGATCGGCTGAAAACATTACTGCTGCTCAAGAAAGTGTTCAAAACAATCCATCAACCACAATTCGACGCCGTGCTCAGGAGCTTGGTCTTCAAGGAACAACTTTGGCCACAATTTTGCATTTGATGATGCGGTCGCCTGATTTTCCTGCTCCGGATTTCTTTTTGTGGGGATATCTGAAAAGCAAGGTTTATACAAAAAAATCAGAAACGCTTGAGCAACTCAAAAAAAATATTCGTGATGAAATTATTGAAATACCGCGTGAAATGTGTGAGAATGTAATGCAAAATGTGCTCAAAAAGGCTCGCATTTGTGAGGCTAACAGGGGGCGGACATTTATCTGATATTGTAGTCCATACATAACTGCCGACATCAAATAAAATATTTATCAATATAAGATCCATTCTCTTTCATTTAATCGAAAATTATAAACAAAAAAGGTAGGTATACCTTCCCGGCGGACACCCTGTATTAAGAAATTTTGACAAACAAAAAAAATCAAAATGCAAGGAAATGCAAGGAGCAAAAAATAATCACCTGAGCTGTCAAGACCACCTGTTATGAATTCGCCTTGAATTATAGCGTAAGATTTTTGAAGGCGATTTAAAAAAAATTTAATACGATTTACATAGTTATAGTTAGTTATAACTCAAAACCAAATGCTGTTAGGGGAAAACTGTTGCCGTATAAACACGCGTCAATTTGGTATAGAAACAAAAAAACCAAAAAAAAAAAACGCAGCAAACAAAAAATTTTTTCCATTTTGTTGACCAGTGTAATCTATGGAAAATATTTGTCTCACGTAAATTGGTAATAACAAAAAATTTTTCCTTAGAAAGCTTGTCGATAGAAAATTTATGAGTAAACATTTTTCTATAAATATTTAATTAACGTCCTTTTTTTCCGTAGACAACATATCGAAACGAAAATATTGCACAGAAAATTGATAGCAAAAATTCTATTTATCAAATATAGAAAATTTCTCTGCAGAAAATTTATCAACAACGAAATTTATCAATAACAAAAATCTAGCATTTATTGATAAAAACAATATAGAAAGTTATCGATAACAAATATTTTCTTATACCGAAATTTTCAGTAAAATTCTTGACGATTATAAAAATTTTACAAAAAAATTTAATCTAGAAAAAATATACAAAATGAAAATATTATAGAAATTTTTTTGAATTAAAGAACAAACACAAACCGCGAAGCCATTTTGGCTTATCTGCAGAAGCACCCAGAGTCTAGGCAGGAATCGAACCTGCGGCCTCCAGACTGATAGGCTGGTACATTATCTACTAGCCTACGGGGCTCCCCATGGTTAAATAACGCAATAATTGCAGAGAAAACTTATTGATAGCAGAATTCTGCTGTGAGAAATTTATTGACAACATAAATGTTGTATAGAATTTTAATCGGTAACAACAGTTTATTTTTTTATAGATATAATTTTCCATCATTATAATATTATATAAAAATACATAATTAACGATCGTACTAAAAAGCATATTGTAAAAGTTATTAACAATAAGGAAATATTTATTTTCTGAAGCTGAATAAATATTAGCACTTAACCCAAGAGCTCAATGTTATGGTGTAGCATATTAAACGACAAAGCAATATTAAGATGTTAACCGGAAATAAAAATTTACACTACGAATTCGCCGTTTCCTGTTCTTCAACATCAGCCATAATAATAATGTTGAATTTGAGAGTGTTGTTTGTTGATGGCTTGTTATTAATGACGATGACGTTGCTCATGATGACAATCATAAATGTGTTCATCATCATCGCATCATCGCCAACATCGCCATCATAATTGTCATTTGCATCGATTCGATGAATTCAGTATTTGCTACTGCTACAGTTGATTTTATGGTGGTGCCTTTGACGTTCTATGTCATTTATTTGTTGTCATACTCATACAAACACACTTTTATTTAGCATAAATTGACATTCGGAGTAGTAAGTGACGCTGCAGCTTGGAATTTTCCATTGCATGCCATGACTATATTTTTTTTTACTATTTTTTTCATGCCTTGCATTTATTTTGGCTTTGAAATGGTTAATAAAATATTCGTTCGTACATTTTAGTGGATAAATGGCTGTGACGTTTATAATGCATCTCCCGTACATCATCCATCCATTCATTTATTTATAGACAATTTTTTGGTTTTTTTGTGGAGAAATGTTTACTTTATGTTGTTTTTTTTAACATCAAAGCTTTTAGTGTGGAAAATATAAGAAAATAAAACTATTAAACAAATATATTTAAAATCATTTGCTTTTGAGTGTAAAATATATTTAAGTGGTTTGAGGGAATATGGTACATATTGAATTTTGTTTGTGAAAAATAGAATTTTCTTAAAGTAAATTATAAAAATATTTATTGCACTAAAAGGTTTTAATAACAATTTATATTTTGTTAAAATTTTTGTTGGAAATAATATTATAATACGAAATTGAAGAAAGTATCGCTCTTTTATTGTAATATATAGTCGTATCTCAAAAAACTTCATTTTTGAGTTCAGAATGCAAAAATATTCCACGTATCGCTCTTCATTTTGTGTAAAAAAATTCATAAAAATATCTTGTTTATGCGCCTCTTGAGGTGAGAATATTTTTTTATTTTTCCATTGAGATGTGTGTAATTTAAAAATACGTTGCAATAAAGGTGCGATATATAGAAATCAATTGTGCATCTTAACGCTGGAAACAATAATTAGAAACCTGATGCATTGCAAAAATGTTTTAAGCGCCTAAGATATGGACTAAAAATATTGAAATATGCACTCAAAATCATTGAAATACTTCAAATATTTGCAGCGTCAGCCACTTATCACAGTATTTATTTCTACATGAAATTCCACTGATTTGACTTCAGTTCAAATGCCAAAACTTCTTCTATTCTGATGATTAAAAATTTTTCAATATTACTTTCTTAATAAAAAAATAATTTGAAGCATTCAAAATTCTTTATAAAAAAGATTTTACCAAAGTCAGATGAGAGTTCGAGAGAGTTCAAACCATACTTTTCAACTTAAAACAATTACAGGTAGACCTCGCTTAACACGTGCTTCTTTGAAAACGGCCTCGCTCGCTATAACACGGTTCATGTTTCATCAGACGTTCTTGGTTAACACGGAAAAATCGTCGGTTTTACAAGCATTTGTGCATTAATGTATTCACTTTTTAAAACTTTATCCATCTTTTTAACTGCGAACAACATTTAAAAGAGATCTTAAAAATAGAACTTTACACAAATATTTCGTAAGACCAAATAAAAATAACTTTTTTTAAAGAAAAAAATGAAGAATAAATTTTATGATGAACAATTTTTTATGGTTTTATTTTCTTTAACATTCTTTATTATTAGCATTTTTAAATATATTTAAATGAGATCTTATCGATTAGATATTACAGTAATTAACATTATGGTATCAAACGAATTTATTTACAAGTATATTATTTAGTGTTTTTAAAGGAAAATATTGTATCAAATGCTTTTTCTATGTCTAGCGGTATGAGATCTGTTAAACGTTTGTTGCATCTGCTTCTTATTACTTTGTTTTTAATTCTGTTTATTTGGTGAACAGTGCTATGTTCCATTTTAAAAGCGAAATGTACACTAGAAATTATGGAATTTTCGCAAGCGAATTCATTGAGACAGGAGTAAATGATCTTTTTCAATATTTTTCCTAAGTTACTCAATAAAATTATTGGTCGGATTACTTTTTGGTTTATTAGTATTTAAGAATAAATTTTATGATGTTCCAATTTTTGTGGTTTTATGTAAATATAGTCGTATGTAAAATCGAATAATATATAAAATATTTGACAGAGATTAGGCTTTCTTAAAAATCGTCGAGCGTAACCCTTCTTTTTGCACTGGTTTCTTATATCGTTTAACATGATTTTGTGTTAACTAGGTCTACCTGTACTAACTTGTTTTTTCATTCAATTTTATTTACAATCTATCAACTAAGGATAATAAGTAAATTTTATGAACTATAAATAAAATAACCATATTTAGCATTGAAGAATAAATTTTATTAGGAACTCTTTCTCTTAACTTGACTGTCGAGCTGCAACAGGACTTGAAATAAAATTTGTATTCACGCTCTTCGTCAATTTTGAAAACTGTGAGTGGGTTAATTAGTGAAAAAGTTGGAGTATATTGCAACTTGAAAATCAAAAATTGATCGTGTAACCCACACGTTAAGTTAGGCCCAACCCAGTAAACAAATTCAATCCTGTAAAAAATTAAATAAAAAAGCTACACGACTTGAAATAAAATTTGTATTCACGCTCTTCGTCAATTTTGAAAACTGTGAGTGGGTTAATTAGTGAAAAAGTTGGAGTATATTGCAACTTGAAAGTCAAAAATTGATCGCGTAACCCACACGTTAAGTTAGTTTAGGCCCAACCCAGTAAACAAATTCAATCCTGTAAAAAATTAAATAAAAAAGCTATCTCACTTTTAGGCATAAAAACTCCCCAAGCAAATAATGTGGCTTAAGTTTGATTTTTAAGCATAATATGCTTTTAAGGCAAAATATGCAAAAATATGCACTGTCATTATTTGCTCTTCGGCCGTTTTTAGATTTAAAGGAAAAAAACATAGAACTCTTCTGTCGCTTATTTTATAACGTGATGTCCGAATAGTTCAACTTTAAGATCTTCTCATGATATTTTTTAGTACTTCTAATAACCATTTTCTTTTTGGTAACAACAATATCTATAATGCATAGCTTAAATTCTCTTTATTGCAAGAAGAACTTATTTTGAAAAAAAATCATTTTGTAAATTCGAAAATTTACGCAATTTATTTATTACTTTTTAATTCGAAACCTCTTTTCAAGTAAACATGATGGAATCTCCTAAATCGATTGCATTTATTTTTAGCTGAATTTTGAGTTTTTTTTCGTAACACTCAAGCTCACACTTTTTCTAAGCCAACTCATAAATCATGTTCGTCACTTTATGCAAATCTCTTGAGTATTCTATTTCTTTTCGTTGTTATCCATCAGTCCAAATGGGAACTGCAATAAATTTTTTACATGGCTAAATGCTGGCAGCAACTCATGTTTCCTGCCAAACAAATAAACATCCATTTTTCAAAACTACTTTCTTTCTTAGCTCCTCCTGTCTTGACCATTCATTGTTGTTGTTTTTGTTGTTGTTTTTGTTGTTGTTCATGCCATTGAAACACAATTTGAAATCAAGTTGAAATTTCATATTTTGACATCCATTTGTAGTTCTTGTTTTGTCAGAAAGTAGGGGGAAAAAATTCGGTGTTATTAGTTAATTAAATGGCTTGTGACGCTGGAGAAAATGGATGAAAAAATTATTGGAATTTATGTAGTTTCGCCAATGGGCTAAAACATCCCTACAGGCTAATTTGAACACAGTGCCGGCTTAGCGTTGAAATATAAATACTATGAATATTAAATTTGTGGTGTAGATTTTAACTTAAAATTGGAAAATTCCTGCAAAGAAAAACTTCATTGCAAATTCTGTGTTGTTCATACTTTTTAGTATAAGCCAAACTAATTAATTTATCAAATTTAAATTAATTCTTTTGCAGCATTTTTATTTCTTTATTTCAATTGTTTACATTAAACATCTGTTCATTATTGAATTATTCATCAAGCCGTTTCTAAGACGTAACTGTTGGTCTCAACAGTTGACAACAGTTTCTCAACAGTCTTATGAACGCGACCATTGAAATAAAATAATCTAACGGAATTTTTTCATTTCTTTTTTATACAAAGGCGGGTTTGTTCAAAATATTTTGTCGCTTTACTTTTTGACTTATGCGGATACTTTATTTATTTTAATATTTGCAATGTTTAAATAACTGATTTTTTGTGGTTTTTTTTTTAATAACAGATGTTCCTCTATATATTGGAGTTTAATTTGCATAGTTAACACGGTTAGAATTTTGTTTATCTTCACAAAAGTTCAAAATGTTTTGTCCGACACTGTATAATGGAAATTGCCAGTTGTAAATTATTATAAAGTAGGGCTTTTTATTTGGCAGCAACTTAAGCTTAACAAATAGTCGACTTTTTTGTCCGTATCACATAATTATTGCCTCCCAAATATTTTGAGCTTTGAGCATAATGAGCGCAAAATCAACCGATTACTGGGAATTCAGTGGCGAAAAAAGAAGTAGATAACTAAAGGGTGTCCTAAAATTACCATAAGATTTGAATGAAATAGAAAACACAGTTTTTAGTCTTTTGATTGTCATTTGTTTATTGAATCATAGAGCACATAGAATAGGAGGGTTATTTATGGAATAACACATCGGACAAATGGCCTTCACGGCTTTATATGCACATACGCACTCGTTTTTCGAAATTTTCCTTGACCATTTTGCATAAATGCGGCTGCATTTTCTTGATGCCGCGTTGAATCTCCTCCTTTAATGCACGAAAAATTGTGAGCTTGTTGATATAGACCTCTGATTGCAAATAACATCATAAAAAAGAAATTTAATGTTGTTAAATCATACGATCTAGAGGGCCAATTATGACCATCGAGC
This sequence comes from Gymnocheta viridis, assembly GCA_956483585.1. Taxonomy (NCBI): domain Eukaryota; kingdom Metazoa; phylum Arthropoda; class Insecta; order Diptera; family Tachinidae; genus Gymnocheta; species Gymnocheta viridis. Next base: position 79,972,302 of record OY101444.1, on the reverse strand, counting down.
CGGGGGAGTACATGAACTGAAAATTCCTTATGCAGTAATTGAATTGTTTGACGGGCTGTATGTCACGTTTCATCGTCTTTTTGAAACCACATATTAATTACATCAATATCATCCCATTTCGGCAGAAAGAACTGTGTTATCATGTCGCGACCTTAAACATCAGTAACAGTCACTGCTTGACCAGTCTAATTTTCAAAAAAATATGACCCAATTAGGCCTCCAGCGCAAAATCTACACTAAACAGTGACACTTTCTGAATTTATTTGTTTTTCGACAATCACATGGAGTTTCTCAGAACCCCAATAGCGTTAGTTTTAACAAAATCATCAAGGTGAAAATGTACTTCATCGCTTAGGATGATTTTGCTCGAAAACTCAGCATCCATTTGTTGTTGATCAATCATCCATTCAACGAAATCTCTTCGGTGTGCTTGGCCATTAGGATTCAGTTGTTGCGTTAATTGAATTTTGTAAGCATGAAGACACAGATCTTTAGTGAATATACGCTGTAGAGAGCCTCTTGAAATTTACTATTTTTGCCCAAGACGCCGAATTGAATTTCCTGGATTGTCACCGGTACTCGCACCCACCGCTTCGATATTGACATTTGAACGGCTTGTTTTTGGACGTCTCCAACGGTTCCAGTCTCCCTGAATATTTCAATTAATCTCTTCAGAGTTGATGAAGTTAAAATACTATTCTGACCATATTTTGTATGCAATTTTCGAACTGTGGCCGCCAAGCTTAAATTATTTTTTTGAAATATTGTTCAATAATATAGACACGTTGTGCTACCGTGTAACGTGTAATTTTTACCAATCCTAAACTGTCAGCTGTCAAATTGTTTGTTTAGGGTTGCCAACACTTCATTGTACAAATGGCGACAAATTAAAATCTTGCGTTAATTTTGGGACAACCTCTGTTAGTCGAAAAAAGTGGATAAGTATTAGTTGATAGGAAGAAATCACCAAGGAAGAATTCAGGTCAACTAGCAGACGATTTAGTAGATTATAAAATAAATAAAAACACAATGCAAAACGCCCATAACAATAGTGGCCTATCTCTCATATAAGGCCAGCAAAATATAGTTTCATATCAAGCCTACACTTTACTTTCCTCAAAATGATATCATCCACTGAAGAGCACAAGTATGGCCAAGTATAACAAGCTGCGGTCGAAGTTTTCCCAAAAATACCATCTAATATTTGTCAGTCATGCGTTTGTTTTCAAACAAATTTTTCCGAACAAGATACAAATTTCATAAGACTTTTTGTGGTTTTGTCATTTGTTTTTTTTTTGCATTGTTGTCGTTTCTATTCACTTTTTCTGTAAAATCAAATACATTGCAAATGTTGCAACAACAATTTAGGCACATTAAAGGCAAAATAAAAACATGCAGACCATTTTTTGTTGTTGTTTGAAGCACTGGCCGTTTTCAAGGCTGCAAAAAGGTCGTTTGCAAAGTGGGGATATTCTTATAAATTATAAAAGTTTTTTTTTTGTACACTAAAAGAAAAACTACGGGCTAAAATTAAGTTGTGTCGTACTTGTTTTAAAAATTGTTTAATTTTGTAGAAATTAAGTCTTAGCAGCTCTAAAAAGAGGATAAAAATAAGAACGGAAATCCAAAAACAAGATAAAAATCTTACAACAAGAAATAACATCTTGACTTGAGAAATAAAATCTTGATTTTAGATTATATCCAGGAAGGCGTTCTTAAACTAAAACTGAAAATTCTTGAAAAAGGCTGATATACTTAATTTATACGGTGTTCAGACATACATCGTTTGTTAAGATTATCGCAATCAATTAATGACAAAATTTTAATTTAATTGTTGTTTAATAAGTACGTAATTGCTATAAAATTGAGTAAAACTTGAAATACAATACTATTCAAAAGTGTGTTTAGCAGGGTAGGAAAATAATCTGCTTGCGAATAAAATTTCATTTTATTCTTTCGTTTTAAAATTTGTTTTCGCAAATTTAAAAATAGAATTCGCGAAAAGAATTTTATTTTTTTATACTTGGCTTTTTTAATTCTCCTCGCGAAAGAATGAAATCAGCTTTTGGTTATTTTTTTCCTTACGAATTTCATTTATAGAAAGCGCGAGAGGAAAACAAACTTGAAGAATTAAAAATAAATTTCTCTCGCAAATTCTATTCATAAAATTCGCGAATAAAAAAGAAAAATTCTTTACAGTAGGAAAAATAAAATTCGTTCTAGTTAAATTCGTTCGCGAGAGAAATCAATTCGAGCATTCTTCGTACTCTGGTGTTTAGTGAACAAAATTATCAACAATGGCAAATGTTAAGAAAATATTGAAAAAAAATACGTTAAAAGTATGGCGAGTAAAGGTGAGGGTAAGTTTATTAAATCTATGATTTAGAACGAGGCCAGTGAGTCAGCCCTTCTAGATATTTGACCAAGCAAAATGGATGGGTTTCGTGGACACAGGAAAAATGACCATATCTACGCAGAGATGGCTGATGAGCTCATCCAGCAGGGTTAATCTTGTAGTCCACGGTATATACAAGTAAAGTTGCAGAAGTTTACACAGCGCTACGGGTATTTAGTATATTCATATGTATATAAAAAAACGTTATAAAAAAATGTTTTAAAATTAAAATTTTTGCAGAAAAGAAAGGGCGGCAATAGGAGTATCTGGAATCATTTTCATTAGAAGAAAAGCCTTTTTTCCTGTTTTCATTCTTTATTAAAATTTGTTATTATTAATAATTATTAAATATTTTTATTTATGCATATGCTTCCAATTTACAAACGGTGTTGTATCTTGGTGCACCATTATCGCTATTATGACCGTGTTAACCGTCTCCTGAACCGAGTACGTCAACGCAAGAGTACATAATATTGCTGCCAGTTATTATAAAATGAAAACAAAATTGTGATTGAGAATTAATATTGAAAACAACAATTAAATACGAAAAATTGTTTTTGTTTTCAGTATAAATTCTCAGTCAAAATTTTGTTTTCATTTTATAAAAACAGACAGTTAATTTCTGCTTTAATAGGAATTTACATCTACCTGTAAACACTAAACTTTTGCTTTACAGAAAGAGTTTAAGACCGATTTTATTCTATATGGATTTCCTATATGGTTCAATGTATCTTCAACTGTTGTAAAGGAAATAGAAATTTTTGAAAGAAAAATTGTGCGAAACTCTATTGGAAAACATTTTGAATCGTTTTGCAAACGGTATTGAAATTCTGTTGTATACAAAAAGTCTAAAGTAACACCTGTAGGTCTTTACGTTTGTGATATCCTTAGGAGATTTAATTATAAAAGATTTTTTCAAGCTTTAGGTCAATTTATATAAAAAATGTGTATTATTTATTTTTTTAATTTTTTAAAATATCAATATTTCGCCAATATCGTTGATTGGCTTCTTCAGAAAAAAAAAATAAAATATTTTAATTTCCTGAAGAAGCCAATCAACGATATTGGCGAAATATTGATATTTTAAAAAATTAAAAAAATAAATAATACACATTTTTTATATAAATTGACCTAAAGCTTGAAATAATCTTTTATAATTATTAAAAAAAAGGTCGAAAAAATAAAAGAATATTCTTAGGAGATTTATTTCAAGATCTTGTTTTCATGAAAACAAACTTATATCAGATATATACGAAAAGCAAAAACTTTTTAGTTGGTCCCATTGGTTATTTGAATGAAACTGCACCATCTTTCGATTTATCAACTTTTTTGAGACATGAATTTTTCTCAAAAAGTGTACAAGGCACACATAGAGGTTAGTCCGGCTTGTCCGTAAATATTTTATTTATTTTTTCTTGTTTTTTATACATTTTTGTTTTTATTCCTTTCCTGTTTTGTTTTTGTTTTATTTATTTATTTTTCAATTAGGCTTAAGTTAATATTTAAATTAGATACGAGATTCTCTCTTAAACCATGGTTAGCCCCGGGAGCAAGGCAGTAATTCTCTATTAATATTTTATAATAGTTATTATATATAGCAATTTACTGTAAGTAGGTCACTGTTTCGTTTTTATGTTAATTAGGATATTACTTTTTAGTCCTAAGCTTTCTTATGTTTGTTATTCATTTTAATTGTATTGTTTTTTTTTATAAAGGCTCAATAAAATATACCTTACCTATACCTTCTATTTTTGTAATTTTCAAAACAAATTTCTACGATCAAAATAAAATCAATTTTATTTTCCAACTTTCAAATGATTGATGATTGAGTAAGCTAAATTTAGTATATCTGAATAAATAATTTTTTCAATAAACCGAATATTGACTCAACTGAGAATGCATGTCTGAACACAGCATTAATCCGAAACGATTTAAAATAAAGAAAAACATTTCTAAAAAAGTGTAAAATTTTTCGCCCTTTTTATTGGAAATTTGCAATATAATGATTTTTTGAAATCGTGAGTTTATTAGAAATTATTGTATCATCACTTATGATGCAAAATTTTTGTCTCAAGAAAACTTTGAAAAGCAATTTTTTTGACAAAAAGTAAAAGAAATTTTAAATTTTTTTTTAGAAAAGACAGCGGCATTAGTATGCGGTGATTTCGTTTAGTTTTGCTATTCTTTCAGCAAGTGCATTTTTTATAGTGAAAATGTTTCGTGTTCAATAGAAAACTCAAGTATAGCTAATTTTTATGTAAACTGTAAAAATGTATACATATAACAAGAGCTATATGAATTTATTTACATATATTTATGTACATATATATTAAATTTTTAAGAATTTTCACTGCCGAAGCCTTAGCAATACTTCAGGCGGTTGAGTTTGCTTCAAACTCGGAACTTAAATACATCATCTGCACTGACAGCCTCTCATCAATCAAAGGACTGCAAAATCCCAACAACGATTCCCCACTAATAAGCCATATAAGAAACACCTGTATAATACAATCCGACAAAATTATCCCACGTTGGAATAACTGGAAACGAACATGCCGATTCAGCTGCTAACGAAGCAAAACGGCGTCCATTGCTGTTGTTCCCATCCTGGGAAGAGCGCGATATTCTAAACACTGCTCTAGATCATCTAAAAAGTTTGAAAGCTCTACAATGGTCAACATATAACCACAACTACAAAGTAATTAATCCATCAGGAACCAAAACCATCTTTCCAAAAACCTGTTCCAGAAAAACAGTATCTGTAATAGTTCGAGTCAGAATTGGACACTGCAAATTCTCCCACAAACACTTATTGGAAAAAAACCCTACCCCGAGATGCTCTTACTGTAACAAACCGCTTAACACTTCTCACATTCTCGATGAGTGCCCCACTTACAACTGCCACAGGGAAATTATCTTTGGATCCCAAATACCTACAGATCTCTTGAAAAACTTTTCTGATAAAAATATAAGAGTAATATACAAATTCAATTGTTAAAGCTAATCTTATTGATAGTATATAAGCCTTTTATAAATGCGGTGTCGATGGCCACAGCAACTCGTACTCTTCTTTCCCCAATATTAGTTATATAATTTAAACAAATAAAATAAATAAGTTTTTTTTCTTCAATAAAACCATAAACTGAAAATATTATTAATAGCAGCTTGTTTTGTTTGCTGGGCTTGTGGGTTAAAGTATCTTCGAATATCGAGTTTCGAAAAGCAAATAATCAAGAACAAATATTCTTGAAATAAGATTTATCATTCTTAAATTAATCCTGAGTTTAACATGTTAATTAACTTGAGTTTAACTTGAAATAAGATTACGTGACGCTTATTTCAAGAATGCAAAACTCTTAAAATAAGATTTTTATTCTTAAACGAAGAATGAAGAAACTTAAAAATTAGCTTAAGAATTACCATTCTAAAATTAAGAATATCGGCTTGATTTTAGCTTTTTCAAGCTTCACGGACTTTTATGACGTTTTCGGCTTGTTTTAAGCCCTTTTTGCTTAAATTTTTAGCTTGTTTTTTCCCCTCAGTGTAGGCAAACAGTTGTACGAATAATTACACTTTGAAGTAAATTTGATATAATTTTATAACAGCATTTCAAAAACTCTCTATTCGCTAAACACTTTTCGAATTCCATATGGAAATGATACCGGAAGAATTGAGCGTTTTTGCATTTAACGAAAAAAAAAAATGAAAAATTGCGAAAAATAAAACCAAGAATATAAACGACAAACGGCAAACGGCAATAGTAGTAAAGTTGTAATGATGATGGCTGTAGATTCATGCACATATTTCACCAAAAAGACACGCACATTTGTGTGTACGTAAGTTTTTACAGTGTCGGAAAAAACAATAGAGACGACAATCTTAATGACATGTCATTAAGTTTTTTTGTGTTGAACTTTTATTGATTGATTGAATTCACTGTCAAATGCTGTCAAATGCTGTCAAATATAGCAAATTTCATTATCAGTTTATTTGTTTACTCTGTTCTTTTGCAATTAATTCTTTTCTGCAAAAAAGTTGAGAAATGAAGTAAGTAAATTTATATCGTCATATGAATTCATAAAAGCCCTAAGTTACATTGAAAAAATTTTAGAGGACAAGCAAAAAACTCTCTAATACGAAAATTGAAGCAAAAATTTTCAACATTTTTTTTTTAGATTAAGCTTATTTCTTATTGACGAATTAGTACAATTTTAATAAATAAAATTTTCCAGGGACATGCATTTTGATACGGTGGATAGAAATCTACCAAGAAGTCGTTTTTGAATTTTTTGTAACTGAGGGCTTTAATGAAATCATATGACGATATGAAAAAATAATTAGGACAAATTTCAAAATTTTTATAAAAAATGCATAAAATGGTCGGAAGTTAATGAGCGGTGATAAACTTAAATATAATTTCAAACGTTTTGAATTGAATTTATTTTCGATATCAAGGAAAAAATAGCTCATGGAGCTCACACTAGCGCTACTGGAAAAATTAGAAGCGCTACCAATTAGGGAAATTACCCAAACAATGGATTGCTCCAGAATTAAAGTGAAATAATGTAAATAATTTAAACAAAACTATCTGTTCGACAAACTTTGACTCAGCAAATGAGCTTAACAATAAACTGTGTGCTACAGTAACAAGTCGAACCATATAAAATAGACTACAAGAGGCTACACTTATGGGTCGGAGTCCAGGAAAAATACCTCTACTTAGTAAGCGAAATACACAAGAAAAAAAATGGAATTCGCCAGTCAAAACTTTGGCTGTCAAAGTTGGAACAATGTTTTGTGACCTGAAGAAACGAAAAATAATTTTTACGCATCAGATGGAAAGTCGTTTGTACATCGCCCTGCTAAAAATGAATTTAATCCGAAGTAAACAAAAAAAAGACCGCTTGAAGGTCTCCGATAAATTGGGGGTGTTTTTCTGCATCTGGGTTTGGTAAGATTTTCTGGATACATAGAAAAAGGACAGCTGTAGATTATTTAAATATACTGCGGAGCAAAATGCTTCCATTTGCTGAACAAAAAATGCCGTTGAGTTGGGAATTTATGCAGGATAATGATCCCAAACACTCCGCCCGAAGTGTAAAATCATGGTTTGAACAAAATTAAGTGCCCGTTATGGAGCGGTAATCGCAATCAATGGTTTTGAGTCCCATGGAACATTTAGAAGTAGTTCTAAGGAATAAAATTGGAAAGTATAAATCTTCAAATAAGCAGGTAATATGGCACAAGGTTCAGAAAGCTTAGTACTTCATTTTAGTGCTGGCAAAGTATTGAGTAGTGGGTACCGAGTATCGAGTATTTTCTTTTGTTTTTCGCTGCTCAGTACTCAAGAGTAGTTACTCGATACTTTCAGAGTTGTATTTTTAAGCAAAATATTGGCTAAAATAGTGCATAAAAATACATCACTGTATAAAAAGACAACTTGGTGTAAGATTCTTTAATCAAATCAAAACTAAATAATTTTTTTTTGAGAACAATTAAATTATTTCTTAAGTTGTTGTTAACGTTAAATTAAATGTTAGCTTTACATTTAGTTTTTATTTAACAATAAAAGACATACAAAACCAATAATAGTTGAAGATCTATATTAAATTTTTGAAGATACTACTTCAATTTGCAGATAAAAACTTTGCGTTAAAAATTCAAAAAATCCGTTTAAAGTATCGAGTAGTATTGAGTACCCAAATGAAAAGTATTGAATATTATTGAGTAATGAAAAGAGGTAGAATTTGCCAGCACTGCTCCATTTCCCCAAATATCTGCGCCAAACTGGAGAGTTTAATGAATGCCAAAAAGTAATTCGAATGAAAGGAGCTTCTACTAAATATTGAAATGATATTTGGAGAGCAAAAAGTAATTATGTTTTGTAAACAAAAATATTCCCATTATTTTTTCTTGAATATTTTATTAATTACATTAATTTTTCGAATACAGCAGAAATGTAATAATTTTTTAAATTTTGATAAAGAAAAAATCGATACTTTTAGTTTAATAAATACATTTCAAATCATTTATGTAAAACTAAATACAAATTTAAGAAACTATTTAATATTTTGTGTGTCCCTATTGTTATTTCCGACACTGTATGTATATATATGTGGTAAACAGCACACAAGCTCATGCACTGAAATATTGCTCTTAGCTGAAAATAAAACTCATAAATACATGAACACACTGGCCTTAAAACAGGTTTGCATTTTGCACCGGAAACGGAAATGACAACAGTTAACCGCTATTTTTATGTTATTATGCGGTTTCACTTGAACTTTCCTCTATGTGAGATTACATACACATTTACAAATATGCACACAGATAGACAGGCACGTACATACACGGGCATACAAACATACAACAATGCACATGTAAATGAATTCAAATACGCAGAATACTGAAGGACATTTTACTTTTACAAAAATATATTTTTCTTTTTTTTTAAGCCTGTCATTGTTGTTGCTCGTATAACATTTTACTATCATACAGACGTCAGTCGACAGTTGACAAAATGGGCTGCAATTCGTTTGTTTGGCGAACTTGGTCTTAATGTGATTATTTTTGCGGTTTGCTTTGGAAACTTAATTTTTGATTAAGTAAATTGTTTAAGGATGTATACGGTTTTTTTAGAGAAATGAAGCTGTTTAAGTTGGTTTTATGATTCCGAAAAGTAATTTGGGAAATTATTTAGACTGGTCTCCAAATTCTCATTACAATAATCATTCTCATTTTTAAATCAAGTCCCAAGTAACGAGTTCAAGAAGAAAGTTTTTATTTTCTAAAAATCGGTTTCTTAGAAAAATTATTATTTTTTTAAGCAGACTCTCCTAAGCCGCGATTGATTCATATGTTCACTTTACGTGTTCGGATAGTATAAATTATCGGGTCTAGATTGCAGTAAGACTGCCTCTTTGTAGCATTAAAACACGACGCATTGTATCTTAAGGAGTTCTACACTCAAAAAAGTCAATCCATCCGTACTTAAATCAATCTCAAGCGGTGCTAAAAGTACGGTAATCAAAGATTTACTAAAATCAAGTTCTGAAGGATGGATTTAAGTACGGACGGATTCCGATGCTTAATTTAATTTAAGAATTTTTAGTTGATTCAAGATTTTTCACGTAATTCAAGAATTTTGTACTCATTTTAAGAAACTCCAGGATTGGTTATCTAAAGTAATCGCGTTTTCGGCTTGATTAAACTACATTTTATTATTTTTTGTACTCAAAATTTTGAGTAGCTCTCGTACTCAAAATGAGTAAAAAATACTTAAATTGTGTACGTCCAGAAAATATGGATTAGATACTCTTCGGCACTTATCGCTAAGGAAAAGAATGTATCACACACTATAACAAAAAAATTTCTTTTCAAGACTCTGGATAATTGATATTTATCTCAGTATGACAGTCAATCAATTTGAACCAATTATTCACTTCTACAACAGCCCAAGAAAAAGTTTTGATGTCCAAGTAATGAGTTAAAATACGAATAAGCATATGAAGGACATACTTTTCTCTACTTTGACTTTGATGATGATGCTATTGGAGGCAAATACGTATCTACTATGTTGGCTTACAAATAACGAATCAAAAATTTCAATAATAAATTAACGTCTGGGTGTAAGCTACTTACTAGTGAACTCTTAATATCCACAATTATTATATTATTACTCGACAAAGGCCATAAGCATCGCCACCTAAAAGACCTTTTGTGCAGCCCGAGTGTTCACTTAAGTAGATTAAGGCTGCGAATAAAGCCTATTATTGTAAACGGTGAGATATCCACTATACTTTGCAACATTAAAAGCAACAATTTGAGCAACAGTGAAAACATCGTCAATAACAAAAATAACTCTATCAATAACAACGTTACAGCAAAAGCATCTACAATACTACTCATCAACAGCAACAGCGGTAGCATCGTCATCGCCATCTTCATCAACAACAATAACAACATCATTAAGAACACCAGCAGTAACAATGTTAGAATAAGCAACAACAATAGCATCTACAATATCAATCACAACAATACTAACATCAACAGCAGCAGTGGCATTGTCACCTACATTAACAACAACATCGTTGATAACCACAATATTAACATCAGAAACCACAATATAGTAACATCAACAACAATATTTACAATATTACTGACAGCGATATTAACATCAATAATAATAGTAGCATTGTCAATCGTATCGTTAAGAACAACAACATCGTTAACAACAATAGCAGTAATAGGACTACGCCTATAAGCAGTGGGGTACAACACAATAACGCCACAGGTTTCTACTGATACTATTAACATAACAAATAACGCTGACACAACAGAAAATATCGAAACTACTAATAATTATATCGACAATGTAACACAAAATCAGCATATCTATAACAATACAAACTCCAACACAAATAGTCTTGCCAAATTTCTGCGGGTCCTAAATGTAAAAAAAATATTTATTACAAATATTTCTTCAACGACAACAGATGTTCGCAGCCAATTGACAATTCATGTAAAGCTAAGTTCAGACGATATGTTGAATCAGCATATATATGGTGAACAATTTGTTACAAGTGCTTACATATCGTATAAACGCAAAATTTTTACAGCATACGTATGTTTAACAACATTTGCTAACACTTTGTTAAGAATGCCAGCATATCGTGTAAACAGCATATTACTAGTGCTTAACAAATTTCCTGCGTATGCTGACATATATGCTATTTGTTGAGAGGCATATGCGCCTCGTACCTGAGTCAACGAAACAATAAAAAATAGAAAAAGTCACCCACATTGCAAAAACCTGCTGTCGTGAATGTGTTTATAATTTTATTTTTTCTCGATTTTGTACTTGTTAAGTTTTGCAATAGCAGAGATATTTCCTCCAACAACATCATTTATGTTTATGTTTATTTTTTATTTATATTAATAAATTTTATTTCAAAAATTATACATAAGTTGAATAATAATTGAAAATTGTTGTCAAACTCACTAATTTTACAAACAAATGTTTATGCGACTTAGCATATAAAGCACCACATAAAATTCAACATATCATATAAGCACAAAAATCGTATGCTTACTCTTATGTGGACATTTCATTTGCTTACATATGCTGACATAAAAAAATTTTGCTACTTTCAGCATATCATGTAGACGCCAAACATATTGAATATGTTGATAGAGGCATTTGTTATTATTTTCCAGCATATGAGTATTAGCATACATATGCTGATTCAACATATCGTCTAAACTTAGCTTAACACAAGGGAACGTGCACAAGGTAGATTTAAAATACGTCAATTTGCAAATTAATATGGCGGAAATACTCTCCCTGCCCTGCCCACTACTCTTAATTATTTGCAAGTAATTTCCAATTGCCGGAAAGTACTCAACCTCTGCCTGGGAGAGAGTATCCGTATTCTTTTGAGCCAGTGCACTTCAAAAGGTTTTAGCAGATCTCAACATAAATAAGTCTCCTGGTCCTGAAGCAGTGCTCTTCGACGCTAGCACGTCCATTAGCCAACCTTTTCAGTACATTGTACCATGGTGATGAATTTCCAATCTGTTGGAAGGTGCAAATGACGGGTATTCCCACATAAATTTGCAAAGCATTCCAGCCAGGAGCTGTTTTGGGTAACAGGCCATATATGAGTGTCTGGAAATGTAGTTCTGGACGATTCACAGAGGAGTATTTGAGCCAAAAAGCTGGCCAAAATTATTAAACGTGTTTTTTGAATTGAAAGATTTAGTTTTTTAATAGTTTTTGGGTGTAATTTGATATAAAAAATCTAGTGGCAGTTTTTTTGCTGTTTTTACAACAACCCCCATCTTTTTGAAATTTCGTACAATTTTCTAGCTAAGAACTGCAATTTCTCGTCAATAGTTCTATCATGTCGTTCCTTTACTTTTGTGGAATAATTGTAATCTTGTGTAAACTTTTTCCATGTTATCCCTCGAAGTAACAAAACTGTTCTGATAAAAATTGTATGCAATAACCCAACATTGTATTTTTATACAAATATTTATTTTTTTTTAGTGAGTTGTCTGGTACCTGGGTGACCGACCCATGTATTTTTTATGCACCTGTATTTACTTTTTTTAATATAATTTTTGTGAATAATGCATTTAAAAATAACTTTAGTTAGGTATGTATATATATTTTTTAACAAATAATGTTATATAGAGCGCAGGTAAATAAAAAAACTGTTTTATTGGGGTGAGGGACATTCCCTTATAACTATTGGCGATGATAAATAAGCCTTTTGCGAATTCATATTTCTAGGCAGGTAATCACATTGTGAAGTATTAATATTTGACGTGAATAACATTTAAAATCAATAAGTCAACAGACACAAAAGATTATGATGTCAAAAAAGTATTTGAATAAGTACCTGATGAGCAATAAAAAATTAAATTTGAAAATTAAAAAAAAAAATCCTTAAAATGATTGGCGCAAGCTTGTGCAAACTTTTTTGCTGTGTCTAAAATTACAGATGCTAAATTTTATTGTGGAAGCCAATGTAACCTTCACTTTTAAAAACCTTTTTTTACAAAAAAGTGTATAAATTTATTTTTTTTAATTTAAACGAATTCTTTCAACAATAGTATTCAAGATAATTTCTTTTTTAAATACCAAAACTAGGTTTTGATCATATCTTTCAGTGAAAAAAAAAATACTTTTATTCGTTTAGCCACAAGAATATGATATTTTTCTCTTGAAACTGAAAAAAAAACGTTAAAAGCGCGTGTAATTTTCTGAAATACAGTCTTAAAAATTTACGATATGATGTAAAATTTTGTTGCGTATCGATCTGCGTACTTAGTTTTTAAGATTTCCTTAAATTCATTTTTGCCTTTTTGGTCAGCTTTTTGGCTCAAATACTTCTCTCTGCGATCTAGCCAAATCAAAAACTAATTTGAAAAATTAAATTCATCTATTTTCGATTTGGCGGGCGGTCTTTGTTTAATTTTAAGAAAAAAGTTTTTCTAAAATTTTTCGCTTCCACGAATTTGCTACTTTTTACCAAATTTAACATGTTGTGGAGTTTTAGAAATTTTTATAGATTTTATTGCGGTTAGAGCAGTTTTGCTGGCGCCTTTTGCTGATTTCAATGATTCTTTCCAGCAATTACCGGTATGCGTTTTCGTCAAGATGAGGATCTACACTTTACCTTTCTGTTACCTTACACCATAATTAATTTAAAAAACTTTAGTTCTGGTTCAAAAATGTCTCCGTAAAATGTTCAACAAAAGTTGCGCTTAAGTTACATAAAGCCATAATTTTTCTGTTCAACCCTCTCCTAGTTTGTTGGCATAATCCTTAATGCAGTTTTTATTTTAAAATTCTCAAAAAAAGTACACGAACACACACACACACGAACACACACAGAAATATTTTGCATTCTTGGTTTGTTAATTTCCTGCACTAAATTGTTTGTAATTGTATTTTATAAAAAATAATATGAAAATATTTAAAACATTTATGTGCAACAGAGCGTATGAGTTATTTTAATTAATTCCTTTAGTTTCTTGCCACATTTGCACTTATGATTAAATGAACATTAAGCTTTCACACAAACGCTGAACGTAGTGCGTAGAACAAAAGTGGGGGGGGGGGGGGAATAATCTTTTGGAAGAGTAAATATAAATTAAAAAACTGCATGCAAGGATCATGTTCATTGCCACCTATGGATTCAAAGAAAATCAAATATTTTTAAGTGAAATATTTAGATGTTTATTTAATTGTAAAGACGACGAAATGCCATCGATAGTGGGACGCAATGTCAGTCAAATGCCGCCATAAGTCTACGTTTGCAATACCGTATTCTTTTCATGAAGTGTTCCATCACCAATTTGCACATTTGCGGCTGTGTATCCTTAATAACTTCACGAATTCCATCTTTGAGGTGTGAAATTGATTGTGCGAATTAGGCATAGATCTTGTTTGTCACGTAGTTTCAAAGAAAAAAGTCTAAAAGGGTTAAATTACAAGATATCGATGGTCTATTGTGATTGCCTCTTCGAGAAATCACACGCTCAGCAAACTTTTCATGCAAAAGAGCGATGGTATCGTTATTTATGTGGCACGTAGCGCGGTATAGCAATAGCACCGTCCACATCAATATCTTCCAATTTCCGCGCAAAAATTATTAATCATCGTTCGATAACGGAATTTATTACCCGTAACAGTTGTTCCAGCTTAATTTTTCAAAAAGTAAGTTCCAATGAATCCGCCCGATAAAAAACCTCATCAAAAAGTTATCCGTTGGGATGGAGAGGCTTTTCAACAATAATTCTGCTTGTTAACTTAACTTTCGAAATGAAAATGTGCTCCATCCCTCAAGATGATTTTCGATGATATTCCGGATCAGTTTGATGTATTTCAAGGACCCAATCAGCAAGGAAACGAGGCTTGGATGGTCAGTAGGCTTAAGCTTTTTTTATAAATTAAACTTTAAGGTTTTATTTAAAAAAATTTCATGCAAAATTCATCGTAATGTCGTTTGTGAAATGTCCAATTCAAAAGATAGACAAGAAATGAACAAACCGGAGCTGTCCTCAACACTGTGGACCATAATAGCAATATTTTCAGTTGTTCTTGAGCAACGTATGTAACTTTGATTCTTTACAGGACTAACTTGTCCCAACCGCTAAAATTGTTCTACCATTTTCACAATTGCTGTCCCGGATGGTGGTTCACAACGACCCGAAAACTTTTAGTTTTGTCAGCTGTGACCGCAAAAATTTTCAAAGTTTTTGTAGTGAATTTTAATACCTTCAATGCGTTGTTAAGGCATACAATATCGTTCCACTTTTATTAATAGTGTAGCTTTTACTTCTCATTTGTCAAGTAGTTATAGGCTTAGTCATGACAACTATTAAAATAGCGGGCCGTTTGAAAATTAAACGTCTTATTGGAACACTTATCTGCTAGGCCGCTCTTAGACTGAAGGAGTCAGAGAACCGTTGGGAAATATTCTCTAAAGATTTCGCACTTTCGATTAAACAGGCATCCATCATGCAGAAATTATGATGCATTAAAAAACTTTCAATAAAAATAGTTAATCAAAATATGTTTACAATAATTTTGATTATTGAATTTGATTTAATTGAATCAATTACTTAAGTGATCAAAAAAAAATTTTTTTTACAAATTTAAAAATGTTAGAGTAATTGAAAATTGAAAATTTCAGGATTGAATATACAAATTTCATCGCTGATTGATCTTTAACAATACAATTCATTGAATATGCAGTTTTCACAATTGAAATCGTATACTAGTCTTTTCTGTGTAGTCACTTTTGTGAAAAGATTGACACCCAAAATTTTATAGGTCACGTTTATCGATATTTATGTAAAAATATTTCATTGTAAAACTATTAATTTTGAAGTTAATTATTTCAAAAATAAAATAAATTATAAAAATGAAATAAAAACTATTTGTTTGAAAGTAAATTTTCAGTTTTATAATTTATTTTATTTTTGAAATAATTAACTTCAAAATTAATAGTTTTACAATGAAATATTTTTCCAACTAAAATTCATTTAGAAACATCAATCAAATTTAACTCACAAATTATGAAAATTAAATAGATTAAAAAAGTTAAAGTGAATAAAACTGGGAGTACTTGTCCATAACAATTAGACTTTTGTGAAATTAAAATATGTGCTGGCGGGCATTCAACCAGCGACTCTAATCGATTAACATCGTGTTAAAGTTATTTTATTTTGGGTTCCAGAGCTTCTGAGGTGGCAATATAGCCAATAAATGTGCTAGATCCGATATTTTTTTTAGTTTTATGAGATTTACAAAGAATATTAAGCTCTTTTAATATGTTGTGCTTACGATGTAATTAAGGATTCTCTGCTGAAAAAGACACAAATAGAGCAACTTATATCTCAGAAAGTTTTTGGCACTCCTGGTGGACATCATAACACTATGATGGGATACACTCTACAGTACAACTGTTTCCACCAATGGAAATAGACACTATTTGAACAAAGAACTGAAATGAACTAAAAAATAAGAGTTCAGGCTGAGATGCGCTACTGACAGGACTATTACACTTTACAAAATATTTTGTATGGTTATCATGAGCCGGAATTTAAAAGGCATAAGTAGTTCCCTGGATATCATAATTGATTTAAAGGACATCAAATAGACTTTTCATGTAACTGCTGCCCGCTCAACCTAACCGCACTTATAATTTTTATATTTGTGCTGAGTTACATAGAAAAACTAAATAAGAATTTAAAAAAATTACATTAAATATCCTTTTTCTCAATTGCTCTTTAAAATTGGATTTTTTCTCCAAATATTTAACCTAAAAACATTGATGGGACTATTATCTTGTTTTTTTTTTTGTCCTGCAATTTAGCGATAGTGTCACTATTGTTAATAAAAAAACAAAGCAAAACAAATAATATTATTACCGGAAGTCATCAGGTTTTTATACGATTGCAGGAGCTCAATGGCATGTATGTATATGTGATTATGCAACAATTCGTATTTGAATGGGTGAATGTCAGTTTGAGTGTGTGTGTGTGTATAATTTAGTGTATAAAATAAAAACATAAATGTATCGAAAGACTATTCCCTCTACGTGAACACAAATATACATACATAAATGGTAATTTTATATGCATGCTCATATTTATGTCAATCATTTGCTGCAACATCAACATAACTCAAAAAATGCGATTTGTGATGAAATGAAAAACGAAAAAATGGCCGCCGCACTAGAGATAATCTACTTGAATTAAAAATCGTGTGAAAGATTCGCCAAAAATAAACAAACCAAAATCTAAGAATTGTAGAAGGTATTGTTGGAAAGAAGAAGGAAACTCGAAGAAACTCTTAAGCTATAAACAAATTCATGACAGCAGGCTACACGGCTACATGACTACAAATGTCGCTGGCTACAAATGTCGCCCTGCATCCAGATACTTAAGTATTTTGAAAATGACAGCTGCATAGTAAGCAGCTGATTTTTTGCTGGTTTAAAGTTATGTTTTTTTCAAAAAGTACAATTCAAAACTGTACAATTTTACTTTGAAGAAAATTTTTGCTAACATTTTGGAGAATAAGAAAAATTTTAAAATGAATGAAGATCATGAAAGATCGTGAAAATCCGGAAAAATTGGAAAATTTTTTTAAATCTTCAAAAACGAAAAAAAACAAAGTGCAAGAAATGTTAAAATTAAATAGAAATTTACAAAAATTAGAAGATTTTACGGCTTTTTCAAAACTTTGCAACTTTTTTGTGGAATTTCGCGTGTTTTTGCAATCTGTGTGACCTTTTCTATTTTTTATTGTTTCATCCATTTTTAAATGATATTAAACATTTCAATTTTCTAAATGATTGAAAGTTATTTGCGAATTTTCTCCAGTTTTCCGCATTTCTTGCATTTGCAGCCCGTTTTAGAAGATTTTACGGATTTTTCTAAATTTTGGAAAGTTCCGCGCATTTTCGCGATTATCGCGCAACGATTAACTCAGTGGTTTTATTATTGCTTCATTGGATTTTCAAGATTTTACAAAAAAAAAATTAACACAGAATAATGATCTAATATGCGGGAATTTCATTGACCTTATTTTTATGCAAAAATTATTTTTACACAGAAAGTTAATACCAGAAAAAGAACTGCATTTTTTTTAAATTTTATTTTATTTTACATTGAAAAATATTTCTTAGCACTAATTTACTTTACATATTTTATTATATTGTCAACTTTGTTTTTGTTTTTTTTTGTTTTTACAAGATAAAGGTAGCAGCCGTGTAGTCGTGAAAATAATCATTTTCATATACACACATGTATTTTATTTTTGACAGGTTATAGTCGGTAGCCGGCGGTCGTGAATGTGCTTATAATCTGCAGGAAATATCAATAATAAAATTATACGGATTACCTATTGATGATGTCACCATCAAACATTTTCTCTACCTATCAAAAAAACAAAAGATAAAAAAATATGTTGACAGTGTCACCAAAAAGTTACCACAATTGTTGACAAAAATATTGACATGGGATACACTTAACCCCGTGCTTCCTGCAGGGTAGCTTTATATGATGTTTTTATGGATTTTTCGCATTTTTGGTAAGAAAATAATTTCGGCATTATTAACTCAAAAATCGCATATTCCGAGTTAAGACGAAGCTGCAGCAAATGAGCGATTTGTTCTTTTTGCTTGTCTCCTGTGTAAAACACACTAGTATTTAGTTTCTGTTTTCGTTATACACACACAGTTCCCATGAATGCATGCGTAATTTGTATAGAAGAAAAAAAAACGAACTTTTTTAACCATTTTGTTCCATTTTTTGCCTTTCATGGTTGTTTTTTTTTGCTGGCCATTTGCAAGTGCTTGAAAAATGATTGTATGTGTTTATAGAGATGGCTGAATAAAAGAAAAAAATATAAAACATTGTGTATTGGCAACATGATGTTGTTGAAAACAAAACCATCATATCGACAACCACAAAAACCGTAACAATTTGTCGTTTCTAGTTAAAAGAGAGCAAGTCCTTTTCAAAAAAAGGAAAAAAAAACTTCTTAACTTTTTTTTATTATAAATCTGTATGCATATGAAATGATTTCATATGAATATAGATTTTTTTAACAAGAAAAAAATTCAATAATAAATTGAATTCATATATTTTTTTTTTCGATTCAAATTCTTGCTAATGAAATCAACTATAAAATTTTATTGTTGGTCAATAAATTAATAGGATTTTTAAAACATTTTGTTTTCTTATATCTAATTTCCTTAACCACGTCACCAAAGTGGCATTTAT
Source organism: Gymnocheta viridis (assembly GCA_956483585.1). Lineage (NCBI taxonomy): Eukaryota > Metazoa > Arthropoda > Insecta > Diptera > Tachinidae > Gymnocheta > Gymnocheta viridis. Next base: position 79,953,101 of record OY101444.1, on the reverse strand, counting down.
ATAAAAACAAAAACAAAATTTAAAAATAGGTTTGTGTTTTTCATACAAAATCAAAAAATTATGAAAGGCAATGTCTGAATTTCTTATGGTGTTTTCTTTTCTAGATAAAAGTGTAAAATTGTTCGCTCTCTTTATTGAAATTTTGCTATATAATGATTTTTTGAAATAGTGAATTTATTCGTAATTATTGTATCATAACTTACGATGCACAATTTTTGTCTCAAGAAAACTTTGAATTGCAATTTCTTTGATAAAAAGTGAAAGAAATGTTAAATTTTTTTTAGAAACGAAAACGCCATTAGCGCTTGTTCGGTGTAAAATTTGTGTGAAAAACATAAACCAGAATTAAAATTTTGTTTTGGAAATTTTTATTTTTTTAAATTAATCTAATTTATTTTGAGCACCAGGTAAATTAAAAAAAAAGTAAAAAACATTTTTATTAAAAACACCGACATTTCGCCACTTTTTTGTGTGGCTCCTTCAGGGTTATGTAAAATTGAATTATGAATTCAAAATACAAATTTGCTGCAAAAGTGTTTAAGAAAATAATTTTTGTATGTGTTAGTTCCCATCAGCAATTTCTTGTAGGGATGACATGAGATAAGCAGGCATATAGACTAGCTCAACCCACAACAAATAAAAACTTTTCGAAATGAAATCGGGTTAATATCGCGAAAAATAAATTTACTAAAATACTTTATGAATTAAGTTTTAATTTTTCACAAATTACAAGCTGCACAAAATTGTTTTTCATGTGTGCGCTCAGTTTTCGCTTTAGTTTTTTTTTTGTTTTTTATTTATTTTTTATTTTATTTATATTTGTATTTTTTTCTAAGCAAAAAAAAAAGTTGGCTTGTCTGCAGCTACACTTAGAGTCTTCGCAAGAATCGAACTTACGATGCCGAGGCTAATGGTCTAGCACACTATCTGCTAACATAACACCCCATCAAGCAGCCCACCAGAGCCCGCCAAAAATTTGCCTCAAACAGTTAGCATTGAATTATGAACAAATAATAATAGAAAAACATCCTTTCATAATCCTTAATAATTGACTTTAAACAAAGTTTAGGTTTCAAATTGATTTCCGTAACTTAAATGTTTTCCAAAACTCCTAAAAGTCTGCACTATTTCTTTGCATAAACTATTAAATCTTTAAGTAGTTTTATTTCCTCACTAACACATAAACATTTCAAGAAAAACCTTTAATTTCTTGTTAAAGCCAAGCAGGTATGCAAATATTTGGCATGAAAAAAAATTCTTAAGCCAACTTAACTTAAAGAAATGCTGATACTCGTACTTTAGCTATTTGCTACTTCCCATGCACTTACACAAAAGCACTTACTAATGGTAATACAATGAATATATACATACAGATGTATGTTTCTGTGTACAATGCACATTGTACATACAGTTATACATTTGTACCACATAATTTTGCCATCAAACTGGCAGAACAATGAAATCCAGAAGAGGCAGTTGCAAGGACTGAGAAAAATTAAATTAAATGCTGAAGATTTTTAATATTTAATGCTGTTAAAATCTGTCCCTTATTAAAACTACTTATTGTCTTATTTGTGTAAAAGAAAATAAAAATGTGCATAGTTGTAAAACCAGAGCAGAATCCTTGTACTATATTTTGATCTATTCCAGTCCTCATCGAATAAATATGCCAGAAATAATAACTTGGCTTATGCGTCTGTGTGTGTCTGTGAGTAAAAAAAAACAACTGAAGAAGAAACAGTAGGCGGGAAAAATTTTGTATGGCAATTACAACAAAACAATATGCACACAAAACATACAGAAAAATTTAAGGGAAAATGCAGCCACCAACAAAAACAACAAGAGCATCAACAAGCTACTATACAAATGATTGTTGGAAAACACAAAATTTCTTGCAGTTGTTTTTGTTATTAATGCACAAAGAAAATGTTTCTGAAGTAAAAACACATTTAGGCGCACACATATGCAGAAACACACTCACAAACACAGAGGCACACACATCCATACAGACTCAAACTAACAAACACATCAGACATGCAAACACTTACAACAACAACACACACACACACATAAACAATAAAGCGACGTGAATAAATTTTCTGAAAAGCTGCTGGAGTAGAAGCGGATTTAGTAGTTGAATTTTTCAAAAAAAAGTGCAATAAGTAAAAGTGAATACGGAAGCGGAAGAAGTTGAAACATAAGAAGTTAAAGCAGACAAGAGGGTTGCATGAAAAGTCAAAGATGATAATATGAAATATTAAACACGAAATAAATTGATGTATTCAGATGTATAGAATCTTATACGAGTGAATATCTTTCATTAAAGTATTTGCGAGAAGACTTTGGATCGATTGCTTAGTTTTACGGAGCCCCTGATCCTAAGAGAGAGAAAAATATAGAAAGAAAGACAGCTATAAAGATATTACACAAATTTTTAAGCTCTTTCCCAGAATTTTTCAGAATTTTGAAAACTTTTTTTTGTTTTTGTTAGGACCTGCACTCAGGGGATAACTCCATGCAACGGATTATGCTGGAACTAGGAAATTATGTTATGGGAAGGAGAATCAAGGGAGTACTGTTTGTGGACGTTCGACTTGAATCCTTCCCACGTTGAAAGTGATGGGAAAGACCTCTACGGGGAGTTTATTACATATACGAACTGTGTGGCCAAAAAAAAAAAAGAATGTTCTTTGTAATGCATGGAACGATTCACTGGCCAATCGACCACAAATGGATGTGCTAGTAGTGAAAAACGTGTGGTAAGCAAAAATGAGTGGGTTTTTGGAACAAGTTCCCTGATTTCATTACATCACATTCCATTGTAGTAACGATAAAACAGCGAAACACACGCCATGTTGGGACGATGTTCCAGTGATTCAATAGAATTGGCCTCCCTACTGTCACCGATGAGCTTCTTTGCTACTTTTTAGAACTACTTTTTTTATTATATGTGGCCAACTACAAAATAGGCGTAACAACGACACTTTTACAGTTACAGCAATGTTTGTAGTGATTGCTACATTTTTATTGCTGTTGTTTTCTTTTTATTTATACAGGGTGTCCGACGGGAAGGTATACATACTACTTTGTTTTGCCGCCGTTTTGGTAAACATTAGTATTGACAGTTTATATTTGGCAGACGTGAATTAGATACGCGACAAATTTATTATGGTAAAATATTCGATAAATCAACGTGTTTTAATTGTTAAAACCTTTTATCAAAATCAATCATCGATTACTGTGACGATGAGAAAGTTACGTGAAATTTTTGGGAGAAACAACGTGCCAACAAAACGCACTGTTTATCGTGTAGTGAATGATTTCGAAGAAAGAGGGTCTGTAGGTGATAGGGCCAAGCATGGACCAGAACGTACAGCAAGATTGGCTGCAAACAATACTGCTGCTCAAGAAATCCATAAATCCATAAACCTCAATTCGGCGCCGTGCTCAGGAGCTTGGTCTTCAAAGAACAACTTTGGCCACAATTTTGTACAAGGATTTGCATTTGTTTCCATTTAAGATTCAGTTGACACAAGAGCTTCTTCCACAAGACCATTTACGCCGCCGTACACATGCCAATAGGATGTCACAGCTCGCCCATGACAACCCCGATTTTCATGAAAAAATCATAATGAGTGACGAGGCACATTTTCATTTGAATGGAACTGTGAATAAACAGAATAGTCGGTTCTGGGCAATGGAAAACCCTCAAATTGTTCATCAGTCACCTTTGCATCCCTTAAAAGTGACAGTCTGGTGTGCGATTTGATCACGAGGAATCATTGCACTTTACTTCTTTGAAAATGAAAACGGCGCACAGTGGCTGAAAATCGTTTTTCATTGGCCAAAATTCTGTAACTTTTGAACCGATCAAAATATTGAAGTAATGTTTACTTTATTGGATAGATATTTAGTTCAGCTTGACTCAGTTTAAATTACATTAAAATTGATTGAGGACTTTTTAAGGAATTCTAGGTCAAAGTTGAACTTTTGAATTTTTTTTACTTTTAGAGTGAAATATGGGTTTATTATTTTTTTATTTATTAAAAAATTTAATATTTGGAAATTAATAATAATTATAAATATTTTTTGTAATAATGGAATTTTTTTAATGTTATACTTAAAAAAAATTTTACACTGAAAAAAATAGTAAAATCAACTGGAGATTTTGCTATTACAGAAAAATTGAAAATTTTTTGCTGACAAATTTGCAAATTTGTTTACACTCAAAGAATAGTTACACTTAAAAAAACACGTTAATAATATTATCTAAAAATATTACTATTACTACAGAAATATTTATTATTTTTTGCTGTCAAATTTGATAATTTTAAAAATAAAACTTCAATAAATTTTAATAGCATTTGTAACAATGGTAGGTTCTGTTTATTATAATTTTTTACTAATACTATGTTTTTCGTACTTAAATAACAATGAAAGGCAATTATAATTATTATTCATTTGACTCAAATATTGATTGCAAATATTCCATATTTTGTTCTGTGCTATCTCTGTTCTTTAGTAGTTTTTTGGCTTCTTCATCTAAATCCCGATGTTCCACTTTCCATTGATTTCGAATACTGGAGATAAACGGATCTGACGTTGCCAATAATATATTAAATAGATCTTCATTTGTTGAATTTCGTGAAATTTTTCTAGTATTGTGCTCTCTATAAAATCTGTAATCCTTGTTCCTTTTTTCCTGAGCCTCCTCTGATAGATCTCCAAGTGGCACCAAATGATATTTAATGACATCTTCTCCATGATAAAGGATTTTGTGAACTGTTGCAGACATATTTCTCCATTGGTAGTTGGTTGTATATATTTTTGCAGTTTCCTTTGCATAATCTCCAAATTTTCCAGAGTCAATTTTTTCATTGCACGCAAGTACTTCTAGGATTATTTTAAATCTGAAAATAAGGTTTAAATTCACTCCTGTTATTTCAGATGCTGTTTCTGGATCTGAAAAGAATCTTTTTGCGCTATTGCCATCATTTGTACTGCCAGACCCTTCTTTTGGCTGATCTATAATCAATCCAAATTTGCGATATTCAGCTTGAACATGTTTCTTTTTTGAACTTCTTAACTCTTTGTTGGTTTCGTTGTTTCTTATTGATCCTGAATACCCGAAATCCAAATCATAACTGATTTTTAGTATGTGTTCCATAAGTCGTATTCTTGCATGTGGTAGTGATAATCCAAATTGATATGCATCGGTATTATCTAATGATTTTGTCGGGATTTGGTTTAATTGGGTTGATGTTACTTGGCATATAATGCAGCTGGATGCAGCCTTCGTGTTAGTCATAGCCTGACCTACTTTTCCATCTATCATTGTCAGCACTAATTGGTAGCTTACTTCAATTTGCTGCCCATCTAACTGTAATTGTAATGGCTGTAGTGTTGCAATTTGGGCCCTGATATCAATAACTTCTTTGTTAATGGCATCATGAGTTTGTTTTTTGAATTCAAATTTGATTGGCCTGCAGTATTTCATTTTTCCAAATATCCATTGTTTGCGTTGTACTAGTCGAAGGCTCTGAATCTTCTAGAATCTTTTTCAATCGCAATGGTACAAATGATACCATGAACATATCTGAGTCCGAAATATTTTCACATACAACTTTTTTGTATTGTTTTTGTCCCGAAGAACCATCACATCCCCATTTACAAAAAAGAATTAACTTTGTGTTTCCATATTTCTTTAACTCATTTCCTGTTATTGATTGTAGCAAGCGTTCGGCTGTGTGATCAAGTAGAGATTGTAGTTGTACCTCTGCCGAGCAGTGGCTATGTAATGATATGCTGAATACATATTTGAGCCTTTTTCTATCGCATGCAGTCTGAGCTTAATATATTGCTGTTTTGTTAATTTCAAATCCAGAAATAATGCTAATGCCTCCTCAGTTGTGTACTGTATTGCATCACTCGGAGTTGGTATACTTTTAAGAATCCGTTTTGTTCTCACTGGACTAGCTTTAACAACTTTTTCAATGATATCCACTTTTGTTAATTGGTTCTGTGATCGTAATTGATGTAGGAATAATTCTTTTATATCTGTACAACCAATTACATCGTTAATATCTTTAAGTTTCCGCCTCTTAGATCTATCGCTGCAGTTGTCCAATGATTTGCGTGTTCTTCCAGCCTTATCTTGCTTTGCTGTTTCTGCAGCGACAGTAAGTTGGCCCTCTAACCAGTTTGCACTTTTTATATAAAAGTTTTATTTACTTTAGCGAACTTCTTTGTAGCGTTTTTTTAGTGCTTTGACGAAATTAGATAATTCCTCTTCCATTTCGGTGCTACACGAATTTAAGTTTAATTTTATTTTAACGTAACTAAGAACATCTTCCTGGTTTTTGTGTCTAAAATACTCTTCCGCCAGTTCTTTATAACTGAAGCTCTTCATATTTTTCTGAATATTTTTATTTGCGTCTGTTATGTTTTATCCGTACACTTAGAGGATTAACTGAGTAATCCCTTATCGAATCCGTAGTTTTATACATTTTTAGATACATGTTATTCACACATTGATCTTTAATTTCATAGCAGGTAGTGCTTAAATTGCACAAAACTGCACATGTTGTCCAGACCTTAATATCAGGTAAAACTGCTTAGTATCTCGCCAATATTTGTTGTTGTTGTTGGGTTGTTTTTTTATTTAGTGGTTTAATGTCCCGATTATTGTTATAAAATTGTTTATGACTATGGTTGACCCTAACATTTGATAACAGGTAAATTTAGAAACAGATCATATGTTTACTGTAGAATTTTGTGATAATTTGTGATAATTTTATGACTTATTTTTTGCTGATCAAAACAAAGCCATTAAACCCTTTCGCAGGTATTATATTTAATTTTTTTAGTTTTACGTAGTCTAAAGTAAAAAACATAAACTTTTAGGCAAAAAAGTGAAAATTATATACACCATTGTATACGAGTACTTTGGAGTAATTTCATTAAAATGAAAAAAGTGTTCTACACACGGCTCGTCACGGGTGCAAAAGTATATATAGCGGTAAAGAGGACACTTTCACCTTTCTCCGGGTGGTATACATTTCTTGTTCCCTTTTGTTCCCTAGAAGTTCTATTCCACTAAAGTTTAAATTTGAGAAAAATATAGTAGTTTCATAAATATTCCGTAACGCCCTTAATATTAAACGCTAGAGCTCTGACCACTTACAAAAACTAAAGACTATAATCCTACCAACATTATAAAAAAGACCGCAGGCCATTATCGATGATAGCTTGCGAGTAGTAATCATTTATTTTTGATAAAAAACAACAGAAAAACACCTTTTTCTGAAATTACAAAAAACCGTTGAGTTTGACAGCATGCCACGCTCACAATTATCAATAGTTTAACCTAATTTTTTGGCTACCTTAATCTGGATATATTAGCTGCAAAAGGGCGTAAAAATTTTAAAAATCGGTGACAAAAAAATTTGACTTTTGGCCAATGAAAAACGATTTTCAGCCACAGTGCGGCGTAAGGGTAACTGTGAATGGGAAGCGATACCGTGATATGATTGAACACTTTTTAACGCCACAACTGCATGCTTTGGGCTTGATTAACATGTGGTATCAACAAGACGGTGCCACATCGCATACAGCCTGGATTACAATGGAATTACTGTGAGACCTCTTTCCTCTTTCCACAACAAGTTATTTCAAGAAATGGTGATGTTGATTGGCCTCCACAGTCGCCTGATTTGACTGCTCCGGACTGTTCTTTTTGTGGGGATATCTGAAAAGCAAGGTTTATGCAAACAAACCAGAAACGCTTGAGCAACTCAAACTAAATATTCGTTATGAAATTAATGAAATACCGCGTGAAATGTGTGAGAATGTACTGAAAAATATGCTCAAAAGGGCTCGCATTTATGAGGCTAACAGAGGCGAACATTTATCGGATATTGTATTCCATATATAATTGCCGACATTAAATAAAACATTTATAAATATAAGATCCATTCTATTTCATTTAATCAAAAATTATAAACAAATAAAGTAGTATACCTTCCCGGCGGACACCCTGTTCTATTAGTGGTTTTTTTAATCCAAAGTGATTATTATTCTGGCAAAAGTTTGTAACATTTTTAGTCCGAAAGAATTTGACATGAGACAATACTCCAAAGCAACAAGGGACAATTTTAACATCAATTAATTTCAACTTACACGGCAGAACATTTTAGTGAAAAATTGCGAAGCATACTTATGGGAGGTTTATTTTTGTTTTATTTTCCCGCTCCCAGTCCAGAATAATGAAGAGCTTAAACTATGAAATGTTCTACATGGGAAAAATTTAATATATGTATATGTTCCCGTGGATCTTTTAAGGAGCATAGGACCTCAACAAACTTGTTCCATCGCGATCTATCTCGGGCAATGGATTTTATTTCACGGCAGCTTTTATTATTGGCACCAACGTCGATAGTGACTTGTCGCCTCCATGGGTGAGCAGGAGGAGCTTTTCTGTGGTTGCGCTGCAGATTCCAGTCTAGGGTATTTTTGGTAGTATCATTTTGAGGTCTATGTAAAGTGTGACCGATCCAATTTCATTTTCGTCTTTTTATTTCAAACACAATTAAACGTTGTTGTGCTTCTGATCATAAACTCACTGTGTTCGATAACAACACTGCGGCCATAAAATGCGCACTATTCTGCAAAGACATTGGCTTATGAAGACCAGTAATTTTTGCTTGTCCCGGGAGGCTGGCTGCAGTCCATGTTTCGCAGCCATAAAGCAGGGTGAATTTGACGTTAGTGTTGAAAATTTTGAGTTTCCCTCGTCGTGATAGTGATGTTGAGTTCCAGGCGGATTTCAACCGACCAAAAGTTTGTCGGGTTTTCATTATTCGGATTTCGATATCTTTGCTAGAACGACCAGTCTTTGCAATGGTACTGAGTAAATAACAGAAGGATTGCAGATCTTCCAATTCAATGTTGTTGATATAGACTTTATCCAGCCTGGAGTCATGAATTCGCAGTGTTTTTGTCCTGGCGATATTTATTGCAATATCCACTTCAATTGTGGCATCTGAGAAAGCTAAAATTAAATGCTAAATTAAATTGCAGCATTATTTAATACGAGAAATATGTGCGTATTAAGCTAAAGAATTTATTTTTAGCCGGGTGCCCCCTAGACATCTCACATCCTTCTTTTTTAGTGTTAAGGGTTTTGCAACTTCCTACCGATTGATGACATTTTCATGAATCTCCTTAATTTTCGGGTTATAAGTGAATTTTCAAAATTTTGATTTATTGTCATTTTATTTTGTAAATTCTTAAGCAATTTTAATTCTTTCCGATTTTTCGCATTTATTTTTCTAAAATTTAGCGATTAATATCTTAAGAGTTTTTCTCCTTATTTACGACTTAAGCAGTTTTTCTAAATTTTGTAAGCTTTATTCAGTTATAACATTTTACTCCGAATTTTCATTATTTCCACGCCAGAGTCATCCTCGTATTAGAAAAACCTATTTAATATTTATGCAGTTGTTGGATTTTCATAAAGCGCAGTATTTTAATGATTTGTAGTGAAAAAAGGATGTAGTAAGTAGTTGGTTGCTATTGTACAATTTCTCCAGTAGCAACATAAGTATACATTAGCATTTGGCGGGTATATTTTAATACTATAACAAAACAACTACAACTACGAAAGCTAAAGAACAAAAAGATTGTCTTAAAAAGGAAACCATATAGAGCAAGCAGGATGGCTTTGTTTAAGCCAAACAATGAAGTGAGGTTGCAGTAGTTCATCATCATCAGCAGCATCTGCTTTGTATTTAATATCTTTGGAATAAAAAACGTTTGCACATAAACTTACACACCAGGTAAAATGTTATATTGTTTTCTTTTTCTAACTATTTTCTTTAAGTTGGCGGGAAATTTTAATAAATTTTAGTAAAAGCGCTACATTCGGCTGTGACGAATCTTATGGACCCTTCAAAAACAAAGAAGTGAAGCAATATACATTGTATAAATAAATGTGCATGTATTCTTTAAATAATACTGCTTAGAATATTAATATTTTGAGATTTGATTAATGTGGCTCCAATAATGTTAGTACACCGACAGAAGTAACATGCTTGAGGCTACCATAATCTAAGAGTAACCATAATATGGTCGTAATCAAATCATAATGTTATTGAGTTATATGTTCAAAGTAAAATCCTTTTATTATTGAACCGATGACGTGCAATGTATCATATTTAAGGGAAAAATCATATTTTGCATATGAGAATAATATGATAATTAACAGGGACAGGGGTTTCATGCAATAAAAAAGCGGTTTTAGGCGCCTAAAATATGCCATAAAAAATGCAAAATATGGATTAAAAAGAAAAAAAATATGCACTTATTTTAAAATTTTTATTTATATAAAAAATAAAAAAATAAAAAATTCAGTCTCATTGGATATGTATGTAAAGTAATCAAAAATACAAAAAAAAATTATATATATATGTATATATATATACACAAAATTTGTTTATATATTTATATGCAAAAATAAAATTTGCTTTATGTTTTCAAAAGTACAGTTCAATCTATTTGGTCTCAGAAAATTTTTGTACTTTAAAAAAAACCTTTCAACATCTGCCGATGTGATTGGAGCATATTTAAATGATTCCAGATCTTTTATAGAATATTTTTCTTTAATCGCATCATCACAAGGTGATTTTTTTTAGGAAGTTTGACTTGCCAAATTCCATTGCAATAAGGTATGTACTAACTAACTTTAAAAATTTTCGTCTTAAAATCGTAGAAATCACAAATTATTTCAAGTCGGGTAGCTGCGCACTCGTATAGTGTTTATCTTAGGCTTCGTCTAGACAAGACAAAATATTATAAAGACAAATTTCATAAAAATAAGAAAATATTAATAATTAAAAATCAAACAAAAGAACGCTGATGAGATGGTGTAGCGACCTCGAAATCAGTACTAATCCGTTCTGCTAGTCTGATGAATAAATTGTTTCAAATAAAAAGTACTCTCTTAATAAAATAATGAATTTATCCAAAAATAATTTCTTAAGTTAAGAAGATATGGGTAAACTCAGATTTGAACTCAAGCCATAAAATTTTCATTTTCAATATTTACCTTAAAACAGTTCAACAATTACGTATAAATATTAATTTCTGTTTATTTAAATTTTTTTTTTGTTAAATTTCAAAAATTAAATTTTTGTAAGAAATTTTGATAGTTTTATTTTTGTGAAATACAAATCTTTATAAAAAAATTTCTGAATCAATTTCGAATCGTTTTTGTTCACGAAGCACCTTTATTTATCTATCTATAATCATCGATGATCAAGCTATTGCCTTTGTAGATCGTATGAAGTGTCTTGGTGTGTTATTAGACAATAATCTCAGATTTGATCACCATATCAGTGGATTAATTTCACCCTAAGGAAACTTTATGCATTAAATTTATATTTACCCCTTCATATCAGAAAGATCATAGCTCTCTCTTTATTGATGTCTAATTTATTATATTACAAAGAGGTCTACTCTGGTTGTAGTGCTGAAGTCTTAAATAGAATAATTTGTTTTGTTTACAATTTAAAAATTCATGATCATTTTACAATATATGTGAATGATTTTTTGGGCTGCAGCTTTAAAAGTTGCGTAAACATTAGATCACTTCTATTCTTTTATAAAGTTATGGTCTCCGATTGCCCTGAATATGTTCGGAAACTTTTTGTATTTTTACAGACTGATAGAAACCCACAGCTTTTATTCCGAGCTAGAAATCGCATTATATATGACAAATCCTTTTATGTACATGTTGCCAAGTCTTGGAATTCTTTACTTCACTCATTAAGAATATTTAACTTTAATCGTAATTCATTCAAGATCAAGCTTGTTGAATATTTCTCCTTGCAGTTTAACTGATCCAATGCAAGATCAAACAGGTTAATGTACGCGCAAAATAGAAACTTTTTATATTTGTATTATTATTTTTTGCTCTTTAACATTTTACTATTTTTAATTTGCTATGTATTATGGTTAGTAGTTTATAAGTTGTTGCATATATATGAATTTAATATTGTAGTCCACCAGCTATATGAGGCCCTAAGGGCTCGGCTGTTTACTTTAATAAATAAATAAAAGTAAAAAAAAATAAATAAAAAATGCTCACTTGGCCCAGACGTTGTAAGGATGGGTAGATATATAATAGCATAGAAATCTTTGAAAGTTTGGGAACAGAGAATTCATATCCTGCCAAACCTCAATAGCATCTTCTTTAATTGTCAAGAAACATCATATATAATTTTTTTGTCTTTTTTTCATATGAAGTTTGAAAAAAATAGATGCACAATTGATTGGCTGTTCTAATGAACTTCTTTTATTAATAAACTTTGCAATAAACAATGTCGATGCTTTTTTTAGTTTTGGAGCCGATGTTTCGTCCACCAAAACATCGATTTTGATATCGATGTTTATAAGCGATACAACGACGTTTTCTAAACATCGATGTAGCGTTTACATCCCTAAGCAGGCGCGCTGGGGTCAGTTTAAATGTTCGCAGTAAATCTTAAATAAAGTTAATAGCATCATCATCTTTTCGAATGATTATTATATTTGTGTTATTTTATAACATTTAAATGATAAAAACTATATACTCCTACAAATAGCGATTTTTATTGCAATTAAAATTTAATTAATGCCATGAACATTAATTATTTATTATGAAATTCAAATTAAACGTTCTATCAACACTAATAGGAATTAATAAAATTTAATTTAAAAAATACATATAACCGTTTAAATTAAATATGTTTTTTTAATTAAAAATAAATATTAATTATAAAATGTTAAAGTAAATTTTTGAAAATTGTTTACTTATTTTAAAATATGTGATAATTCTTTAGCAAATATTTGACGAAATAAAAAGATGTTTAGTTAGTTGAAGCAAGAAAAAGGTAACGATTTATTTGAAACATCTCACCTGGCTTAAAAGACTTATATGTTACTGGTAACCACTGCCTTTAATTTTCATCATACTTGTAACTTTCATCCACAAACACATTTATTACAATCACGTTCTCATATTTTCCAGGTCACAAAACTTTGTCATACTTTTCATGGCATGAAAAGTGTACTTATAGTGGAAATATTTGGTGTTTTCTGTTTTTCTCTTCTTTTGTTTTTTAATTTACAATATAAAACATGCCAAACACCTGAATCGAGCAACTGAACGAGGGAAAAAGATGTGTTTTTGTTTTCAACAAACCAAATATTATGAACTTTTTTTGGGGGGTCAAATTGGACGCTACAGAATTTGAGTTTGAAAACACGCACGAAAATTTAAGATTTTTATTTAAGATTGTTACAAAGTAGAAGAATATTTTGAATAGTAGAGAATTTAAAAACAATATTTAAATGAAAAATGCATTTCTCTTTAAATCTTCGAGCATAGAAAAAGTATGGATTCTTTGTAAAGCTAAGTTTAGACGATACCCTGAATCAGCATATTTATGCTGAAAAATTTGCTAAATTTGCCACATTGAAAAAAACGCGAAATTCCGCCAAAAGTTGCAAAATTTAGAAGAAGTCGTAAAATCTTCTAAGACGAGCTACAAGTGCAAGGAATGCGAAAAGCTCGCAAAGAACTGCAAAAATTACGAAAATTCGCAATAATTTCCAATTAATGGGAAAATTAAAATGTTTAATATCATTTAAAATTCGATGAAACAATAAAAAATAGAAAAAGTCATGGCGAAAAACGCGAAAATCCGCAAAAAATTGCAAAGTTTTGAAAAAGCCGTAATAAAATCTTCTAAAAAGACTTAAAACTGCAAGGAATGTGAAAAATTTGAAAATTATGCAATTTTTTGCGGATTTTTCGAAATTTTTGCAAGCAGCTTACCTTTTTTCGTTTCGCTTGCTTTTTGTTTAAGGATCTTCATCCATTTTTAAGCGTTTCCTATTCTAAAAATGTTCGCAAAAATTTGCTTCAAAGTAAAATTGTATTCTTTTCAAGTTAACGCGAATTTTTTAATGCAAATTTATCGCAATTTGCTTAAAAATGGTTCATAATAATTACGAAACGAAATCCATAACAAAACTAAAAAAATTGGAAAATAAATGTGCTCATTGGAGTACCTATCGATACATATAGGTTGGCAGGGATATAAACAAATATGAACATGTTCATGCATGAATACATAAAGGTATAAAACAAAATTCGCACCGATACATACAATTATGAAATTGAAAAGATATGAAAAATATTTTGTATTGAAAATATTCAATATATGCTAGAGTAATTTATTTATTATTGTATAGTTTGTCGTTCTCTGTTAGGTGTGTTCAAAAAATTAAAAAAATTTCTCTATGTCTACTTTAACACTAATTAGCGGACAACATGTAGTAAAAGTTGAGCACGTAGTTTTTGATTTCCTTATTTTTTGCCATTATAGGACAAATTTTTGGGTGCACAATATAAAACTCCTACCATCCTTAAAATGAAGCATTCTTAAATATTCATACGATATTCGTACATACCATCTTCAGCATACAAAACTGCAGCAACATAATAAAATAAGTTTTACCTGTAAAGAAATAAAATAAAATCACATAATTAGTCAAAAGTTTTTAGATAATCTCAGAATCAGCAAATACGTCTACTAACACGAAATAACACGAATATAAAACATACTAAAGACTTTTAATAACTAATCCGAATTTCTCATCTTGTGACAAAAAGAGAACTTGTTCCATAATCTTGCATTCACTTCCTTTTAAGTAATAATAAATTGTAAATTTGCCATTTTAAATAAGAGTACAACCTTTTTATTTCCACAATATTATATTTGGGGGTTTTCAGCCAGCCATTCCATTTTGGCTTATTTATTTTTGTTAAGTCGTTCATAAAAAATATCTCAATTTTTTTGTAGTTTTTGTTTTATTATTGTGGTCATACTTTTTGGTCACGTAAAAATTGTTTTATTTTCTTATTATTTTTGTTTTTCTTTACAAAATTATTTTGTTATTGTAGTGGAACGAAGCACGAAATGAAAAGAAACGAAATAAATGCCTGAAATGCTATAATTTCATTTTTATTTCAATTTATTTTCTTTATTTAAAGAATTTTATTTCCTTGTTTCGTTCATTTTAGCAAGAATAATAGCAAAATAGCAATAAAAAATACTATTTCATGCAACTACAATCACAATAATATTAGCAACGGCAACAAGACGCAAAGACCAATGCAAAAGGACGATACTATCCTTCACAATATAATGCATTAAAATCTAAATCTAGCAATTTAACAACAACTTTACAAGCAAAATGATAGGGAGTATTATATTATTTCGGTTAATTATATGAGGGCTCATTTGTTAGTTTTAATTTAGTAGTTCCAGCTGAGCTTTGATTCAGTTCTTGTTTGGTTGGAGTTCCGTTGGAGATCGCTTCTTGTTCAGTTGTAGTTCAGTTTTAGTACAGTTCTAGTTCAGTGCTGGTTCGGTTCTGGTTCAATTCTAGCTCAATTCGGGCCTGTTCTAGATCATTTCTAGTTCAGTTCAAGTTGATTTCTAGTTTAGTTCAAGTTCAGTTTTAGTACAGTTCTAGTTCCGTTCTTGTTCGGTTCTGGTTCGGTTCTAGCTCACTTTGAGGCCAGTTCTAGTTTATTTCTGGTTCATTTCTGGTTCATTTCTGGCTCATTTCAACTTCATTTCTAGTTCAGTTCAAGTTCATTTCTAGTTCAGTTTTATCACAGCTCTATTTCAGTTCTAGTTCAGTTCTAGTACGTTTCTGGTTCAGTTCTAGCTCAGTTCGATGCCTGTTCTAGTTCATTTCTAGTTCATTTCTAGTTCGGTTCAAGTTCATTTCTAGTTCAGTTCAAGTTCATTTCTAGTTCAGTTTTAGTTCAGTTCTAGTTCACTTCTAGTTGATGTTGTTGTCCTTTACATGTTACGCACCATGAGTGTTATAAAAGTGGAAAATACACTTCTCATGCTGGTAACTGGAAATAAGCTCCCGATGAATCTATGACTGACAACGAGTAATGACTGAATAAGTCGGTTGAAGTGGGATAACATTTTGTAACGGATGCCAGGCCAAGAGGGAGCTTCACTTGTATTATGTTGACTCTAGATAGCTGTCGTTGATGAATATAAATAGTCTGATCTGTATCAGAAGACTTCTTTTTTCCAATTGTTGTTGCGCTGAAGCGAACGACAAGGGATGCACAGCAACATCTCGCAAAATGCAACGGCGTTAATTTCTATAATAATCGCGGTTAGTACAAAAGGTTCTATACCAGCAATTCGGATTGATTGGGGATCACGTGGAAACAGAAATAGACAGAAAGCGATACATTGCGCGATGGAGCGGAAAAGCTAATCAGCGTGTTGGGAAAGCGTTAGTCGCCTTTTTTGACGACGAGCGGCTCAGTGGACGAACTTGGAGAACCAAGGAGAAATGTTGAATGAACACTATTTAAATAGGTCCTGGGTTGATGCCGATAGCACGGACAAGTGATGATCTAATGCGAAAATGGAACCATAAGTCTATTGAGGAGATATCAACTCAATTTGACAGATCGAAGGGCAAGAGCGCAGCTCCGGATATGCAGCGACTGATGAAGTGATTGAAAACCGCAGCTCTGGAAATCATACATCAATTCGGTTGGAGGGAAAGAGAGAGAGAGTCTTCGTTCGAATGTCTGGCAACGTATTGGTTCAACGAAAGAAAAAGAAACGGAAGAAGTCGTAAAAGGGTTATCTGCTGTCACGTTTTACGATCCGCAAAAGGTGGCAAGTAAGAGCTACACTTACATGCGATTGCGAATGTTGTTTAAGCTGCCCCAGTAAGGAACATCGGAAAATAGTGGTCACATATATTCGTAATACAATAAGCTGGATGTTGATTGCTTTAGTGGCAGGATATGCAATCTAATATAATATCGAAGTCAATGAAGATAATGCTAACTGATTGTGGCTGTAGGAAGTTCAAATGGTTTGCAGTGGGCTGAGAAATACTTGCCACAACATTTTAACTGTGTGCACTCAAGGCGATTTAACAACGTGGCAGAATTATGGCAGCTAATTTCCGTGTCTCGCTCATGCTTTCTACATTGAATGTCAAAAAGAGTGCCTTTATATTTTGCTGTATTTGTTTTCTGTAATGTTTTTGACAGAACCGATATAAAAAAATGCCCGTTGTTCTTGTACTGTTGTAATTGTTGTACTAATACTCGTAAGTTCTCATGTTTAATACGCCTTGTGTGCATTAAGTTATGAGAATGGTAATCGATAACTTGCAATCGGCAGCCGGATATCACTAAAGTCTACAGAAAACCCTTGTCATTCAGTGATCTACAAAACGTTTGACTGGCTTGGTAGCCATTGAGTTACGAAGACGATCGAACTTCATGTCCATAAAATAGTGGCCAGCTTCAGTAACGCCTCATATTTAGTTTTCTTGCTTCTTGTTAAGAATTTCTCAGTATTTATTATGGATAATTTTTCTTTACTTTCGCTTTCTCTTTTTTAACCTTTTCGTTTTCCTCGCCATGAATGTATTTCTGCTTTTAAAAAATAATCAAAAATGTGCAAATTTTTTTTTCGGTTATTTATATGTTTTTTTTTAGATGTACGAGTATATAAGTGTTGTTAATGGTTGACTAGTTGGCTGAATGGCTGGCTGACTGTTTGCTTTGTTGTGAAGATGGTTGAATTGGTGGTTCTTCATATAATAGTTGGTTTTATTATGACATTAATGTACATGTAGTTGCTGTAACTGCTTGTAAAAAGGACAATTCTAATATAAAGGAAAAAAAGAATTAAAAAAAGTTTTAAATCTTTTTTTTTTGTACTGGTTACTTATACATTGGTTTTCAATTTAGTAAAGGATGTAGTTTAAGAAACTATATTTTTCTTTTCTATTTTCTTTACTTTGGTTTTATTTATTTTTTCTAGGGCAAAAAAAAAATCTGAAATAGATTTTATAGAGTGTTATAAAGTCACGTTTTCTCATGTTTCAAAATGACAATGAACTTAATTTCTGGGGGACATTGCGTGATTTGGAAGAAACTTGAAATGTTTTGGAAAGTTTTCAAGTAAACGTAAAGATTTTTAAGAAATTTGGCCTGGCCGAAAGTAAATAGTTTTTTAAATTTTCCGCAAGACACGCAGAAAGAAAAAGCAATATGAAGTTTAAATATATAATTTGTAAAAAGTTTAAAATGGAAATAAATTATGGCATTAAAAGGAAAACTTTATACCACTATATTTTACAAATCTTGCTTAAGAAAAGGAAATTTGTTTTTAAGCTACAATTTGTATTCTGAATTCATCGCCAAAATATCTGAGAAATATTAATAGAATAACAACAATATGAAATCTGCAAAAATCTGTGCCTTTCTTGCATCACAACAGTTTCTTTTTTTTTTGTTTCGATATATTTTAATTCTTTGCAATCATAAATAATCTTGACTTTAATATACAAACGCATATAAAAAAGTCCTTTAATTTTTTTCTTTTACCAGGAAGAAACATTAATTCATACATTTCTGCTGTTTGTGCTGTTTTCAACTAAATAAAAGAAAATAAAAGAAATACATATCCACATGTACAAAGAGGAAATATCCTTAATAGCACGGATATTGTGATAATGCATGAAAAAGTATTGGGTCGTAAAAAACAGCTGAAAATTTGTAATTGGAATACAGTGAAAGCTGGATCTACATAATCCCTAGAAATGGGAAAGAATTAAAAGACCTCATTAGTTTTCAATGCGTAATTTTCAGTTGTGTCATTCCATTTTTAAAACCAGGGACGTTTATATTTCAATAGCGCAAAAGCTAAAATTCTACTGAAGGGTATTTTTTTGTAATTTTGTAATTTTGTAATTAAGAAATTTCTTATATTATCTCATTTGTTTAAGGACCTCTTGCGAAAGAAAAGTTCATGCGAACATTTACTTTGGAAAAAAAGAAAATTAGGTACAGACAAAAATTCATAATACAAACGAGTGGGAGTAAAAATATCATAAAGCGAATTTTTTTGTATATATATTTTTATTTAATTCTTTAAAATTGTGCTAAAAATAGAAAATTTTTTCGTGGGACTTAAAATTTCCTAAAGGATTTTTTTTATAAAGACCTATTTTACATTCTGTTTACTAATTTTTTTCATTAAAAAATTTATTAAACACAATAAATGTCCACTCCCTTTCAAACACAATTTGGAAAAAATTTTTGTTTCTAAAAATTATAAAAAGAAATACGAACTTAAGGACTTTTTTCTGTAAATGCGAAAGTAACTTTCAACTTTCATTCAAACAAAAATAAAAACTTGAATTTCTTGTTCTTTAATGTGATGATTTTTTTGAGCTAAATTAGTTGTTAGTCATCGTAATCTAAAGTGATTATTATTTTGGCCAAAATTCGTAAAATTTTTAGTCAGAAAGAATTGCACATGAGACAATATTCCAAAGGAACAGGGACAAATTTAACATCAATTAATTTCAACTTACACGGCAGACAGAAATAACGCTGTTTTATGGGAGGCGCTACACTCCCAACATCAGTGTTCATGTGTGTTTCCATGTATCCGCCACTGTTTAGGTGGCTCGGTTGAATGTGATTTCAAATTTTTATTCAAAAAAAATATTTAAAAAGTAATTTACATAATAAAAAAGTAAAAAAGCCACTCAATTTCTTAAATAAAAAAAATATTAAAATATTCCCTGTAAGGTAAATGCCCCAGTTTTGATTTAAATGCACGAACTTCGAATTCCATAAAAATAACATACTCATATCACTTCAAGGAAATAGAGCTTTTATTAATTAAAAAAAAAAATAATAAAATTTTTGAATAAGAAAATCATGAAAAAGTTTTTATAATAAACAATTTATAAAATTTTATGAATAAAAAAATTAACCTGTTAAATAATACGGTTAAATAGTTGATATTCCTAGTCACTATTATCCACCGTCAAAAGTGGTAAAATCGAACAAAAGAACGCTGATGAAATGGTGTAGCGACCTCGAAATCAGTACTGATCCGTTCTGCTAGTCTGATGAATAAATTGTTTCAAATAAAAAGTATTCTCTTAATAAAATAATGAATTTATCCAAAAATAATTTCTTAAAATTAAGAATATATGGGTAAAACCCAATTTGAACTCATGCCATAAAAATTTCATTTCAATAAAAAAATAAACATTAAATAAAAAAAAAATTCATAAAAATGAAATTTTTCAAACTAATACTTTTATAAATAAGTAAAATATCAATAAATTTCAATGTTTTTTTATAGAAAAAATTATTACAACTTTTTCTACAAAAACTCCTAAAATTTCTTAAATAATTAAGTTTTCCTTCGAGGTAAAATTTTATGAAACAAAAAAAAGTAATTTGTTTAACTAAAGTTTCTAAAATTATTTTAAATGTTTGGGGAAATATTGATGATGCCTTAGAATAGTAAATTTCTTTAACAAAATTGCATAAGATTGTAAATAGTTTGATGTGAAATATCTCCATAAAACCAAATAAAAGCTTGTCATCTACATACTTTCTTTGATCATAAATATATACTTCACTGTATCTGCTACTACTGGGGCAAATATAATTGCGAAAATATAAGATAATTATAACGAGCAAAAGAACGTACATATCCATGTATTTATACATCTGTAAGAATAAACACGCACACACGACAATAATATTGCAAAATTATTTGTATACGAAAACACATACATCTGCATGCCTACACCTCAATCAACTACTAGTTGATGACTTATGTTTTTATTCATAAATAAATTCGTTGAAGTAAATGTATGTCATACGTATAACGGGAATATACAAAATAATTTGTATTTGCATTCAGAGCGGTATAAAAATAATGACAAAAAAACAACAAAAATAATCGAGAACGACAACACTATTAACATCATAAAAGACAATAACAATGAGAAGGAAACGGATACGGAAACAACAAACGTACAATACAACTCAAATAAAAAGAGAGAGAGAGCAAAAAAAAAAAAAACGAAACGTATTTGTATTCATACACATGTTTTTGCTTTATATGTGATTTAAGTGTATGGGTCTCTGGGTTAGTGGGTGTATGTGAATGTGTGAGAGAATATAAATTTATAGAGTGCTGCTTGCTGTATTTGGTACGATTTTGTTTGCTATTACAAATTTAAAATATACCAAGTATGAATACACACATCAATATGCTTGAAATACGCACAGGAATACACACATACACACACACACACACTTGCATATAAAACTGTAACACAAAATGTATATTTTTATAATTTGTGTAGCAGACTTTAGGGGAGCGAATTGTCTTTAGAGAGGAACTGAATTTTAATAAATTTAATAAAAAATTCAGTAAATTTTCTGACAGGAGATAAAGCTTAAGAAGAAGTTTTTGTTTCTCACTATTTTTATATTTTTAGTTTTACGGCATTTGTACGAAGGCTGTTTTGCTTGACTTTTTTCAATTCATTTTTGAATTTGCCACCCCGCTGAAATCCTTTCCACTTCTTTCGGAGATAGGCTCTACAAGAGTCAAGCAAAGAAATTTTCGTATAAATCTCGTATTTGTGTTTATTTTGTTTGAATATTTTTCTCTGAAAATATTCTTGTCATACATTCAAATGTCTGACAATCTTTAAGGCCAATTACTATTGTCGTTGCTGCTTTTATTTATGTTGTAATATTCTTATGACTGTTATCATAAACAGCCTTGTAATAATTATTATGAATAAATTCATACAGAGGACTATTATACAAAGTTTGTGACAAATGTTTCTTTAATAAATAATAAAGAAAGTTTATAATAAATATAATATAATATGAAGTATTATTAACTGGATAAAATGCAGGACTAAGGTTATTAGTTAGACCATAAACTAGACTATTAAATTGGCCGTAGACGGTCCAAAGCCGCAAATAAGAAAATTGATAAGTAGCGTAGTGCACTCCTAAATTTTTTATGGTGCCTAGACCTTTGTCAGGGTGCTGAATCTGAAGTATAACTTAATGGAGTTACAGAAAACACAAAGAATAATGCTTTACGTATTATATCGGCATACCGTACGGTATCCACAAGCGCGGCATTAGTGCTTACAGGTCTACCGCCAATAGACCCATTAATTCTGGAAACAGAGGAAATATATACAAAAACCAAACGTATAAGTTGTGCCAATACTAATACACTGGAGCGAACGAGAATAACAACAGAGATAAAAAATATATCCCTGAAGAAGCTTTCCACTGAGAAGGCGAAATATTAGATTAAATAAATCATTTATATTTATTTTCTGGACCTAAAGCTTGAATAAATTATTCAATAAAATTTAATAAAAAGGTCGAATAAATCAGAATAATTATAGTAAAAATTAAAGCTATAAGGGGCCAAGTCAAAAATAATTATTTTTAAACACAACATTAAAAAAGTACTCTCTTAATAAAATAATGAATTTATTTAAAAAATTTCTTAAAATTAAGAAGAAATGGGTGAACTCAGATATGAACTCAAGCAAAAAATTCATTTCAATATAAACCTAAACAGTTTAACAAATTTCGGACAAATATTAACAATAAAATTATAGTTAAATATAAACGTAAGGGATCCATAAAATACCATAAAAATCTCTCGAGAAGCCAGTGCAGCGAATTTGAGTCTTGCAGAAATCGATGTAAACATGAAATACTCTTACGAATACTTTAATCTACTTTAAATTTTAAAATCATACATTCATTGATTAATTTTACAGAGAATTTCTTAAAATTCTACTTAAAATTGTTAGTGTTTCCTGTACAATATCCTTTAGAATAATTAACATATTCCAAAGTATTATTTTAATAAATTTTCTGCAAAACTACTCAATGAATGTATGATTACAAAATTTTAAGTAAAGTATTCGCAATAAATATCAATATTAATATTAACAAGAGCTTATTTATGACGACTACAGTTAAGTAAACATAAATTGTTATCCCAACCATATGGTTAGACAATCATATCTTTTCTCTGCATGTAGACAAGACTACATACCGTGAGTGATATATACGAGGCTATACTTTATACATTATAATAAGAAATAAAAGTGTAGACAAGTCTGAACCATATTCATTCAATTAATTACTCAATTTACATCTAACGCCATTCCCTTTTCGCCTATTTAATTATTTTAATGATTATTGTTACCTCAAAAATATCTTGTTTTATGTACTTTGTATTCTTGGCAAGTAGATTATGCTCAAAAAAATGAGAAGAAAAAAATAGATAAGAAACTTTTCCACTCAATATCATCTAAACGAAAGAAAATTTGTAAGGCAACTTATAATATTTAATTTTATTTAATTTTTGGCATCGCAATGCGCGTCACGTAACATTTAATAACGCCTGAAATAAATAAGACAAATATCCCTTCAAGGAATTCGTTGTGGTTGCTGAGACGTTTTGTGAAAAAAAATAAAGAAACAAATTTTGAGGGAAAAATTGAGGCAGTTATAAGTTAAAGTGAAAACTTGTTAAATATTTGGCTTAAGTCTAGTCCAATGGTATTTTAGAATTTAGAGAACCGTTTTGAACAGAATGGTGTTTTGCAAAAGAAGTTCTTAAAGACTACACAGAACATTTAAAGCAAATTATTGTTGTGTATTTTAGGGGATCTCTTTGACACGTTTCGTTTTCCTGTTTAAAAAGCAAGAATTTGTTATTTTTGTACTTTTTGTTTTCTATAATAAGTATTTGGCTTTGTTTGCCTTTTTTGGGGGGGACAATAGTAAGAAAATAAAGCGAAATACAAAAAGAACATATTGCTCGAAGACAGTTTTGACAAATTGTCCCTGGAGAATCAAAATAAATGAAAATTTTTAAAATCCCCTGAACAGACCAACAAAAAATAAATAAATAAAATAAATAAAAAAATATACGAAAAAACAAATAAATTAAAATAAAAAAATGCTAAGGCAATAAATTACACAAAATACAGAAATATATCTTTAAAACTACTACAATTGAAAGATTTTTATGTAAGTTTAAATAAAATAAATGAAAAGAAAAGTTATAAGTGGACACTTTTGACCTGCTTTTTACTTTGATATTTAAATACGCCTTTAGTGGATTTTCATATAAATCTAATTTGAATTTAAACACAATTTCAGCCGAAAGGAAAAGAAAAAATTTCAAAGGCGCCTTCTTTTTAAGGCAGGAAATAAAAATATTGAAAGATTGCTACAATGTTTTGAAAAATAAAAAAAAAACAAATTTAAAAAAGTTTACATTTCACTATAACAGATTAGATGTCTACTGTTTTTGCGCGAAATAACAAAAAAGCTTTCAACTGGGTTCAACGTAAATAGACTTTGAGTGGACTCAGTTGGCAATTGAAATAACATTTAAAATTATATTCAATTATGCATATAATTAATAGTAATAATATATATAATTTTTGTTTTTAAGAACACACACAAACCGCGAAACCATTTCGGCTAGTCTGCAGAAAACTCCAGGGTCCAGGCAGGAGTCGAACCTAGAACCTAGTCGAACCCCTAGGCTTATAGTCTAGTACGCTATTTACTATTCTGCGGGGGGGGGGGGGGTCCCCTAAAGATAAATATTTGAGTACGAAGTCAAGAACTGTCAATTAGAATATAAAAATTTTAAATTACTGCACAATGAGTATGATAGAAAAAACTTATCTTCACTGTCTGCGTAACAATCTTTATAAAATGATGAGAATATAATAATTGTGATATATTGATCTTTAAGCCATTAATTGGACACATTTTTTGGTGCTACTGCGTGTACGTTACATGGAATTTCTCGCAATTGTATATAACGTATACGCAGAGTTGACCCAGTATAATAAACGTTTGGTTGCTTGTGTTGTAGAAATTTTATTCGAGACATTTTCAAAAAATCAAATATTTTTGTGACTGTTTTTGGTCTAAAAATTAAAAAAAGCATTGATATGAATGTATGTGAAGGTTTCACAAGAAGCCAAAGCAAAACGTTAAGAATTAGAAAATATGTATATGTTTTTTGGGTTTAGTACAATTTTTGCCAGTTTAGCCTTTTTTTAAGACAAATTCAAAATAAAATTGGCTAAATTACAGAAAAGTATGCTAAATATAGCAATTCTTTTTTTCTTTTCTTTTTTTTTCTATTCTTTTCTTTACTTTTCTTTTCCTTTCTATTCTTTTCTTTTTTTATTTGATTTAATTCTTGCTTTACTTTATTTTTTTAACTCAATTTAATTTTAAATTATTTTATTTTATTTTGTAATTTTCCTTTTAATTGGGCTTTCAAGGTCACGGTCATGATATATTAAAAATAAAAGATTATTTGTTATACTTCATCCTACGTTTCGTTGAAAATTTCCAACTTCCTCAGGGATGTTTTTTATTTAGTCTGGTAACGTTTAATAAAAATATAAAAATACATAACTAAGCAAACAACAAATTATAAAAGCTTTATACCAACAAACATTTTACTTTCATTTAATCTTATATTATTTTAATATATTTAATCCATATTAATTTATTTGATTTATTTTATTTTCGTTATTTTTTAAATTTATTTATTTTTTTATTTTATTTAGTTTTTAAATTTAATTTATTTTACTATTTCAATTTGAATTTGTTTTTTTTGATTTTTATTTTATTTTGTTTTGTGTTAATTTTATTTATTTATTTTTAATTTACGTACTAATATTTGTACGTAATTAGTCGAACTATATTTTAGTTTATATTGAAAGGAATTGTTTGGCTCAAGTTCAAATCCGAGTTTATTAATTTCTTTTTTAATTAATTTTTTTTTTGCTAAATTCATCAGAGTTTAGGTTGTGAGAGTTGGTTGAATACTAAGAACCAAATTTACAACCTTTAGTTAATGATGGCCGTTTAACCAATGACATTTATATGAAAAGTAGTTAGTTAAACAACTGTCATTAGTTAACTAAAGACTGAGAATATGGGCCTAAGAAATTCAACTACAGAAGACAAAACACAAGTAAAAACTAAAGGAAACAGCTTGATCTCAGCAGATAATGGCGCTGAAAAAGCGAGAGAGTAATAAAAGCGAGATAGTTGTAAAATTGAACAACGAACGCTGATGTGATGGTGTAGCGACCTCGAAATCAGTCCTGATCCGTTCTGCTAGTCTGATGAATATTATCCAATACTACCCTTCTTAATAAAATATTGAAATTGAATAAAAAAATTTCTTAAATTAAAAAGAAATGTGTAAAGTCGGATTTGAGCTCCAACCAAACAATTTCTTTTATTATAATTTAATTTACTTTATTGTTTTTACTTATTTTTATATATTTTTTTGTAAAATTTTTTTTTTAATATTTAATTTTTTTATTTTATTTATATTTATTTAATTCAATTTTACTTATTTTTTTGATTTATTTTATTTATATTATTTATTTTACTTTATTCTGAATTTTGTATTATTTAGTTTTATTTAATTAATTAAAAAAATTTTTAAAATTAAAAATTAAGTAGAATAAAATAAAATATTATATTTTATTCTACTTAATTTTGTATTACTTTATTTTATTGAGTATTATTTCATTTTATTATATTATAATTAATTTTGTATTATTGCATTTTATTTTTTTTCTTTAACTTAGTTTTATTTTACTTTTTTTTGTATATTATTTTAATTAATTTTTTTATTTTGTTTTATTTCATTTCGTTTTATATTATTTTATATAAATTTGTTTCATTATTTCATTTTATCTCATTTTATTTTATTTTATTTTGTTTCATTTTTTTTTATTTTATTTTATTTTATTTTATTTTATTGTGTTTCATTTTATTTTATTTTAATTTATTTTATTGTACTTAATTTTGTACTACTTTATTTTATTGTATTTTATTTCATTTTATTATATTATAATTAAGTTTGTATTATTGCATTTTCTGTTTTTTTCTTTTATTTTATTTTATTTTATTTCATTTTATTTCATTTTTTTTATTTTATTTTATTTTATTCTACTAAATTTTATATTGTTTTATTTAATTATATTTTGTTTCATTTAATTTAATTTAATTTTATATTATTTCATTTTATTATATTTCATTTTATTTTATTTTCTTTTTTTTCTTTTATTTTATTTTATTTCATTCTACTAAATTTTATATTGTTTTCTTTATTTATATTTTATTTAATTTAATTTAATTTTATATTATTTCATTTTATTATATTTCAACAACAGCAATAAAATGTAAAAAATATATGCATAAATATTTGCTATCATCTTAATTTAAATTATACTTTGACAGATGTCATCTTATACTATTTTGTATGATACTTCAAAACAGAACATTATACATATTAAATTCCAAGCCCACATGGTTAAGCTAACATCTATTGTATACGAACATAATATAAATACCTGCATGAACACTTACTTATCTGTCGCAATACAAAAAGGTGATGATGTGCAAGTTTAGATACATACACCTTCTCCTTTATACAATATGTATGTATGTACTTTGTCTGACAATGATTATCATTATAAATGTCAACGTAAGCAACATGATAAATAAATTGTCAACACATAACAAATACAATTCTTGTGCATAATAAATATATACACACGTGTATTTACTCAGTATATAAATCTCATCAAACCGAAAAATTAAATTAAATCAGATGCCAGAATATTTCACATTTTAAAGGATGTCAATAGAGAAGAGAAGTTGCTTAAAGATCAATTGACATTTTAAATTTTTATTCTGAAAAAAGTGCATCGAGTGTGTAGAAAAGTAAAAGAATTTTTTAATTCCTATTATTGTACATGGATAAAATGAAGCCATTTGATAATTGGACAGTGGGATACAGCGGCCTTAGTCGCTCTGGTTTGTACAGCAAGATGCCATGACTCTTTCGAGTCCATGATAATAACTAGATACTTCGCATTGTTGAAAAAAATGTATTTTTAGTGAATAGTATAAAATCTGCTGTCTGTGTATTAATGCCGGGAAAATTTCTATGCTCCACCTATTGTTGATTGCAAATGTTGCGATATTGTGTTCCGATACCTTCCAGATACTGCTACAACAACCTCGTTCACATTGGCTATTGATTTAAGTCTCAAGAAATCCAGCTCCATCTTAATGGTGCCAAAACAAAAACAAATAGAAATTCTTATGACGGAGAATAATCTTATCATTAATGGAAAATGAAAACTGTTAAAACGCAAAAACCATTATTGTCACCTGTGGTCACAGAAGTTTTATAAGCAAATTTCTTTTCAAGGCCACAAATTAAGGATAATAAGCTATTTGAGTAAAATCTTCCACGAAAGTCATTTGTATAAAATATGTGACATGATTTACTTAAAGATTAAGAGATGACATTAATAACAGACTTATCTGAATGTCTCGCATTGTTTTTGTTTTCTTAATAGACTTAAGAAGCTTTTAATATAAACGGCTTTGGTACATCCTGTGCTTACTTATTTTGTGTTAACTCAACTCGTGTATGTTTTATTGTAGGTCGATATTAATTATTCCTTATGACCTCTTCTAATAATTCCTCTATTTTATTATTCAAATCCTTTATAATAAAAAAAATAAAAATGTAATTATCTGCTTTCATATTCTACAAAACAACAAACAGTTTCCCTGGAAATTCGTTGACATATTTTGTGTGCAGGTGATTCAAATCTTTTTTTATATTGTCTATTTGATAGTCTTTGACACAGTCAAATGCTTTGACACGTGCCTTCAAGCACATTGTGCAGAATTACTATTACGAGGACAATAACCTTAAAAAAAGTAATAATAAAATGTGTTAATGAAGGTATTTTGACATTATAATGAAAGCATAATATTAATAAAGTCAACAAATGTTTTTGAACTTGAATGTTGCTGAAGTGATATTTGATACTTCTTGGGGAAACTGAATGAATGAATTTGTACAAAAGCAAAGCGGAAAATTGTTGAAATATAATAAATTAAAGGTAACTGCTTTCCTTAAGAAAATGGCACTTTATTAAATTAAAAAAAGTATGTACTCGTATATAAAAATTTGTTAATGGGAAAATTTTTAATATTTAATATGATCTGAAGTTGAAGAAAGTGAAAGGTAGTGAGTTGTAACATTAAATCTAGAGTTACTATGAATCAAAGGTAAATCAGAGTCTTCTCATAATGCTTAATAAAAGGTCCAAGTCGAGCCTTAAAAATGTCCTCCACGAGGTATAATGGCTGGCCAGCATGGTGCTAGAACTTACATCGTTCGATATCCCAATCCAATATATGCATGAATATATTTAAAATATGCGAGAGAACTCAAATAGCAAGTTTACAATTAGAGAAAAAGCTTGGTGGAGGCAAGCGCGATTAATCGACTAAACAAACTTTATGATTAATGAATATTCCGATTAATTAATTAATAGATTAATTGAGTGTTCTGCTTAATAAAATGTTGCTTCATCAATTATTTTCAATTTCGATTATTCGAATTTAAAGCATTTTATTAAAAAGTGTATAAAACAATATTTTGAAGAAAATTTAATTCATACAAACAAACCCAAATGAATGAAAAATTAAAAAAAGTGGAAAAAACCGAGAGGTAAAACATCACACAGAAAACGGAATTATGTAAATAATTCAATTATTCAATATGTAATTTAACCAAAATCAAGACTAATCAATTATTCATAATTTTGATTAGTCAAAATAAGAATTAATTAATTAATTGTTTAATAAATTTTTTTTGTTTAATTAAATTAACGGATAATCGGGTATACATTAATCAGTATGTTTGCATAACACAGTACAACACATGATTTTGGGACTCAATTCTGAGTACTGCATGTGAAAGAAGCCCCCCAAAATATAAGAACTCCTCCATCATTCGTTTTGTCAAGTTGGTTGCATTAATAATTTAATGGTCAAACGAATTTTTTTGTTTAAGGTGGATTTTTATGACTTTTTCTATATTTTAACACGATTATATCTCGGTATACCGTACGTATACTTGTTATTTCATCTTCTATATAAAAATAGGCAGAGACAAATTTTTAGATACCTTTTTCTCCTTTGTTTGCCAACCGATTTTCTTTATGCTTTTGTCGAATTGTAAACATTGTTGAGCTTAAGTGACCCGACTATATACTATTTGAATTGGTTTAGTGTTAAAGGAATAAAAGGCTCATAAAAATGACACCAATACAAATGCTAAAAATACACACGTTCACGCATTCACTTGTGTAAAGATTGGTTCAAGTAAAAACATAAGCAAAGCAATGAGAGTGTTTAAAAGTACCTACATACATATGTATATAAGTAATAAGATTTTTTTATAAATGTGCGTGTTTGTATACAATTTTATTTAGGTTTTTGTTTTTTTCCATTAGGAAGGGAATAAGTAATTAGGTAGTTTTTTTCCTGTAAATGAATGCAACTGAAATGGGTATAGGTTTAAACTGGCGGTGGAATTTCGACCACTAGGCGTACTCTAGTATATTGTACAGTGTAGTTGATTAATCAGGGATTCCTAATTTATATAGTTCTTTTTTAAATGCTCCTGTACGTATTATTAATATTATTACAATTTCATAACAATCATACGCCCCCAGCATACTGTAAAATGTTCAAATAGATAGTGAATTGAGCCAAACAAATATTTTGTGTATTTTGTTTTGTAGATATGATCATTGATCAACAGTTTAAATATTACAGTTGCAGACGCTGCAAAAACCTCTTAAAGTCTCATCACAAATTTGTAATAACTTAATTTGTAATAGCTTAACTTGAATTTTCATGTTAGATTTTCGGACTAAACGTCACTTGCGTGTTCACTTAGTGCTATTTTTCTTTTAATTTAGCGTTATCTTTTACTGAATTAAAATTAGTTTGTCTCGTCGTTGTGATCGGTTTTGTCTAAAAAAATCTAAATTGGCTTTATATATTAATGGCCTTATTCACAAACGATTAATAAAGTTATTGTAGGTTTAATGTTGGATTTCTATATGGGAAAACCGGTTTTAATGTAGACATTAACTTTATCAATCACTTGTGAATGAAACCATAAGTACCCAAAAGTTTTTAAAATTTTTTAATGAACTCTACTGCATTTCACTAAATTGCGTTCGTTTACTCAAGTTACAGTAAATGAGTGCACAAATTGACAGCATAAGATATGACAGTTCATGGCTCAGAATTTACAAATTTTTA
Source organism: Gymnocheta viridis (assembly GCA_956483585.1). Lineage (NCBI taxonomy): Eukaryota > Metazoa > Arthropoda > Insecta > Diptera > Tachinidae > Gymnocheta > Gymnocheta viridis. The sequence continues at coordinate 79,921,915 of OY101444.1, read as the reverse complement.
CCGCAGAAATTTCTTGTAGTAAAATTTAGTAAAACAGAAAAACATACTTATGATTCAAAAGGTAAACAAACAAAAGTAAGTAATTAAAAAGTATACAATTTGTGAAAAAAATTACTTTGAAAAAGGAAAGTCTCAAATAAACTAATATAAAATAATAAGCAAACAATTATTTTTAAACTATTCATTCGTTAAACATGTATGTATATTTCTTTTAAAAAGGAAATACATGTTGTAGAAACCATTTACAGCCATTTTCGTTGTTCTTTTGTTATTTCTTTAGAGTTGTGAAAATGCTAAGTATGTGGTTACTTAATACTGCACTTGATTTTAAGGTAGTCAATAGCAAAAACAAATAATCACATACTTTTGAATAAATTTAATCAAATACAAATTAGGAAAATCAAATAAAATGAAAGTAAACACATGTAAACGATTATAGGAAATAATTTGTTTATATTTTCTTAAAATATTCGTGTTATAATAAATATTGCATCGATTACCAACAAGAAAAAGAGTTGAGTAGTCCAAACTGTAAATATGTTTTAACACTATATTGATTTTGCAATCACCTATTTCCTTAATCTTACTAATTTTTACAATTTTTCCGTTCGCGTACTTTTTTGGGCGAGAGCTTTTTTTGAGAGTAAATTTTTCAGTTTACTCAATAATTACTCATTTACTGCACTTTACTGTAAGAAATACTCCAACGCATCTATTGTTGAATTTATTTAAGCTTAACTCTAGAGGTTTCCCTAATAAAAAGTGAGTTATATTTAGTACGTAATTTAATATACATAAATATTCCTTACCTGAATTGTTTTATAGAAATTTTAACATAAGAAACCGAAAATTTAATAAATTGAATTATTATTTAAAAATGGTGTTCTTTATTGAAAATCCACGTGGAAGTCACTAGCGAGGCGGATTCCTTACCCAACAATTACAATTGAGGGACATTGTTCGGTAGCCAACTGAACGGCTTTTTTCAGACCGGGCCCGTGCTTCGCTAAATCTTTAGACCGCAAGCGAAAAATTTTAATTTACGTGATATTCTTCATTTAATAAAATCAAAATTAAATTAACACTGAGCGCGTGGCTTAAACCTTATCCTCTGTTGGTAACGGGAGATAAAGACTCATTCTTCCTGATAGAGTTTGCGAGATATACCTGTGATCATAAGATCCTTTCAATGATCCTGCAACAGGTGACTTTATCTAATGCAGTCCAAGAAACAAGATCTTCTTTGGTCGAAAGTAAATTGCCAACCTTAGATATTTCCACGATATTTTACAAAGTCTTAACGCTACATTCGTACGCATTTTCATATTAATATATAAAAATTGTTTGGTCTTTCTAAAGAGGTTTCTTTAACTTATGCATAAGTGTTTAGTATAATGTAAGTGTACTTTCGGATGGCATTAAAAATAATTTTTTAACAGGTATTTGTTGCGAAATAATTTATCATAAAGTTTTGTGACGCACGCTACAAAAAACAGAAATATCTTTTAAAGTCAAAGTGTGTTTTCATAATTTTTTGGCGAATTTTGCATAATAAAGCACACAAAATTTTGTTCCTAAAAAAAATATGAATATAAGAAAATTCTGAAACACTCGTAGCTTATTTGAAGCCAAAAAATTTTGTCGTTTTTTTAAAAGATTACATTTTTTATATTTTATTTTCTATTCTGAAATTTTATACCTAATTTCAATGTTTCCAAAATAGTAATCACAAAATGTTTTTTTTTTTACTAAAATTGAAGTGAATTTTCAATGTATAAAAATAAAAAATACGAAAGTACTGAGATGAATACTTGAAAATTGTTAATTTTTTGTATGAAGAAGATCTGAGGCAGGGTAGAATTGGGTAATAATTTGTGCATTAAAAATCATTGAAATGCATTTCTTTTATTTAAAAAATTATAAATCTAGTTTAATATTTCTTAAAAAAGAAGATATCAAATTAGTTGTATAAATTTCAAAAAATTTTACTTCAAATTTCAAATTTTTTTACTATTTTAAATTAAAAAGTAAAAATTTTCGAATAAGGTCATGCTAGTAAATAAGTGATTTATTTACTTGAAGTGATTTATTCTTAAAAATCCACTCTGTTATTTTGTGAAATAAATACATGTTTTGAGTGTCAATACAAGCATCCTCTGATATGTTGCTTTTTGAAACGGCGTAAGAAATTGTTCTCTTTACTCTTTGCTTACCGCCGACTAGTTACATCGGGCTCTTGCTAGAGCTTTTTCTAGCTTGTCTGCAGAAACACTGAGGGTCTAGGCAGGAATCAAACCTGCGTATCCCTGATTAACAGTCTAGTACACTATCCACTACTCTACTACAGCATTATTTCTCTGTCCTTTCGGCTGTAGTCCACTTCGGTTGGTGGGTAGAGTGCTAGCCTATTAAAAATATACCTGAATTAATTAGTGCCATAACACAATCTCCGTTTGATTTCAATAACTCTATTTATTACACAAGTTTGCTTATGCGCATTATTAATTTAATTCAAAAATAATCATATTCCCTATTTAATTTAAATTTATTTCGTTTTAATTTGACATATTTACTAAATGTCATATAAAGCCACAATTTGATTGTTATTACTAAAAGTTAAATATTACTTTAATATTTAATTTATATTTAATAGTTAAAAAAATACTCGACTTTAGAGGAAAAAAAGTTTTTTAATTGCGATTCATTGTTAGTGGAAAAGTTTGATAAAAAAGTTAAAACTAGAGGTTTGAATTTCCAACTTTTTGTTAAATTTTTTTTCGGCAAACTCGTATTTGTTTTTGTGAGTGCATTTGTTTTTGGGGCATACAATTTTGTCTGCTGTGGCAACAAACATTTGTGCACACTTACTTAAACACACACACACACACACATATACATACATACTCATACAATTTAGTTCCTTAAACCGAGCAAGAAAAGTAGACTTAACTTTCTAACATCATTTGATGCTTTTGCTGCACAAAACTACTGCAGCTGCTGATGCTGCCTGTTGTTGCACAAACTGTGCTAATGAATTTCAAGTGCGGTTACCGAAGTGAGGCATCAACAGCAATATGAAGAGCCCATACTATATACAACATATGATACGTATATTTCTTCTTTGCTTTTCTCTTAGTGTATGTTTGTGAAATATTTGTTTTCGCAAAAATCATCTAAACCATGATAATACAATACGAAAAAACACTATGCTCTGTCGCACTAGCAGCTGAAAAAGAACTGAGAAAAATAAAGTTTGTGCAACAAAAACTAAAAAAAAAATTAAATAAAAAATTAGAGTGTGCTTGTGAGAGTTTTGAGTTTTTTCCTTGTTTTTTTGGTTTTTGTGTTTCGAAAACTTTGTTTTTTCCTAGTTAAAGAAATTGAGCAGAAGGTACTCTAGAAAAAAAGTAAAAAAACCAATTTGTGTGTATTTTTTTTTATAAATATTTTATTCCATTTCGTTTGCATTTTTTTTTGCGGGCAGTTAATATTTGATGGCTAAATTAAGTTGATACAAAATTTATTTGAATAGCTTTGCTATAAACGTAATGGTTTAATCACAGTATTAAAAATATAACTTTCATAATCATATAGAAACACAGTTGTAGCAGTTCATTAGGAAATTTCTGAACATATTTGTGAAGCAAATGTTGCAATCAAATATTGAAAATTTTCTAGGTATTTTCTGATGGAATTATAACTTTCAGCATATTTGGAAAGTGTAAATTTATGTCAAACAATTAAGAGATTCCCGAAGCAATTTGAAAGTTTTGAAGCAATAAAGACCAAATAGTATGATTTTCCGATGTGAACACAGCTACACTGGACAGGCAGAGGAAAGATATAATTAGATATGTTTGGGACAACAATATTATGGCTCTTGTTGCAATCAAATGTTGGCAAATCAAGAGTTGGCTTAAAATGTCATGAAAAACTGCTAAAAAAGATATGCTCTAAATGGCAGCAAAAAACCACAAAAATAGCAAAAAGGGTATTAAATAACAATAGTGTGGGGCTGCTCTTGTGCTTAAATAAAATATTTCATTTACGATCTATAGATATTTTTACTCTATTTTATTTATTATTAAAATTGCTTATAAATATCTACGTATTGAAATGTGGTTGTCAAAAAAAAAAATTAATGATATTCATGTTTATTTAGTGTTTTTAAAGTAAAAAAATATAAAGTTGTTGTACAGAGTTTCCAACTTTCGGTTGCAAAAATAAAGTTAAATTAAACACACATAAAGTTATGATTTCGATGAAACTTTTATTTCATTATTTTGCTTGGACGTTGCCATTGTGTACGAACTACAATATCATTTATATGACTGCCCCTAGATTGGTTGCAGCAGACGATCCTTTTGAGGTAGTTTTTGCCCACTTTTTCTCACATTTCTGGCGGTATCTGGGCGATAACTTCACGAATATGGAATTATCCGGAGTCAAATTACATGATCTTTGTCGCCAATTGATGTCATCAAAACGTAAAATTCCGCGATCTGGAAAAGCCTCTTGCAATAAAGCCGAAATCGGCAGTATTATGTGATTTGAGGCACTGTCTTGTTAAAACCACGTATTGAAAAGTTCATAATCTTCAAGTGCAGCCCAAAAAATTCGGTTATCTTGCGGCCATAACGCTCTGAATTGACGGTAACGGTTCTTTCAGCGTCATTTTCGAAAAATACTTTCTAATGACATCTCCAGACCATATTGCAAACCAAACAGGCTTTTATTCCGGATGAAGTAGGTTTTCCACCATCATTTCTGGGTTCCCGGATCCCCATATGCGGCAATTTTTCACGTTGACGTAACCACCGAATGAGAAGTGAACTTCAATGCTGAACAATTTTTTTGAATCAGCCGGCTTTAATTGTTGCGTGAGTCAAACTCAATATGGGTGGAGGTAAAAATCCAAATGCAAAATAATAATGAGCCGTAAGATAGGCTCAAAGTACGCTTACGATAAAAAGTTTCAATCATGCACGCTCTTGAACGACCTTACCTTTTTTGTTCACGTTCATGCATGCGCATGTGAGTGCAAAAAAGTGTTACGCACAATCACGAAAATCTCACGAAACAAAACTATGAAATAATTAAAAAGATGAATTAAAAAAAATTACAATATAGCAAAAAAAAAAAATCACAAAACAATTACACTAAAAAGCTACTCGTGCACGCTCACTGACGCTCAATCTTTTATGCTCACGTGATTGAAATAAAAAAACATAATCACAATCTTGCACGCTTTACGCTTATCACTAGAGCGGTGCCCATCTCGAATTTCGATATATACTGTACATGGTTGGGAGAACAATATTATGGTTGTCTGCACGCACCGCAAAATTAAAACATCTCGTTATATAGAAAGCAGTAGAACATGATATTAATAGAATTACAGAAATGATTGAATAAAATAGGAAGGCTTCACAGACTAATGAATAGTATTCTAGACTGTTAATCTAAGGGTAACAGGTTCAATTCCTGACTAGAATTTGCGTGTACTTGCAGACAAGACAAAAAGGCTTCAAAGTTTGTGCTATTTTCCTAAAGATGCTGCGTAGTTGAGTAGGGAAATACCTAGAATAAAATAGAGAAATAATTTTATGATGTAGGCCACTAAGTTCTAGCATGCAGACCACAAAGAACTCAAGGAGATTTAATTGTAGACCTATCATTGGTATACATTCTTATTTTTTGTTTTTGTGTGACAACAATAGAATTAATGGCCTCGTTTTACAAAAAAGTTGCTTGCAGCATACTAAAAATTTTTTTAATTAGAAAAAAAACCCTTTCAGAATGTTTCATTTTGCGAAATGAGGCCGCAGAAGGTTTTTCCTGAAAATATCCCCTAAAAAGTAGCAATCCACAAATTCGTTGCAAAATGAAAACTTTTGTCTTTGGTAATAAATTATTTTTGTTTTTAAAGAAGATTGGTTGTTCTTTTTTTCTTCTTATATTTCTTGTTGATATTAACTAAATTCATACAAGTGCCTGGCAAAGAATTTCATCTTCAGTTTTTAAATTGTGTTTAAATGCGAACATAAAATAACACTCTCTTCTAAATGAAACGAACATAAATTGCAATTAAACTCACTTGTGGCATTATGATTGTTATTTTCTCTTCCCTTTAAGTGTGCGTTGCGCAAAAGTATGGTATGAGTTTATTTTTAGTTATTTTGAATTCGTTTGAAAATTCTTTAAATTATTCTACTTAAAAATACAATTTTAAGTTGAAATTGCTTTGGAAAAATGTTTCATTCAGTTGGCTGTGGTTTTTGAAGATGTAGATGATTAATAATATTTGAAGCAGAAATAAAACAAAATTTACATTATATTGTGTATAGTTGAAAGCCTTCAGCTCCTTAGCGATACTCAGATTGCCATTTATATCTTAGTCGTCCTTATAAGCTCCTGATAATTCAAATTCCTGTAAATCTAAATCGCGTATCGCAAATCAGTTTCATTTTCGATTTATTTTTGATATCGCCCACGGTGCAACGTGTACTTGTACATCCATGCCAACATTTTAAATGCAATAGAAATAAGTATTAAAGTGTAAGTGATATCGTCATTTTAAAATTATCGAAAACATTTTTGCCTTTAAGAGATGTTTCGCCTTTTCTTATTTAAAAAATAACTTCAATAAATTTTTCTATTAAATACGCATTGAAAAAATATTAACTGAAACTATTACCAGGGATGTACACAGTTTTAAAGTTTTTTTGCCGAGATTTAGCTAAGCAATTTTTTATAAATTAATCAATAATTATTATTGTCTTCCTATCAGGAATGTTTATGAGGATATCTGACATTTAATATAGAATATTTTGAATAAAAAGATCTAAGTGATGTTTTAGTATCGTAATTTTTTATTTACTTTAACTTAGAAAATTCATAAACAAGTTAAATCAAAGATGCGATACATTTGTTGTTATATATTTGAGAAAAATAACCATCAAAATTTTGTTAATTTGTTTTTAATTTTCAGCTTTCAATAAACATCCAAGCAATTTCCACAGCCACTATAATAAACGGATTAAAAACTCTATTAATTTAATTTTAAGTTAATTTAACATTGTTTTCTCACTTTTTCATAATCTTTTTGTCATTCAATTGCCAAAGAACAATAGAGCAATGTTTCTTGATGTTAAATTTTCATTATAATATTGGATTATAGTTGCACTGTGTGAATTGCATTTTACTTGTATGCCCTACAGCAAACCATTATATCTTAAATATTAAAGATATGGCTGGTACTCGGTAAAAAGCTTCTTATGTTAAACTTAATGCTGGACCAAAGTCGCACTGAGGATTGAGTATTTTGCTCAGGCAAGCGTAGGATATTTATCTGTCTTATAACTAGGCTACAGTTTTATAGTCAGGCTTATACTCAGACTACCGTATTACACTCAGTCTAGTGTCTTATACTCAAGACTACAGTCTTATTCTTTGAATACCGTCTGATAGTCACATTACTGTCTTATGCTCGAACCATCATTTTATGTTAAGACTGCCGTCCGTCTTACATTCACACCACTGTTTTATACTCAGGCTACCGTTTTATATAGATTATTGTCTTCTATGTAGGATACTTTATTATATACAAGCTACTGTCTTATACTCCCATAGACTTATACTTTCGAAAAATTCCATCCTATACTTAGACTATTGTTCTCTTTAAAATACCGTTTTATATTCGGAATACTGTTTAGTACTTGGACTATCGTTTTATACTCAATCCATCAGGTCGACGTTTCCTAGTCAGATTATTGTCTTATACTCGTACTAAAGTCTTATACTCAGGCCAACATCTTCTAGACATACTACAGTTTAATACTCTGACACCCGTTTTATATTCAGACTACCGATTTATATTCAGACTATCGTGTTCTTTTTAGAGTAAGACGAGATTTTAATATTCAGACTACATTCTTACACTCAGAGTACCTTATCCTTTTTCACCGTTTTATTATTGTTTTATATTTGCATTAAGGCCACCTTATACTCAGAACACCGTATTAGAACACCATTTTTTTTAAAGTAGCGTTTTATAGTCAGACTATCGTCTAGTATTTAGGATTGTTTTTTATTTACAGAGTGTACTTTTCTTTTACTCAGTGTATCATCTTATACTTAGACTCAGATCATAGTATTCTATTTAAAATACGGTTTTATACTCAGATTACATTTCTGAAATAGGACTACCTCAGAATACTTTTTTTATACTCAGACTAACGTCTTATATTCATCTTATATTCATACCACCGTCTTATACTGAGACTATCGTATTCCTTTTTATTCCATTTTGTCCCATCTTTGCCATAATATACTTCAATAAATAATCTATATTATTAATAGGTAAACACGTTTTTTCAGATCTCTTTTACGGTTGTAATACTGAACCGATTTCGAAAAGATTTATATGTTTTTGAAACGGGATTTTACATCGATGTGCACAATCTTAATTTCATTTAAATCGGTTAGATATTTAGGGAGCCATAAGCGTTTAAAGTTACATGCACACTTATCAGCTTCAACTTGAAAAGTAAACAAAGTGTGCATGTGTGTTTGTCCAATTTGTTTTTGCATAGAAATGAGACAGAGTTTTAAGTTGTTTATTTAGCATGTTTTTTGTTTTTGTGTTTTATCGTATTAAAGGGTGTTTTTTATAGATTGATACAACTTTGAGTTGGCATCACTGCTTTATTTGACCACCCATTTAACAGCTGATAGTTGCTTTTTGTTTAGTTTGCGTTGACATTTCATTATGGATCGACTTACACCAGAGCAACGTGTGCAAATTGTGAAAATTTTTAATCAAAATAATGGTTAAAAATTTTATTTTCCGATGAATTCCATTTTTGGTTGAATGGGTACGTAAATAAACAGAATTGTAGCATTTGGAGTGAGGAGAATCCACAAGCTTTTGTCGAAACACCACTACATCCACAGAAAATTACTGTTTGGTGCGCTTTATGGGCTGGCGGAGTCATTGGCCCATATGTCTTCGAAAACGATGATGGTCAGAATGTTACTGTCAATGGTGACCGGTATAGGAACATAATTCGAACTTTTTTCGTACCTCAATTAGCTGGCATTAATCTTGCTGATATGTGGTTCCAACAGGACGGAGCCACATGCCACACAGCGGGCGCTACAATTGATTTACTCAAGGAAACTTTTGACGAAAAAATAATTTCACGAAATGGCCCAATTAGTTGGCCCCCAAGATCTTGTGATTTAATACCATTGGATTATTTTCTTTGGGGTTATGTAAAGTCACTTGTGTACGTCGATAAAACACAAAAAATTGAACACTTGGAAATCAACATTCGAAGAGTTATCGGCGAGAAACGGCCGCAAATGCTGCGAAAAGTTTGTGAAAATTGGTGTTCCAGATTGCGCCTTCTAAATCATATTTAAACATTAATGTCATAAAATTTTCTATCAAATAAAGATCGTTTCATTGATATCAAAAATATATTACTATGTTTTATTATGACTTAAACTTGTATCACTCTATAAAAAACACGCGATATTTTTGTAAATGTTTAATATTGATTTTTAGAATGCGGTCGATTAAGTTGACCGCTGGATAGAATAGTGATAGATAATTGGAGAAAAGGTACTTATAGCCAACTAAATTGTAGGAGGGTAACCGAAATTTTAAGGTACTAACTAAGTATTGAAAATGTTGAAATAACATTTCAAACTGAAAAAGGTCTGGAAAGAAGACTCATACGTCAAACGAAGCGTTAAAGGCCCAGACACTTAGAGTGCAAAAGGACTCAACGTACGTTAAAAGTTGCCCAACTTTAGTACTTTGCGTTGACGGACACGTACTAAATGTGACAAAGCTCATAAGAAAACCTGTATTTCAACTTAGTTGTCAGCTGAAAAGAACAACGTATGACGTACGACAGATTCTATTTGTGTCGGCCATAAGACTAACGTTATACATATTTTTAAAACATGATTTATCCTCAGTAGAAAATATTCTATACAGAGCGTCGCAAAAATTTGTTCTGTATAAATATAATATATAAAGTACATATTCTATTATATATAAATAATTTATGTAACATATAAAGTTCTTTAAATACGACTAAATCGGGTGACTTTTGAATTCGCATAAACCATTCATTTCTAATATAAAAATCATCATTATTGTTTGCTACTTTCGCAGCTTTAAACATTTATAAAAATGTCATGAATAAGTATGAATGTTTATTAAATGTACTTTTCCGTTTTGTTAATTTTAATATTTTCGCGCATTATTGCTCAATACTTTAAATGTTTAATATTTAAAATAATCTACTCTTAAATGCGATTGTTGCTATGGACATTAATTCTCGTTGTTAATTGGCAAACGATTTTTTAATTGTATTTGTTAAACTCATGTGTCCTAGATATCTATAAATAACAATATCATTTGTCCGGTTAATTTTAAATTTAAGTTTTAATAACAATGATTCGAGTATTAATTTGTTTGGTTAAAAGAAAAATGTCCTTGAATTTTTCATGTAATTATTACGATATTGAGAGCCTGATGAATGTAATAATACGGACGAGAATTTGGTGAAAATAAATTATAATGAAAGTATGTACGAGGGCGCATTGATATTGAAGCTACCCAAATAGGAAAAAAGTATTTTTTTTTCAAAAACCAATTATTTCTCAAAATAGTCTTCTTTTAGCTCAATACACTTAGTAAGACGATATTCCAACATTTTATACCATCTGAATAATACGATTTTGAAACCCTCAAAATACGCGTTAGTTTCGGTAATCACTTCTTCGTTTGAGATGAATCTTTTTCTTGCGAGCCATTTTTTCAAGTTTGGAAACAGGGAAAAGTCACTAGAAGGTAAATCTGGACTATAAGGTGGATGATCAACCAATTCGAAGTGTATTTCACGTAATTTTAGCATCGTATCTAACGCTGTGTGAACCGGTGCGTTGTCTTGAATAAAGAGCACTGTGTTCTTCCTTAAATGTGGTCGTTTTTTCTTCATTGCATCAATCAATTGATCCAATAATGCACGATAATACTTTCCTGTGATTGTGAATGCTTTTTCAAGATAATCGCTGAGCACTATTTCGTGTGCATCCCAAAATACAGTGGCCATAACCTTGCCAGCCGATTTCACTGTCTTCGCCTTCTTCGGAGCACTTCCACCAGCTTCCACACATTGTTTCGATTGATTTTTGGTTTCAGGTGTGTAGTGGTGGACGCATGTTTCATCAACAGTTATTAATCGATGACAAAAATCAACAGGGTTACGCTTTACCATGTCCAAACACCGCTCTGAAGTGGTCTGTCGAACTCCTTTTTGTTCGACACAGAGCAAACGCGGCACCCATCTTGCCGATAGCTTTTTCATATGCAAATGTTCATGCAAAATGTAGAACACACTTTCATATGATTTGTTTACCATTTCAACAATCTCACGTAACTTGACTCGGCGATCATTCACAATGATATCGAGGATTTTCTTGATATTTTCTCTTTAGTAACCACACCTCTTTTGGCCTTCCTGTTGATGGTATTGTTGCAGTGCTTGTTCGGCCACGTTTAAATTCAGCAATCCAATATTTTACCATGTAATCTGACGGAGCAGACTCACCGTAATGTTTATCGAGCTCTTCTTTTGTGTCTTTTCCCTTTCAAATAATAGTGTTTAATCACTGCACGAAATTCACTTTTTTTTTCATTTTTAAGAAACACAAAAGTTGCTTCCTTCAAACGACTACAACAAATAAAATAATCGATGAATTTGGGAGAAATTTTAACAGCTGACGTTTGACAGGTTGCAATTTCTAAAAATAAAGTTTTTGTGTTTGTGCTGTCATCTGGCGCTCCGCCCTCGTATGTACACATGTAATTGTAGAAAAGAAAATTTTGTGATTTAATTAAAATTGAATAATCGGCCAGAGTATACTCGAGGCTTTAGTTGAAACAACGTGATGCGACAATCGTGGTTTGCTTGTTGTGGCATTTCCAGTAATTCGCCCCTCATTGCGGCAACGAAGCCACATACGCAGCAATAGTAGAAGTAAAATGCCTTGATTATTTATTTATTTGCCTCATCTGTATTCAGCATAAGTTTATTTGAAAGTAGAAATGACAAAAATTTGAAAATAAATCTATGCAGAATGAATAGTCGTTCATTACGCCACATTTTTGTGCCTCAAAAATAAGTTGTGAGTGTAAAATGCCAATTTTTCGTTATAAATATTATTAAATTAAATGTAACAATTAACCTCAAGTAATTAGTTTTCCGCTTTAAAATTATTATGAATTATTTTGCTTTGAATATTTTTTTTTCTTCAGCTGACATTTCAATTTTGCTATTACAATGCACCTTTACAATTACATCGCCATTTGTTTCTGTTATCTCTATCTCTTCATTTTTGTTGTTGCAATTTTAAGTGCTTGCCACTGCAACTATGACACTTTTTTAATTTCCTCTTGTGAGCAACTTTTGCTGAATACTCACATTTGTGGCAATTACAAGGATAAGCATGCAAATGTGGAGCATGTATTCAAATGCAAGAATTGTTGTTGTGTATATGTGTGTGTGTGTTATATTTATTCCTTAATTTACTGCCGGAAGAGGGGGCACAAACAATTTGCGTGGCTGACTTTATATGACAAAAAGGCATGACAACGAAATTAAATAGTTACGGATAAAGCAAAATAACAATATTCTCCTCAACGTTGCAAAGTTTTAAAGGATTTAAATATTTAGAAATTACGTGAAAAAATTACGAAGAAAAAAAAGTAAAATTTTAATTAGTAGAATAGCTTAAGCGGATTTCGTTTTAAAAATATATTTTTATATATGTATATTGAAGCGATTAATTTGGCTCAAGCTTAAACCCGAGTTTATCCATTTATTTATTCTAATTTTTTTATTTAATTTTTTTTATTATATAAAATTTTGGATTAATTCATTATTTTTATTAAGAGAGTACTATATATATAGAACAATTTTTATTATTCATCAGACTAGCAGAACGGATCAGTGCTGATTTCGAGGTCGCTACACCATCTCATCAGCGTTCTTTGTTCAATTTTACCATTCTTGACGGTGAATACTAGTGACTAGGAATATCAACTATTTAACCGTATTATTTAACAAATTAGAATACGAAAAGTACAAACTTATTTATTTTTACATGTTAAGTCAATTTCGTAAGAAGGACTATAAATTGATTATTAAAATAATATTTTAGAATTCGATTTCCTTTTACAGATTATATTCACACGAACGATATGAAAATGTGCTCGGCTGATATTAAAACTGATACCAGCAAAAACTGAGTGTACCACGCTTTCTAAAATTATCGATGAACTGAAATCTAATAATCTCTATTTCTGGTGCAACGTTAATGCATTTAAGTCATAGTTGACAAAGGACAGAAGTGATCCTGGCAGCTGCACGTTATACAATTACAAGACTGTCTGTATTAAATGTTGCTGATAAGCCGTGTTTTTAAAATATTAAATGCAGTACTTGCAACTGGCGCACAATGAAGATGCTGTTCCTTTGGAACAATTTGCATCAACATCTTTTAACTATAATTTTGACTTATACTCTGTTTTTATCTCCACATCTTGCTTATGCTAAAACACAGTTTGTACAATCCTCAGGATTAACTACATTAAATTTTTTTTAATGTAAATATGTAAAAACTTTCAATCCTTTTCGTACCAATTTTATGCACTACCTCCTTTAATAAAGTTTCCACAGCCCACACAGTTGACTTGAATAAAATATGTAAATGCAAATCATTAAGAAAACTGAGTGCTTTTCATATCAATTTTAAGCTTAAGTTAATTATCTGAATTATGAAAACCACATTTAAGACTACGTTCTTATAGCTTCTTATAACGAATTCCATTATTTTCTCAGGCTTTCGTCTAAGAGTAACGATATATATTAACCTTATTTAAATCTACTGTGTTGTCCAAACTAGTTTGGACAATAATAATAAATTAGTTGTAAGTTTGACTTTTTGTAAATTTTAAATTGAATCATATAACTGAAATTGAAATTGAATTATAAATCTAAAAGTATATATATAAATTGTAAATCTAAATTGTACTCTAAATCTAATGTTAAATTTGTTTATACTATTTATATGAAGTACTTACCTCAAATTATACTTGCCCTGACTTCACTGTATTTATCCATATGTTGTGTAAAGCTGCTCTCACCGCAATGCAGATGCCAACCGGTCAAACCGTTTGACTTCGGGTTTGTTACCGAGATTTTATTAAGCTTACGGCAAAGCCAAAGCCGACTCAAGATCTGCATTTCGGTGAGAACAACTTACTTACCTTTGAACTCTCCATCTGGACACATCGTATATTTAATTACTCTAAATAAATTTCAATTTTTTCCACTATTTGTAAATTTAATAATTGTCTCCACAATTTTTTCCACTATTTATAAATTTAATAATTGTCTCCACAATTATTGCTTAGAATTGCAATTGGTACGTGTAGTATCATTTAATGGTAAGACTAGTTTCTTATACTGCCATCTAAGTTTCAAGCTGCCGTCTGCTACCAGATTATAATACTTGGAATAACTTCTTATACTCGGATTACCGCTTTGTGCTTTTATTACAGTCTTATACTTAGACTAGTAACTTCTTCTTAGATTACTTTTAGATTATTCTTAGACTAGCTTCTTCTACCAAGATTAAAGTCTTATACTCAGATTGGTGTATTTTATACTCCAACATCCGTCTTTACGTGAGGCTAACGTCTTATGTTAATATGTATTACCCTTTTATGCTTGGATTGCGTTTATATGCTTTGACAATTTTATTTAGGCCACCGACTTATACTTAATTTGCCGTCATATTTTTAGACTACCGTATTATATTTGAAAAATCGTGTTGTACTTATACTATCTATCGTTTGTGCTCAAGTTACCGTCTACCGACTACCGTCTTTTACTCTGACTGCAGCCTTACACTCTAACTATTGTCTTACACTCAGACTACCGTCTTATATTACGAATATCATGTTATACTTGGGATAGCATCTCATAGTCAAACTACCGTCTTGAACTCATAGCCCGTAACTTTTGATATTCTCAATTCTGTCAAACTAATGTCTTTTATTTAAACTACGTTAAACACATATATTCGTCTTATACTCAGACCTTTGGGTATCATTTAGAAATTTGTCTTTGGATAGCCTACTGGGCTGGTCTAAACCTCTTAAGCTTACTTTCATTCCAAACTATTTTTTATAGTTTTTTTATAATAACAATAAATTCACAGTATGCATTTTCTTATTTAAGAATGGATATATTTTTACATTACTGTCAGTACTGAGACTTCTGCTTTATAATAGAGATGGGATCATGAGTTACATTTCCTTAGCACTCATGCACGTTCAGGCACAACTTTATATTTTTGATACTCGTTCCTGCATGCTCGCGTGTATGGAAAAACCAATACTCATAATCACGAAATATCGCTCACGAAATACTTACGAAAAAAAAACTATAAAATAATATAAAAAAAAAATTAAAAAAATTATATGAATAATATTACAATAAAGCAAAAAGGGAATGATGAAACAATCACACAAAAAATCAACTATTGCATGCTCACTCTCGCTTAATTTTTTATACTCACGTTCATGAACTCTCATATCTACTATATAGTAAGTAAATCTGGATTCACCCATAAAATTTTTGTCCGGATAGATTTTTTGTTAAATGTAGATTGAGGTCTCTCTTCTTGAAGCAGAGAAATGATTTTATTCGGACAACTGTCAACTTGAATTGGATTAAAAATTGATAGAATGGATTCTAAAGCGGTTTTACATCAATTCTTGTGGTTTTCGTTTTCTTTTTTCTATAAATGTTCTTATAAATAATTTCGCTTTATTTAATTCTCTTCTCTTTTATAATTTTTTTCTACACACTTTTTCACAGATTATTAATTTTTAATTATGTATTTCATATGGTACCCTTGATATTCCGGGAATTTTTTTTAAATGACTGAATCGTATTGCAGAAAAGTCTCAGTAAACAAAATGTTGTCAGTACAAAAATATTGTCCGAAATAAACCGGATAATCTACCTTAACGCCGTAAATATTCACATACAATTCTGTCTTTATCTGAATATCTTTTTATGTTCGGAACAGTGCTTGTATTACGTCGATTATCGTGTTATAATTAGAATATCGTTTAACACTAAAAGCATTTTTACGTTGGCTCCATTTTCTTAAGAAACAGGAGGACAATGCTAAAAATAAATTTTGTATTTAATTTGATTATTTTTTGAACTAAAGTAGTTGTTAGTAGTTCTAATTCCCATGTAATTTTGGCTAAAGTTCTTAACATTTTTAAAAGAAGAATTGCATATGAGAGAATATTCCAAAGGTACAAGGGATAAATTAAAATCAATTAATTTAATTAACTTGAATAAATGTACTTTGGGTGCTAGCGTGTAGTAACTTTAAGAAAAATTTCCTTCACGAGTTTTCAAAGCAACGATTAAGTCATCAATTTTACTAGATTTAATGAAAAAATAAATGCAAATTTTTTTTGATCTTAGAAAAGAATAATCAACAGAGTCTGGGAAAATAGTTCAAATAAACTTTAACATACAATTTTTATTTCTTATTAAATTCCTATTTTTAGTTTATTACTTTTATTACAATTAAAAATCAACGTCAAGACTGTTTCTCGCAACTCTGTTGGTCATAGAATTCTGCCACTAAAATTCTAGTCTACGCGAAACTAACTGATACCAGACATCATGCGATACTTTTGGATGCATACGTGTAATTTATTAAACGTTTAAAGCATTATTGCCATTAAAGTGTCATCATAATAAGAAAATGTACATACATGAGTGTCTATTAACGCTGAATTGTCTACATGAGTGTATAACGAATAACAAACATGTATAAAAAACTCTTGTTTAGGAATAACATGTAGTTTATACAACATAAAGGCGCACTTATGTAATGCACACACACACACACTCACACTTCTAACAATCAAGCAAAAAAAGCGAATAAGACCAGAAGAAGGTATCAAAACGGAAATAGAGTCAACAACGATGTTAACCTTGTAAGCATGTTTTTATATTTGTATGAGTGTTTAATGCAGTAAGTATGTGTGAGTGTTGGAAAGATTAAAATATGTTGGGGGGACAGTACAATTATTTCTAGAAGTCTATTGCAACAGTAGAGAAAATAATTTGCTTCTGAATAAGAAAACATTATTATTTTTGTTGGGTCTAAATAAACACGGTAAGTTTTTCATGCTTTTTGCATTAAAAATATGCATTTGGATATTTTTCAAATTTTTGCCAGAAAAAGCATTTTCGATATAACTTGCATAAATTTGCATATTACGCAGGTTGATAACTCTTTTTAACAAAAATTGCTTGTGATAGCTAACGCAGCTCCATATGTGGTTTCTGCAAAGCGATCATAACAAAATCCTTTACCCAAAAATGTTGCATGTTACACGTCACAAAGGGACCTTCTTTTCTGGACCCGAGTGGGTCGGTCAGTTGCTTGCAATCGGCGGCCTGTGCAACCTAACACGCTCTGGCATAGAATTGCAAATTTTGT
This sequence comes from Gymnocheta viridis, assembly GCA_956483585.1. Classification (NCBI taxonomy): domain Eukaryota; kingdom Metazoa; phylum Arthropoda; class Insecta; order Diptera; family Tachinidae; genus Gymnocheta; species Gymnocheta viridis. The sequence goes on along the minus strand of OY101444.1, from coordinate 79,904,290 downwards.
TCACTTACATTTTGCAATGTTAACTCTTTTGTTGCAAATTGCAAAGCCGTTTTTCTTAAGGTAGCACTACATACATACCAAATAAGTGGAATTTTTATGACCAATCCCCTGAACCACTAGATGAGGATCTTGGTTAAAGGCTGCTACATAATATTACGACAACTTTATAGAAATAAGCAGAATTTTAAATGAGCTTTCTGATGATGATGCTGAGTCGATTTGGAATGCAAAAGCTTTATTTAAGAATTCATCGGTAAGAACAGATTGAGTGTACATTAAAGAAAATTTTGAATATATTTGTCACAGTAAAATCAAATTGTTAACCAAAGGACTCCCTTTACATGAAAGTTTATCTGCCATAGAAGACGTTAAAGAAAACTTCAAAACATTAAGAACAAAATATTTATTTAAAATCTTAAAGTAACATCGACTGATGTTGAAGGTATATTTTGAATATATTTGAGGGTTTTGTGCGACAATCGAAGATCCTTTAAATTTTGAAAAAACATGTGATTATAATCATTTGCTTAAATAAAACTAATTTAAAATTATTAGAGTTTGTTTTTTTGGCTGCAAATTTTCGCGCATATTTGAAAGTTTTTTTTTAAATATTTGCATGCATATTTTAATAAATTTTGTGCAGAGTTAAGCTTACCCTGTAAATAAAGAGGGTGTTTTCCATATAAATCTGTTTTTCAAGCAAATAAATTCAAATTCTATACTGAGTAGCCCTTGCAAAGTTTTTTAGATTTTTTTGTTTCAAGTTGGATGTGAAACCTTTCTTCAGAGTTGCAGCGACCAAGTATCAATTACTCCAAGGGCTTAATATATTAATTAATTATTAATTGTCGAACAACTCATGTGCAGCGTGATGCTATTTGTTTTACTTGAACAGGTCCGGGTTATACAAATAAATCCAATCACCTTGTTGATTGATAGACTAAATTAATTTTTGGGAATTTGAAACCCCAGAGAAAGACAAGATACTTGCTCAGAAATTCCGTCATGCATACTGAAAAATATATACTGATTGGTGCCATAAATATCAATAATAATCCAGTAGCATTAAACAAGGATTTAAATAAAGTTGTGAACTATTGCCTTTACTTTTTATAATAACTCTCGATGCTACCTTTGCAGCATCACACCATCAACATCTCTGTCTCAACTGTACGCTAAATGAAAAACTTGGCGACCTTGCTTATGCAGATGACATCGTCCTACAGAGTCACAGGCAGTGCGAAATACAACAAATATTAATGCTTATCAGAAATGAAATAATTAAGGCGAGCCATCGAGTAAATATTATAAAAACCAAAGTCACGAGAATGAACTTTAACAATAACATATTTCTTTTCTTCAATAAAAATACACTTGAAGAGATAGAGAAATTCGAATATCTAGTAGACGGTGGCTTATTGCATGTAGATGTCGAAAATAGGATACGAAAAGCCATAGTATGTTTTGCGATATTCAATTACATTTGGATAGCCACAAGCCCTGTTTTGAAAACAAAACTTAATATATTCAAGGACTGTGTGTGAGGTCAGTGCCGCTCTATGGCTGTGAAACCTGGCACGTCACAAACACAATAACAGCAAAAATTCAAACATTTATAAATAGATGTTTACGCCACATTCGCGGAATCTGTTGGCCTCGTATTATATCTAACAAAAATCTGTGGTGTATAATAGAACAAATAACGGCCAGAGAGGACTGAAAGTAAAATACGGGTGGATTGGACACACTTTAAGAAAGCCGTCTTCTGAAATTGCACACGCTGCATACGAGTGCCATTTTGTAAGGATCAAGAAGCGTAGGTCGTCCTAGGGCCACATAGAGAAGAACGATAGAGAGAAAGAGAGAGAGAGAGAGAGGGACGACCAAATCGTTTAACGAACGAAGAATTCCAGCGATAAATTGAGATGAATGGAAAAATTTGTTAAAACAATTTCTAAATAGTCTAGATCCTTAAAGTATTTGGTAAGCACTTCATTAATTATCCCGAGTCTCCTGCCATGGAACAAGAACTCCAATATGACTAGTAATTTCTAACACATGAAGTAGCTAGCGGAAATACTATTGATGCCAGAGAAGGTTTTTAGTCCTAGAAAAACACTGCGAGTTTTACGGTTGGCCAGGAATAAAAACAAAATTAATTGGAAAACTCAAACAGACTTCTGCTGTTCTGGCTCATTTTAAATATCCTGTAAAATACAGAAAAATAGCACAATTATGCTCTCTATGATTCTCATGAACAGATATTTAGTAAAATATAAATTCTTTGTGTGTCCTTTGAGAGTTACAACCAGTACCATACTTATTCTTATTTCGTAAGCAAATAAATCCTTGAATCCTTGAGTCCTTTTTATACTTTTTAATTGCAAACATTTTAGATTTTCGCTTAAAAATTTATCAGAAAGAGGGAAAATCTGCTCCGAAAATTAAGGGTATAAACACTAAACATAACAAATTTTCTTTTTGGAGCAGTCAGTAAGACCTATTAAAACTAAAAACATTGCATTTGCTATTCTAAAAAAAGGAGTATGTGTAAGCTCCCTGTATCAGTTATGATTAGCATGAAAAAGCTCCAAGCGGTGTATTTATGCAGAACATATTTATGAAAAATCACTCAGTTATTTTTGGGATTTCTGTCTGCACAAATTGTCTACTTAAGTTTTATTTATCTTTTTCAACATTTAGTTTTTTTTCTTTTAATACAAAACTAATTAAAGCTTTTCCATTTTATTACTCACTGTGTTTAGTATTTTCTATTTTCCTCACACAAAGTTTTGTTAGCCGGTCTTACATAAAGGACACTTTGTTGAATAGTTTTTAATTAAAATTTTCATTAACTAAAAAACACAAAATATTCTTCATAAGAAAATGAAATAATCCTTCAGTTAAAAAGAAGAAAAACAAAAAAAAACAATACTCAAAAAGTTTATTCATTTTATAAAGTTGCAACAATTTGTTAGGTGAAATGTTACTGCGTTGCGTATGATTAATATTAATTAAATCAGTGAAATAATTTTAAACACGACATTCACTCACTATACATATTATTTAAGATCAAGGACTTTTTTTAAATCATATCAATTTTTGTTTGTTCACATTACTTTGAATATATCAGGACATTAGTTGTTAAAAAACTAAGCAATTATAATTGCTAGCAATAGTTTCTACAATGTGGGTATTTGAGAGTTTTAGTTTGAAACGGAAAATAGAAATATTTTTGTAAACAAATTTAGATATAATTCATAATAAATAATGTGATTATTTTTTTTAAACTTTATTGGTTGTTAGCGGTTGTAAACTAAATTTATTATTGGTGCTTTTTATGGAAATTGCTAAAATTTTAGTATATTAAATTTTTAATCGCACTATTTCCTATGTAGGTAAAATCTTAATTATGGGAAATAGTGCGATTAAAAATTTAAAATACTTAAATTTATTATTATTTGGCTAAAGCTCGTCACATTTTTTTAGTCAGAAAGAATTGAACATGGGACAATATTCTAAAAGAATGAAGGAAAAATTAACATAAATTTATTTCAACTGCAAAATAAAACACAAGGGAACAAAATTGAATTTTTTTTTGTACAAGTATATGATTTATCGACCTTTTTGTATTTATAATGTCGCTTTTTAAGAAAATAATTCTATTTGGGCTTCCAAGGTCATTAACTTGAATCTAAATGCAAATAAAACACAAATTTTCATTTCATTTATTTATCCGACGTTTCGTTGGGATTTTCCAATATCTTCTGGGATAATTTTATTTTAATCTGGTAGCATCAAAAATACGACACATTTCATCTTTAAAAATTTTTTGTGTTGACTGCAATTTTATTGCACGTTTTTACTAACTTGATGTCGCTGATTTCAAATCTAATATCTATTTTTCTCCATCAGCTCGCATTTCGAAGTTACAAATTTTTAAATTTTTTCCAAAAATTAAAATTTTAAGAAATTATAACTTTACTTTTCATTAAGCGATTTTTAAAATTGAAAATGTTTGAGAATCAACAAATAAATCAAGTAAAACAAAATTACGAATTTTTATTTTCTTCACGCTCTAAGTTAATCGGCTGGGAACCAATTCTGCTTTTTTTTAGCTTTATGAAAAATCATATTAGATCCTGTTTAAATTGGCGGTGATGTCCTTGCGACACGTCGCTTGCGACTCGAGTTTGTGGACGGAAAGTATAGAGAATCTTGTGGGGTGGTAAAATTCGCACGTAATGGAATTTGAAGCGAAAATCTTGCCTCTACCCTTTTACAAATTTCTTTCACTCGTATTATTTTTTTTTATGAATGGTGTAGTGTTGCCAGTGAGACTAATTTTTGTCTTATATTCTTCAATAATTTCTTACTTGGTTAAATCAGATATTTTGCTTTCAATAATTACTTTAACTTTTGCTTTATAAATTATTTCCAGCACTGTCTGTAAGCATATTAATTTTATATTTCAGAAACTAAGAAATTGTTCCTTTATGGCAACACTGCTACAAATGAAGGAATAAGAAGAATCGATCAATTAAATGTGTTAAAGTTCCCTGACTCTTGCGACAAAAAAGTGTTAATGTAAACGCATGTGGATTTAAGAAGAAACTACAAAAGAGAACGCAAGCGTTGTTGCTGCGACATCTCCTTCAATGTAAATCGGTTCTTAAAGTAGCTTTCTAAAACTTGAATGTGTATGAGAACCTAGTAAACGTTGAATGAGTTATGCTAAGTTCTGTGATAACATATTTTTCGTCTTGTTTTTTGATTCTATCTAAAAAAAGATAAAATTGTGTATTTTTGAAAGTCATAAAAAATCTAGAACGGAAAAAAGTGTAAAGTGATTTCTCGAGTTGTGCCAGTGGAAGATATGCCTTATTTGGAAGATGGTACTCCTGTTGATATTATTCGTAACCCTCTTGGTGTTCCTTCACGAATGAATGTAGGTTGGGCTTGTAAGGGGAAAGGGTAAGTAATATTCTCGATGAGATCAATAAAATCAAAAGTGCTTTTTGCGATGATAATTTTACACAATTTGCATATTGATGATGACGAAATAATGGCTTCCGTTTTAAATACACCTAATAAGAATGCACTAAATGACGAGTTGAATGCGTTAGTAGAGAACTATATGAACTCATGTAAAAGTTCATAGCTATGCTAGTAACGTATCTATCTGTAATGATATTCGTAATATTAGTGATAATAATCTCACTGAACTTGCACGTAAATTACGAGATGGCGTTCCTGTTGCTGCACCTGTATTTGAGGGTCCAAAAGATGAACAAATAGCTAAATTATTTGAACTTGCTGGTGTGGATAACTCTGGACAAACTGTGGTATATGGTGGTTGCAGTGGTGAAAAATTCGACCGCAAAGTTACAGTTGGTTACATGTACATGCTTAGGTTGCACCACTGAGTTGATGGTAAAATTCATGCGCGTTCAGTAGGGCCTTATAGTTCGGTTATTCAACAACCTTTAGGAGGAAAATTTAATTTAAATAAAATTTAACAAAATTCTTATATGTCTCGAAAAAATTCCCCTTTTTCCCTACACACAAAAAAATTGTTCCCTACATTTTTCTCTATTCTAAAAATTCATTGATTTTAGGAAAAAAGAACATTTTATTTAGGTTTTTAAAATGTCGAGAATTTATATCGCCATACAAAAAGTTAAATAATAAAAAATAGCAGAAATTTGTAATTCTAACAACCTCATTTGTGCCATAAAAATTTCTAATGACTGTACTAATTACATTTCATCAACAATTATTTAATTTTTAAGGGAAGTTTTTGGATTAACTTAAGAGTTATTGCACGATTATTTTTCAAATCTTCGCATTCATTGCTAATATAGATTTTTTCTCAAGTTTTTAAAATAAGGATATGGAGATCTTAGAAGGCAATTAAAATCTAAATTCTGAATTCTTAATAAAATTGTATCCAAGTTAAAAAAAAAAAATCTGACCCCGAATGGAAAGAAAGAAAGTTATATTTATGAAAAGTCTTAATTTACAAATTCCAAAATTTTCAAATTACTTTTTATTTTTCGTACAAATTTTATTCCCAAGCAAAATCGGATATTTCTTTGCCTTCCGTTTTCTCTATATGTTATTTACAAGAATATGTTTTCTGTCTGTATGAAATATCTCATGTAATACTGTAACAAAATTTTAAATTTAGATTTTTATAAGTATTATCACTTTTGTGGGGTGTTTTACGCAATAACAACGCAATATAAAAGAAAGAAAAACAAAGTTTTAAAAGTTCCCCACATTTTCCTGTCCTGTTTTCCCTTCCCTTGAAAATTTTCCAATGAAATCCCTACAAAAAGGGAAAATTTCCTCTTCTTGGCATCACTGCACATACGAGTATAAAAAATGTTATTTTTGTACGGAAATCGCGATTTTTATCAATTCAGTTTTCTCAGTAAATTGTATGAAAAAAAATCAAAAGTTGTGTACTGATTACAATGAAATAAAGCTGATTTCATTCGAAATATGTCTAAACAAATGTTTTTAGATCAAAACTGTGATTTTTGTTGCATTTTTTTTAAATGACACCATTGAAATCATTTGAACTATTCTACCAGATATAATTTTGTTATTTATTGCATTTCCTTCTTAACGATTATTATGTTTATTAGATGAAAAAAAATGAACCAGCAATTACTTTGAAAAGTATTAAACACCAATGATATTGAAGCTATGAATATTTATATGTAATTCTTAATAACGAATAAAATATTTTTAGTTTTGATTATTATATGTTGACGATCGAATAATTAAACCAATAAATTCACAAATCCGAATTTTGGTAGCAGCAGCAAATGTTAATCACTCATGAACAAACCTATCATTAGGAGTAGAAATAGATGAAACACTTGTAGTGTGATTCTCTAATTTTTAACAATAAACGTTAACGTTAATTTTACCAGCACAGTTTATTGCTTGTTTATAACTTAAATAAATATTAAAGATTACTTACATTAATACAAAAATTAAATGTAGAAACCCATTTTTTTTCAAATTTATTTAATGTTTAACAAACTCACACAATCTATTCATTATGCATATTTAAAATCTAAAAAGAAATATCTTTCAGTCTCTTTGCTTCATTACATTTTTCATTTCTTTTTATATTTTTCAAAAATTTCTTAAACATTCCTCCTCCCACATTCAAACATTTGAGTATTTAAAGGGAAATTGGAATGAAGCAAAACAACGAAATCAGTTTTCTTTAAACGAGTAAAGTGTATAATATCCTTTTATATATTAAAATGCAATTTGTAGCCAAGTGCCGGAAACCATAAGTTATACATTTAACTACCCATCACTACTACTACCACACCGTGAATATGTTTTCCTTTGCATGGCAATCCCTTGAAGTATGCTATGAATATGAAAAACACAAGAATAAAATACAAAATCAAAGGCAACATTCAAACAAACTCAAAACGTTGTTGATGGCGCGTTAACGATTTTTATAACATTTTCAAAATTCCTTTTATATATTTAGTATAATAATGTTTTCTTTCTCTTTGTAACAAGATCATGTTAAGTATATTAAAAATAAATGATTGTAACTGTGGGAAAAAGATAGTTAGTTTACAACAACAAGAGTTTAATATTTTTTTTTTATTCAACAATGTTGTTTCTACAATTTTCATTATACAATTTAGACAATTTTCTAGCAGACAAATTGAATTTTGCTCAAGTACATGATAAAAGGGAGAGAAAATATGTATGTAAGTGGGCAGTGTCAGAATTAAGTTAACTAGCAAATGGATTAAATATGTTTCCAGCACTTTTACATACATAAATTTCAAACATTTAGAGCTGAGGCCGGCCTGCAGCTAAAACTATCATGTTTTGATGGTCTTCTTCGAGAGCTCGATTCGTTTTAGTCACTCACTGGGTTTTTGCATTTATTTTCGAAAGATTAAATATAATTTCTACATTCTAGGTGGTGATTTAGTATTTTATTTAAATACGCACGTAAAATAATTGTTTGATATTCGACTGATAATATATACTTTAAATGTTTCAAATTTTATTGGAGACACTGTATGTCTCTAGATAAGTACCGGTAGCAAGCACTGCTTCTGGCAGAACTAACATTAAAGGTCATTTCACACTATAATACATGTATTACGTAAATTAAGAAAAATAAAACGCTTATTATATTGTTCTTTGAAAAGCATGAAAAAAACAATAACAATTTATTAGGCTGCATTTTCGTTAATTTACGTATTACTTCTATTATAGTGTGAAATGGCCTTAACTAATTTTTTTAAGATTTTATCCTAATTTCGATTAGAAAAAAATTTAATTAGAATAATGTCATGACAATGTAAAAATAGCGGGCTATGGAATATGAAACCTTGTTTAATAATTTTTGCTTTTTTTCTTTGCTTGTTAATATTTCTCAAAAATTTAAATTCAAATTCAAAATCAAAATATCCGAAAATATCCAAACTGCAAGAACTAAGCACGCTAAGCACGTTTACATATTTCATATCATATTTAAATATCTTTACTAAGTTTTTCGATCATAAAAAAATATTAATTGTGTCCTTTTTGAAAAAGGAGATGTTGTAAAATTTAGATTTTAATACAAATGCTAGTGTATCCAGCGGTCGACTCAATCGACTGCATTCTAGAAATTAATATTAAACTTTTACATAAATACATACGAACAACAAAAAACAATATTTTTAATTTAAAACTGTCATGTGTTTGTTTGTCATCTTGAGCAATTTCGGTACAGACCTCGTAATATTTACATAAAAGGGTTTATCGTATGTTTGCACATGAACAAATGTGTGTAAATGCAAAATAAGTTTAAGTAAAATATGTGCATGCATGTGTTTCGGTTGCCAGAAGACAGATTTATAAAAAATGCGTGAGTATGTGTTTTGTTTTACTTATTTTTTTGAGAAAAAATAAACAAATTGAAATTGGATGCTGAAGGTATCATTTGTTCAAGATTTCTTTTTTATTAAAACAATTTTAAAATAATATTGAATCTGGTACAGAAAACAAGTGGTGGGAAATATTAAAGTTGGAAACTGAAAAATCGTTATTAGCTGTATTCATGCTGGGATTTCTCAGTCTCATACTTGTTACTGATTTAAGCAAATAGTGGCAATTTCAAGCAATTGGCGTGATCCGAACATGATCGTGAGAAAGTTTGGTTTACAATCACCGCATAAGACATGTGCCAAGAAATAAAATAAAAATTTACAAGACTGGAAATTTTCGTGAACGAATTTTTTTCGTTGATGTTATTGATTTCCAAAAAATTGCACTGTTTTCAATATTTTTTCAAATGCACTGAGTACTTGTTTGACACGAGACAGTACAGCTGCAAGAGAATGGAGAGGTTTTGAAGTTTTACTCAAAAAGTTATTTAGAATAATAAGAAATAGAGTGAGAGAAAACTATGGAACTGCTCAACAATAGCAAAAACAATGATTTTTGTCAAAAAATACTCCAGCTCTGCAATGTTTAATACTTCGATGTCATGTCATTTTTTTATTATTCATTTAAACATTTTTGAAAATCTTTAAATCTTATAATGCTCTCATTTTCTAAATTTTTTTGTGGCTTTCGGTGTTGGGCGTATGATTACTATTTTTAATATGTTTAATGTAATTTTATTGCTCGTATGACCACTTGGATGAACATTAAAAATTTAATGACCATCATAAATCACTTTAAATCTTAAAATTTAATTTTTTATATTTGTTGCCTTTAAATTTGTGAAAAAAACACATTTAAATGATTTATTCAATTAGATTTTGTTATTAATTTATTTCTGTTCTATTCTGCTTAACTCAATGCCCTGTCAATTTATAAATGCATTTTAATTGATTGAGTCGTTTTAAAGGTCAGCCGCTAATTTGTCTTTCAGTTTGTTTAAGTGTCAAAGAATTGTTGCAACAATTGCAATTACATATTTTAGAGATAATTAAAATTATTTAAATGAATTAAAAGGTTGTTGTGTTGTTTTGTTGTTGTGTTGTTGTGTGTGGGGTTTTGCACATTTCTTTCATTGGTGTCGCAATTAGACTGCTTGTCTAGTTAAGCGAGGGTGTGCATTCATTTTATCATTTTATTTAATTATTTTAATTAAAATAGAAAGGCAACTTACTTATTTTTTTGTATGTATCAATTTGTCTTAACAAAGTGCTGACAGTTACGCATTCGGTTTGTGAATATTTTCAATTACCTGTAACGACAAGAAAAGAATAAAATTAGAAATAAATAACAATAAATGAGGCAATGCAATGGGGACAGTTTGGTTAAATATTTTCTATAAATAGTTAATGGGTTTAAATTGCTTAAATACTTTTGAATTAATTTTTTCATTGCGACTTCTTGCAGCCAAATAGTTTTTATACAAAAACTGTGCAAAGAAACATGCAGTTTAATATTATTTAATGTTGGTTTAGTTACCAAAATTCGAGATAAGAATGTTTAAGCTTTTACAAAATTATACGTGCTTTTTCTTAACATATTTTTTCAAATACTTCTCAAAATCCTATTTATTTGAGGTTTTATAAATTAACTTAAATAATACTCATTACAGTTGGCCACAGTGCCGCACACAACATTGTAATTTTTTTTTTTAAAGAACAAACACAAACCGCGAAGCCATTTTGGCTTGTCTGCAGAAACACCCAGGGTCTAGGCAGGAATCGAACCTGCGACCCGTCGACTAATAGTCTAGTACGCTATCTACTAGTCTACGGGGCTCCCCATCGATGACTTGAGCACGATTGTCGTATGTCGACATGATTTTTAAGCGAAAATTTACAGAAACTCATCGTTCATAACAATATTAGCGACGCCGGTTTGCATGTTGTTTTCTTTTAAATACTTTTGACGTTCGCTTGCGGTATGCTACCAAGTTTTGGGAAAGACGTTACACTTCACTTACTGCCTTTTTAAAGTTTTGATGCCATTAAATTAACTCAATATTTCTTAACATATCAATTACAAAATCTTTTATACAAAAAATGGTATTATTGTTGAAATTAGTTCGATCTTCCTATTATTACTGCTAGAGTAGAAAATGGTAGACTCAATCGACCGCTTTCTAGGATTTAATATTAAACATTTGCATAAATAAATATGATAAAATACAAAAATAAAAATGCAAAATCAAATTGGACAAACACACATGCACATATTATTTAATTTTCAACGTGACGCTGACACATGCATGCCAAATAAGTGCGCATGTGTTAGTAGCGACTTTAAACGCGTATTGCTCCCTAAATATTGAACCGATTTAAATAAAATTAAGATTGTGCTTATCTATGTAAAAACCCGTTTAAAAAGAAATATATAAATCTTTCCTAAATCGGTTCAGTATTATGGACGTAAAAGGGATCTAAAATACTTAAGCTCTTAGCGAAAGACTCTATATTTTGCCAGTGCTATCTTTAAGCCTTATTTTGGATTAGAGCATAACTTTTGTTTGTTTTAATTTAGTTAACAATGTTAGTCTTATTCCAATACCTTTTTTTTAATTATCTATTCCAGAGCAAAAATTCCTTTTTTATTGTGATAATTTGCAAGAAACCCCGCTAAAGTTCAATTGCTTCAGCTGCAGGAAAATGCATTTTATGTGCAAATATATTATTATTTTTATATCCCAAAACAAAAACAGCTCCTTTAATTTGTTTATTAATCCTTTATAAATTTTCCTATTTTTTAATAAAAATTGTTTTAGTATTTTCAATATCCAATGATTTATTTAACAACAATTAGTTGGAACAAATGAATTGTGTTTTAATAAACTTCCTTATTGCTTTATGTGTTATTGTTATTTGCAACAATAAATATTATTAAAAGAATGGTCTGTTATAGAACAATGTACTTATCTATATGTGTGTGGGATGTTACCCACTAAACATTTCGCCATATACATATATCTCGTCTTAGCTTTCAGCTGTATTAAATATTGCATAGAAAATTGCATTGAATCGGTCGTAGATTAAATTGCCTACTCAATGCTGAATACCACATTAAGGTTGATCGGCAACTGCAACGCAACAAATGGATTGTCATGCCCTTACATTTTTACCTGGCAAAGACAAATATGTCAAGCAGAAATGAAAATGAAAGCGACACAAATTATTAGAAGTATTTTGTTGAGACTTTAAGCACCCCAGCGAGAAGTTTTGTGGCCATAGTCTTTAAAATACCCATCCGATAACCATCGAAAATATGTGTGACATAGAAACTGTAGTAATTTTTCTTAGTGTTGAACAGAATCAAAAAGACTATTAGTGCCCGAATAATTTTTCCTGTCACGACATATTTCGTAGTATTTTGGCTTTCAACTAAACGTGTCTCATGTCTGAAACAATCAGTAACACATTTAAAAATCTCACTCACATTGATCGTGGCTTTTCGTGACAAGCCCGGTTTCGTCGAAAACATCGAGAAAATAAAATATTTTATTCTCTTGTTGTATAAAGTAGGAAGAGCATCAACACACGCGAATGGTAATGTTTACTAAACAGCCACATCATGGTTAGATCTTGTATCTGTCACCAAGTAACTTAATTATGCCAATTGTTCCCTTGCAATGACAATGCCAAGTAAGAGTGACAGATTCTTTCGAAGTAAAGTTTCTAAATTAGAGCCCGCAGCTACCACTTAGGAACCGGTCACGTCACTTATTTTGGTACTTTTCGCTACAGTGTCCTTACAGCAATTAGACAAACAAATATGAGTAATTTTTCTCCAACAAAGCTTGCTTCTAATATAAAAAAAACTAATAAATCATTTGCAACTAATTTTATGAAATTGCTGACACCTTTTCGTGCGTTCCCCTACATCAATGTTCACTGGGTAATTGCTTTTAGTCGTTATTTGTATAAAAGTTTTTTTTTTTTGCCTGTGTATTATTATCCTTAGCTTAGGTTCATTTTTTTATCGTATTATTATTGAAGTTTTATGCAGTTTTTGGTTAAAATCCGTAAATCATGTTAACGCTTTTCCTCTATACAATAAAAATTATAGTTATTTGGATAATGCTCGCATATTGTATAGAAATTTCTTTATTCTGGTGTGTTCGTTGTTGAAAGTTTAATACACACATTCATATACACGGACAATTTACGAACTTAATTGTGTGTATGAAAATTTGTAATTTAATGGCCTCAATATGTTTTTTGTAATTTAAAAAGCAATTTATTTTCAGGATAAAGAAAATGTTAAGAGTGGAATAAAAGAAATAATAAAAAAAAAATAATGAAATTAATAAGGGAGAGTTAACTGTAACACTAAAAAATTAAATTATATTATCATTAAGTATTGCTAAGAACTTATTAAAGTTTTTTCAATTGTAAAATGAATTTCATATATTAAAATTTTATGTTTTAGGGAGGGAAACAAAACAAACTGCGTCTTGCCGCTTACAATTTTGTTATGGAGCATTATTTGTGAAGCAGACAATCCAAAAAGTGTTTTCCCTAATTTCCTTAATATATTGCGCATAACTTGGCTATTAGTAGATATGAATGTGTATACCAAATATTTTTTAAAATATTTATTTGTCGAGTTAATAGATGCTTAAGTGTTGCCGCTTTCGAAATGTTGTTTTTTTAAATTATTCTTTTGAACTAGAAAAAATAATAATAATTTGTATGCGTTTTAAATTCAAAATTAGCCTAGCTTATAGTTATAATAACGCATCTCTGTCAAAATTGTTATTTTACAGAAGATTTATCATATTAGCTAACAAACGTTCATATACAATTTATTATTAGAATTTTTTTTAAAGGAGACTTTTTATGAAATTTATTAAAAAAGTAACAAAAATGCAGTATACAGTATTATTTCAATAATAACTGCAAATTAAAATAAAATGAAATCAGAATAAAAACAGCTGATAGCAAAAGTATTGTCAGATCAAAATAGAATACCTTCTAATTGAAATTTGAAAACAGATGACTTTGCATATTTTACAGAGTGAAATTTGTCATCCACGGGTGGCATAATACTATAGATGGCGATTCTAAGGCACTTCCAGCAGATCGATATTTTTCCTAACGAAGAAATTTGTTATAAGTCTTGTCTGGATTAGCCGTAAGATTCTGTCTCCTACACCATGTCATAATAGTGTACAACAAATTATTCATCACGTACACATCTCTAAATTAATTTGGCGCTCAAAATATATTGACATTATGCAGGGTGCCTGACCATGAGGGCCATGCTGGAAGTGAACGGGCTGACTATCGAGCTAACAGAGGAGCCCAACGTAGGCTTATAGGACCAAAACCCTTCTTGGGCTCAGATGGAATTTAATTGCCACTGGGAAGCCCACCAAGATCTTAGACAAGCAAAACGTTTTATTACGTAATCCCAAAACAAATCCCAAAAATTACTGCTAATGAACAGAACGGACTTTAGATTACTGATAAGGTTAAAGGTTCACCAGGGACACTGCTGTCTCAGACGACATCAGTTTATCATTGGTAGTTCTGAGACTAAAATGTGCGAAACGGAAGAAGAAACGCCGGAACACATTCTCTGTGACTGTCCGGCGGTGGCGGCATGCAGAATGAAGTTTCTTGGAGGCATCTTTATGACTCCAAGTGAAATATACAATATCTCACCGGCTAAGGTAATAGGCTTCATTTGTAGCCTTAATTTACTTTAGTGCACTCTTGGGCTGCACTTGGGTTGAATGCTTATGGCCTTCACATAATAATAAAAATAAATCAACATTTACTTTTCAGGACGTCTGAGAGAAAGTTACCGAAATTACCACATTACATTTGAAAATTATTAATATTGCGCTAATTTGGAATAGTACCCGTATCAGTCAGTGAATCCATTCTGCTACAACGACAACTAGCAACAGTCCAAGACGTAGCGCTGGATCCACAATGACATGAAAATATATGTGGCACCAGTTGCTATAATAATACTGATGTTTTTAAGTAAAATGGGTCGGAAGTCAGGTACCTCAAGCTTGCTGGAGCTATTAAGTCAATATAGGAATGCTTATCAGGCATGACTACTTGAATATCAAACAATTGTTAGACTTTTATTTGAAGAAATATAAACGCGAACTCGTATTGCGGTTTTGTTTCACTTCTGTAAATACTGTGACAAGTTTTCGCTATAAATTTAGCAAAATCCAAATTTTGTCAATAATTTATTTATAATTTGCTTGGTCTGTGTCAATAATAATTTTTCGTGCCTGCATGTCTTTCAAACATTTATTACAGTTTTCGCCAAACAAATTGAAAATATAAATTTATTTAGATATATTTCATTTTTATTTATTTGTTTTTTTTGACATTGATTTGAAACCAGATGTGGCGTCATAAAAAAATTGAACGTTGTAATTTTTTGTAGTTTTTGTTTTATTTTACAGCAATTGACGTAACAAACTACAAAAAATTTTTATTACAGTTTTCTTTTTTTTTCAAAACAATAACAGAGTATAAAAAAATAAAAGAATGTTTGCATCAATAAACACCAGCAGTTTTAATTGAATATCAATGATTTTTATTACACAATCATATTGCGATTGACAGCCCATCAGCTGCCACAATGGTTACACAACTAATACAGTATTGTTTTCTTTTTTTTTTTAAATATGTATGTATTTACGTGTGTGTGTGTGTGTGTTTTATTTATTTATTTTTATTTGTATTGCATTACATTGTTAGAAATGTAATAAATAAAACTATTATTTTAATAGAAAACAAAACAATATGGCATTTGACATTAATCAATTGGAGAAGGAAATTTTAGTTAAAAATGTTTCTGTAGATAAATTTTAAATTTAGTTGGGTATTTTTTTTTTGTCGCGGGAGAGAAAAGTTAATGGTAGCACTTTGTCTCTGGCTTGTTTATGGGATATGTTAGTTAAGAAAGTTGTAGGAATATGTGTTTTTTTTGTTTGTTTTTTCTTTGTTGGCAAATTAAAAAAGTTGACAACAAAAAAACTTGGTAAAGTGTGGCAGCTATCAAACTTTAGACTTTATAATAATATACTACACACAATCTGCATTACCAGGAAGTAGTTAAGTAACGAGTTGTTTATAATCCAATATATGTTTATATAAACAGTATACTCTCTCTTAAGTACGAGTAGATACTTAAGCTTTAAACACATAGACCACAGCAGGCTACAGGCTACAATCTGTCAAAAATAGAATACAACAGGTTCTTATGAAAACGATTATTTTGACGACATCACAGCTATACGGCTACTCGACCACTTTTGTAGCTGTCGCCAACTTAGGCTAATTTCTATTTTGACAAGCGACAATATGCACATATAGTGCTGCCAACATAATAAAAAAATTTTAATATTAATGAGCTTAAAAATAATTAATTTTATTGAAGAGAAAAGAACATCAAAAACTTAATATATTATTTTATTAATGATTATATTAACAGCAAAAAAATTTTAAATACATAAGTTGACTTGTTTATAAATATTTAAGTGATTTAATTATATTTTGAACAAGTGATTTTAATTCTATGAAGCTGAAATACTTTAAAGTGGCACGACTGAAATATAAGTCAATCCGTTGCTTATATATAACTGTCGTTTTCAAAATAATTAATTAGCTGACTGCAGGGCGACAGTTGTAAAAAGCGCCATTTGTAGACATGTAGCCGCGTAGCCTGCTGTCATGAATGTGTTTATAGCTTTAAGCGGCTGGCAAATTTGTTCGTTTATCAGAGGCATCCGCTTATGAGAGAACTACATAAAGAGTAAATAACAAATTGTAATATATACATACATTCATACATACATGCGTATTTGTCCAAGGCGAATTCATAACAGGTGAACTTGATAGCGCAGCTGACAAATTTTTTTAGTTTTATCCATGGCGGATTAGGGTTGGATGTCAAAATTTATTTAAATATTTTGCTTACATTCATTATTAAAATGAATTTATACAACATCATACACAATTTAAAATTCAAAGTTTATTTAATTTTTAAAGAAAGGATGCCTCCAATTCACAGCACAGACCATCAAAGCATCAACCCTTTCTTCCTCGCCAGCCTTATAAATATAACCATTCGCTTTATCTATGTAATTTCGCAAACGCTGCATAATTTGAGTGTTGCGGGAAACAAACATTTGAAAAGATACTAAGGCATAGTCCTCAACCATCCAATAAATGGCCACATTTCGTTTTTTTTTTTAGATTTTCCAAAGCTTCCAATAAATATTTCAAGTCCAACACATCGGTATAAAAATCCAAATTAAAGTGTAATTTTTCTTTATGTTTCTTTAGCAAATCAGCCTTAGACAAAACATTAATATGAAGCAAATCCATGCGTGGCATCACATTTAAAGCCAACAACAAAGTAGCAACAAATTTTTCAGGTTCACTGCAATAATGAGAGTCGATAAGATAATTGTTACCAAATGATAGCCTAGTTTTTTCTAATTTTTCGAATATTTTCGACATAGAAACATGAAGTGTATACAGTTCCACTTGTCCGAGGCAATCGAAGAAAAAATTATTACATGTGTTAGAATATTTGCGTACATACCTAAAAACAATTTCTACTGAATATAAAAAGGAAAGCAAAGCGGTCTTCAGCGGAATTGTAATGTGTGCTAACAGCCATGGAAGTTTTTTGGGTGGGTGATGAGGAAGGAAATCTCAGATGTTAGTATTTGAACAGCGAATCTTTGAAACATTTCTGAACAGATTTCTTCAAAAATAGTAATATTTCTTAAAGATATTATTTCAAAGGATTTCAAAAAAACAACCCTTAAAATAATAAACTTTTTAAAATAATAATAATTTTTAATATTTTATTTTTTCGCCTCAGGTCAAATGTTTTTGACAATGTACTATGATTTTACAAAAACAAAATGCTTGTGGTTTTTCTAGTGTTGTAGTGTTGTACTTGTTGTAGTGTTAATTTCACCAGTTATGAATTCGCCTTGTATTTTTCTTTAAGCAGTTTTATTACAAAACAAGAACATATAAATATTTCACAAACTAAACAGAGTTTTCATTAACATTTTTTTTGAGAAGTGGAAAGAAATTGTTATGTGAAAAAATGTTGCATAAAACGGGTACACAAAATGACAAAGAGGTGCCAAGTTTAGTTACTAAGTTATACAAATTTTAAAAGTATAAGGGGGGCAGAAAAGGACATACTTTTTAATCTGAGGTAACACCGTGGTGCGCAGCTAGTATTTAATAAAATTTGGTTTTTCTTCAGCAACACCCAGATAATCAGGTACCACACTACCGACCAGTCTAAACAAATAATCAAATTAAAATTGGTTTCACATATACGATTGAAATTATTTAAATATACAAGGAGTTAAACCAAATATACAAACGAATTAAAAATTCCTTTTGAATATTTTGAGAGTCTGTAAATCTTAAAGAAATTGCAAAACCTTTTCAATATCGGTTGATTAAAAGAAGAACCATGCAACTGACAAAAGCTTAAAATCACAATTTTTATTTGTGAGTGTGTGTCATATCTATATTTATTCCTCAACACGAATTATTAAGCTATTATAAAAAATTCAAAACACTAAACTTCTATAATAAGAGCAATTATTAAAAAGCTTTTAGCTTTTTCTTTCTAAAATAAAAAATCATTGTTACATGGGTTTTCATTTTATATGACGACATCGTTAAGATTGCAAAAAGTCGACCCACTTAACTACCTTCTGTTTTAATAATATTCTAAAGTTTAATAAACTTCTAGCAACTCTGAAAATGAAAAACATACAATATTTAATCATAAAATAAAAATATGTGTCTATAAAATTTATTTTCATTAAAATTTTCTACACTTTCAAGGTGAGCAGTTTTATATGTGTCTGGTCACTATTTTCTTGTAGACAGCCACATATCACATATTAATTTTTTCCTACTTCTAAATGTGTATCTATTAAATCTAATCGAAATTTCCTCTTGACCACGCTTTACATTTTTATTTTTATATTTATCAGCTTGCCAGCGGCACACACGCAATTTCAACACCATTTATAATAAGAAATTAAGGCTCGAGATTTGCAGAATATAAAAGAAACATATAAAAAGGTCTGCTATTTTTATTACTACACTTTTTTGTTGGCCGCTTAATTAAAAAGTCCAGTTAGATTTGAAGTTGTAATTCAACTGGATACAAACAAAAAAAAAAAACAAAATATTTATGCGTCCACACATTTTCAATACGTAGGAAAGTCATGATATGAATTAGATAATATGTGGTTTAATTGAATACCCTGCAGCATGTAAAAAGGAATAAGTACTTAGACGAAAAAATACCCAGCTATATATATGATATATGATCCATATATTGGCAATATATGAGCATACATAATTACGAGTATATATTTATAGACAGTTGCAGTAAACAATGCCAGGGGCAGGCACACTGGGTTATATTAAACGCTGTGCAAAAGAGTTTAATGACCCATACGTTGGGAATGCAAGATACATGTCACTGGTATGTCCGATTCTAGAATATGGATCAATAATATGGAATGCTATTTATCAAATTCACTCTGATGCAAATGAGTCAGTGCAAAAGCAATTCCTGTTATTTAGTCTTTGAGGATTACGTTTTAACCCAGTTAAATTGCCATCTTACTCTGCTCGACTTGCTCTTATTAAGCTGCCTACTTTAAAAAGTCCGTAGAACTATGCTGAATGTATCGTTTGTCTTCAATATTATTAATTGTAATATCTGTTCTGGATTTTTGAACGATGAAATTTCGTTAATGTTCCTCAACGTACATCTCGTAATTTTATTCCTCTATCAGTAAATAGCAAAGTTTTTTGCAGTAAGTTTCACATAAAGGGTGTCCCAAAACTACTGCAAGATTTTAGTTTTCCGCAATTTAACAGCTGACAGTTTAAATCTCTTCCAACCGCGATCTCCTACACATAAAAAATATAGAGAATATAAAAAATACTAACCGCTACCGATTATTTTCAAATCACTCAAGTACTTGTTATGCTTATATATTTTAATTTTTTAGCTCACTTTTAATTCGTCAAAAACCTACATTATAATTAAAAACTGATAGTGTGCAATTTCATGATATTTCAAGCAAACAAATAACCAACTAGTGCTGTTGATTTTTCTAACAAACACCATTAATTAAATGCCATTGACTGGATAACACCTGCTCAAGGCAGTGGGCAAAAAATAGTAAAGTGTAATTTTCATTTTTCCCTACATTTTCAATCATATTCAAAAATTTTTTTTTGTTATTTGCCATTTTCGTCTGATATGATTTAATATGCGTGGTTGAGTTGTAACTGTTAAATAAATACCGCACAAAATACACTACACTGTGTTATTAATAACACAGTTTGTATGGTTTCTATATCTGGTTTGTGGCTTGTATTTTTATTCGAATCTGGCTTTAAAACGCCCACATATGCCCATAGATATGACATGTATGAATGAATACTGAGTATTTTTGCACTAAATATCTCATTCAGTCATGTAGTCAGTCAGTCAGTTTAAAAGCCTCCCAAAAAACATATTAAATGTTTGACATGAATTACTCATAAGAGAAGCGCTATTTTGTTTTATCTATTTGTTTAAAATGCACTGTTTGTTATTGCAATTGCTTTCTATCCACTAACGAAATAGATAAAATGTGCTTTGAATGCAAACATACTCGTAGTTTTCATTATTTATATTGCATGAAATAAAAACTGATTTAAAATTGCATTTTAGTTTTGTACGCATTTCAATATTTAGATTACGGCATACAAATCGTTAAAATTCTATAAATCTAATTAGTGGGAAAAGTTGCTCTAAAATAATAAAATAAAATAAGTTTGGCATATTTATTTATTTATTTATTTAGATGTTTTAACATTTTTTGTCTTTAGAGTTTTTCTTCTATTTGTAAAAAATTTTTTTTAAATAAAAATAAATTGCCATTGTACTGGGTGTCCGCCGGGAAGGTAGCCAGCCTACTTTGTTTTGTCGCCATTTTGGTAAACATTAGTCTTGGCAGTCGTGAAGTAGACACGTTGCAAATTTATTATGAAAATATTCGATAAACCAACGTGTTTTAATCGTTAAAACATTTTATCAAAATCAATCATCGCTTACTGTGACGATGAGAAAGTTACGTGAAATTTTTTGGGAGATACAACGTGCCAACAAAATGCACTATTTATCGTGTAGTGAATGATTTCGAAGAAAGAGGGTCTGTAGGTGATAGGCCCCAGCATGGACCACAACGTATTGCAAGATCGGCTGAAAACATTACTGCTGCTCAAGAAATCCATAAATCCATAAACCTCAATTCAGCGCCGTGCTCAGGAGCTTGGTCTTCAAAGAACAACTTTGGCCACAATTTTGCACAAGGATTTGCATTTGTATCCATTTAAGATTCAGTTGACACAAGAGCTTCTTCCAGAAGACCATTTACGCCGCCGTACATATGCCAATAGGATGTTATAGCTCGACCATGACAACCCCGATTTTCATGAAAAAATTATAATGAGTGACGCGGCACATTTTCATTTGAATGGATGTGTGAATAAACAGAATAGTCGGTTCTGGGCAACGTAAAACACTCGAGTTATTCATCAGTCGTCACCTTTGGATCCATTAAAAGTGTCAGTCTGGTTTGCAATTTGGTCAGGAGGATTCATTGGACCTTACTTTTTTGAAAATGAAAACGGAGTAACGGTAACTGTGAATGGGGAGCGATATCGTGATATGATTGAACACTTTTTAAAGCCACAACTGCATGTTTTGTCCTTGATTAACATGTGATATCCACAAGACGGTGCCACATCGCATACAGCCAGGATTACAATGATATTACTGCGAGACCTCTTTCCACAACAAGTTATTTCAAGAAATGGTGATATTGATTGGCCTCCACGGTCGCCTGATTTGACTGCTCCGGACTGTTCTTTTTGTGGGGACATCTGAAAAGCAAGGTTTATGCAAACAAAGCAGAAACGCTTGAGCAACTAAAACAAAATGTTCGTGATGAAATTAATGAAATACCACCTGAAATGTGTTAGAATGTATTGAAAAATCAAAAGTGCTCGCATTTGTGTGACTAACAGAGACGGACATTTATCTGATATTGTATTCCATACATAATTGCCGACATTAAATAAAATATTTATCAATATAAGATCCATTCTCTTTCCTTTAGTACAAAAATTTTAAACAAACAAAGTAGTTCCCGGCGGACACCCTGTATTTAGATCAAAAATATGTTTGTTGAAAATAGAAAGACTAAATAATGCTTGACTGATGTGCCTATTATGAGTAACTTTCGATTTTCGATTGTGATCGAATTTACTGATCGAACGAATTTTCATTTGATATTATGGCGCAGATTTGATAAAAATAGTGTTATTATAAATTTCACTCAATTGGATTGTTCACAATAGGACGGACATATTAATCAGTTTTATTAAATTGAAATGTTTAATGTTATTTAAAGGACAATGAAACAATATAAAATAGAAAAAGTAACCCATATTGCAAAAAACGCAAAATTCCGCCAAAAAGCTGCAAAACATAGAAAAAGTGGTAGACTTGCATTAAATTAAAATAATTTCTAGCTTGTATTTGCAAAAAAAAAATAAAAAAAGAATTGACATATACTTACATTTTTAATAAGTTTTACAAACTGCCACAGAAAAATATATATTTTCAAAAATATATTAATTATTTTTTTCTTCGACTTTAAAATTTGTAGGTATTTGTTCTTTATTTATTTCGTTATAATGACCTAGAGCCTGAAATAAAGAACAAATACTTTTCAAAAATATTATTTACCGACTATACGAAAACTCCGCCTCGCAAAAAAATTAGAATCTTTTTGTTTAACTAACTGTCAGGTCCACGATGTCACACGTATTCGTTCTTTCGTACAATTACATTTAAAACAGAAAGAAATTCTAAAATGCTTTAGCAAATGTCAAGATCTTTGAAATAAAAAATATTTTTGGAAACAAAAATGCCATACGAGATTTCTTTCGAAGGCCGTTTAATTAATATTAATCATACGCTGCCATCATTTTATTTTCTCATATTTTTAGCTAAAAAAATTTTTAACTTTTATCTAAAATATCTAAATTCTCTCTTTGTCAATGATCATTTGAAGATAAATTATTTTATTTACTTAAACTAAATATCAAACATTTTGGAAGTTGCAAGCAGTTAGTTACCGCAACCAATATTTCGTTTTAATAACTTCTAATTCATTTACCAGAAACACCATAAATTCTATCGCGAAACAAAAAAAAAACTTTTGCTATAATTTATTATAAAATAATTTAAACAAATAACAATTAATATAATTTGCATAAATTCAACATAAACAAAATTCGGGAAATTTCATTTTAATTTCGTTTGCTTCGAAACTTTGTTTTCATATCATTTGGCGAATTATTGTTGGCAAAATTTCATTTATATTAAAAACAAAGTTTTCAAATTTATTTAAGCACATAAAACAAGAGTCGTAAAAAAGCAACGAACATTTTTTTAAGTCTATAAAATGAATAAACATGACGCCAAGAAGTGAGACAAATTTCATCTGAAGTAGTGAAAAAGGGGAGGTAAAATATAAAAATTATGTTAATGAATTTATTTACGAAACTACAGTTTCGTTTGCAAAGCCATAAGTCTGTGTGTGTGTGTGTGTGTGCGTCTGCTAAATATTTTAAGGATACACACAGAAAATAATTTTCTTATTTCATGCCAGTACAGAAGAAAACTAAATTAGAGCTAGCAATTTGCGAAAAGTTGGTTGGGGGAGGGGCGCACATCACTGTGTAACGTTAATATTTTATTTCTTGTTACTTTTTCACTTATGCAGTCATGAATAATGTCTATAAAACAATTGCTTTATATGACTTTGTAACATATTATATTCATGAAGTTGAAATGAAAATAATATGGGCAAATCCATGAGTGGCAGAAATGGTGAGTAGTTAGTTTTTTAATTTTAAAAAGTACATCAGACATTTGTTTTATTTAAAAAAAAATGTGAAGCAACACATTTCTCTTGGTATTTATTAACTTAAAGCTTAAGCTTTTGTTTTATTACTTTGCTGGAGAATTAGCTTGAACCATAAAAAAAAACTTATTTACTATTTTTTAAATTACTCGGAGTTAAATATCAATCATACGCCTCATAGATTTTAAACTTTTTTACTGCGTGAATTCTTTCTTTTCAGTTGAGGATGATAGTGGGCTAAAATAAAACAAATTTACGAATTTATATTTAAAATTTTAATAAAAATTAAGGCCGAGGCATATTGAATCCATCGTACGTTTTACATCGCTGTTTGCAACTGACAACTAAGGTAAAATACCGGTTTACTTAAGAGTTTTGTCGCATTGCGTACGTCATCGCAAAGTATTAAAGTTGGTCAACTTTGAACGTACGTTGAGTACTTTGATAGATATCACTTTTCTTGCTTTGTTTTTATAAAGATTTTAGTGTCGTGTGGTGACATAATTAAATTAAATAAAATTAAATAAAAATTACAATTAAAAGAAACTGCAAAATATACTTGAATCCCATTGAAAATTTGTACTTTAATTAAATCAAGCTGATTTAATATCCGTTAACAAAGTATTCATTGTGTCAACCTCCTCCTCCTCCTCTTTAATGTCTTTTGAAAAAAGCAACGTTTTACGTACGACGGATTATCTGTGCCTCGGCTTTTACGCACTGCAGCTTGCACTCTTTTGTTATGCAAATAAGTTGATGTTGGGACTTTCTGCTTAGTTTTTAGTTTTTATGGTGACAAATGTTATTTTCTACCATAAAAACTAAAAAAGTCAACTTCGAAAAAATGGCGCTTACGTGTTTTAATAAGAAATGCAACGATAAGTATTAATTTTAAAATTTTTTTGTCATAATAATACTGTATATATAAAAAAGTAAAATTGTTGGCTATAGAAATAGCCAATAACAGAAAATAAACAAAAAAAAAAAATAACAATTTAACAAGAATTTTGTTGACCAGTGTAATTTATTTTATTACTTAATTAATAAATTTTCAATTTTTTATAATTCACATAAGCTATTGATCATAAATTAGCTGGTTTTTTAACCGCCCAAACCAAATCTTCGATTAATTAATCTGTCAATTAACCGAATTATATAGAAACCGGATTTATTGAACACCCCATTTGGAAGTGCCAGCCTTCGCAACCAGTTTTGCTTTTTTCACGTAGAGATACCACTTCAAACGTGTTTTACTTGCGTTAAGTATTTTTATAAACTCAAACGAATTTTTTATTTTTATTTAAATATTTTTATTTAAATATTTTTATTGATATTTACAATTTAAAAATTTCTATTCAAATTTCTATTAATACAAAAAGTGCAATATTACTTTCAATATGCATTTACCCATATTGCATCTCTAAATAAATATAAGTAAATTTTTTCTATGCATAAAATTAAACATTAAAATAGTGTAGGATGTTCTATATCTTTATACATCTTCGTTTTAAGAATTCTCGTTTTTTTCCTTTTACAAAATTTATTTATTTTTTGTACCCAAACAATTCATAAGAGTACAGCACAGAGTACATGCACCCAGAAAGTATCGTATATGAAAATGCAACACTATTTCTTAGAATGAAATACATTTTATTATGGTGTTACATTTCGTAAATTGTACACTAGTATTTATGTTAAGGAAAGCACACAGACAGATAACGCGCATATGTAAATGCATACAAAAGGATATAGAAATTTACATACAACACACACATACGCAGCGAATGCTTACAAATACATATACGTTCGTATAAATCCTTGAACATTTTCTTAGAATTAGAAAAAAAACGAAGCAGTTGGGTTGCTAAAAAAAAGTAAATAAATAAAATTAAAAATGTAAAATTCAGTTGAAATTAGCAAAAGAAATTTATGTTTTCTTTTCACTAACTTATGACATGCAAAATATTTATTTTACATAATGTGTAACAGTTCCAAGAAGAGCAATTGCTTTGCAAATAAAACTAAATAAAGTTTTAATGCTATTTTATGTAAGAAAGCCATGCAAGTTTCAATTTAAAGAACTAAATTTTAAAATGGATTGCGAGAATTTTAAGATTGTACGAGTATTTTAAATTTATTTTATTCAGAAAGATCGAAAGCTATTTTAGTTAATAAATAAAATTTACATTATTTTGATTTTAAGTAGAATAAAACGTCGTTACATTTAATTGCTTTGCGTTAATTATTTAAAATGATTGTTATGTTGAAAGTGAGAATTCTTGTTTTGCATTGAAGTTACCAAGAAATCCAGGCTTGATTTTTAAGGAATTAAAAGCAATCATATATATTTAACCTTTCCACTCGTCCGTGTTTTAATATAGATCAATCTTATATATTATTAATAGGCAAACACGTTTTTTTAGATCCCTTTTTCGGTCGCAATGGTGAACCGCTTTTGGAAAAATGTGTATGTTTTTAAACGGGGTCTTACATAGACAGATATAGATCTTAATTTTATTTAAATCAGATCAATATTTGGGGTGCTATAAGCGTTTAAAGTTGCTACTAACACATGCACATTTATTACACATGCATGCATCAGCTTCATCTTGCAAAATATACAAAGTGTAGATGTGTGTTTGGCCAAGTTGCATTTGCATAGAAATGTTCATTTATAATACTTTTTTATTTTTTATTTTATCGTATGTATTTAATATTTATTTCTAGAATGCGGTCGATTGAGTCAAACGCTGGATACACTAGTGAAACTAAACAAGGCAGCCAAATTTCTTGAATTGATTTGATTTGAATTGATTGAAAAATATCCTGTAAGGACCACATAAAAAGCAGAGTAGAGAGGAGTTCGAGTTTTTGGAGAAGAGCAATTAGTTCTAAGTTGAAATAATTCTTTATTATCGCCAATAAGTATCGGGAAATACTCAATCGATTAATCTTAACTAACCTTTCGGCTATTGGTGCACGATTTAAAAAGCATCGACTTGAAATCTATATTCTTATTCTTAATAAACTCTTAAAAGAATCATTGAGCCTGAAATAGCATCAGCCAAAATAAATGGCTCGCATGTTTTTTTTTATCTTCAAACTTGTTTCCCACTAAATTTCTGCAACATTTTAGTTTAAAGGCCTCTTAATTTGCACTACACGTTCTGTGAAACATGTGTTCTTGGACACTTAATTGTATCTAAAAACAGTGTATTGTTTGTCAATAACTACACGAGTACTGTGTGTGCAACATATCACAGAATAAAAAAAAAAAAAAACAAGAAATACGAAAACAAAAATATTTATACGGACATGCATTAAAAACAATGTTGTACATACTCGTACACATACAATAACCATGCAATATTCATGCAACGTGATGGTGGTGGCATGTTGTTGCAGTTACAGGGAGAAAAAAGTAAACGTTTCCATACATCATGTATCATTTTAAAGTGGCGTTCTTGCCGCTGCAGTAGTTGAATTTGCTTTTAACGTGTCCGTAACAACAGCAGTGCCTAATTGCCACAGGCGTTTAGATGTATTAATAAAATGCATCCGTTGTGGCAAAGTGGCTAGTTTTTTTATTTTCTCTATTCAAATGTACCAGGGTATATGCACTAGCAAAGGCTTCTATTGGGCACACATACATATGCATGAAGCAAATATAAAATGTAAAAGAAAAATTAGTTTTCAAATCAAGCTCATGTGCAGTCAGAAGCTTATGCATGCGAGTGGGGCTACCTATAATACCCGCTACATACATACATACATACATGCATGCCATACATACACACATAATTTCAAAGAGCAAAATAAAATAAAAATTATTGTTGTTAAAGTTTAAAATTTTTTACTTGCATATTTTTGGTTTAAAATCTAAAAGGTTCTTTGTGTTAGTTAGTAACTTTGTAACATTATTAACCACACAATGGTTTTGTGTTTTGTAGCACAAACCAAAATGGAATACTGGGCCAGAAAAAGAACTATTTCCTTAAATGAGCCTCCTCCTCCCTCTTGCATGTAGTTTTTAAGTCTATCTGATTGTATGCCTCTTTAACTTATGCAGTTTGTATTATTATTTCAGATTTTCTTCTCCCCAATGTATTTCAATTTGTCTGTTGCTTGTTGTTTCCCTCCGCATTTGTCGTACTAAATAACAGCTTTGGCAACAACAACCTGATGTTACTGACCAACAACATGCATTTCCTGTGTGGTTTAAACGTATGCCTGGTATTCATGTACAATGTAAGTGCTTGTAAGCGTTTGGGGGCTTGTTGTTGGCCTGTTTGTTGTCTTTATAAAATATCTTTAAGGCTGATAAATGTTCTTAGTAAAATATACGAATGTCAATATCATCAATTTGGTATTAACAGAGGACTAACTGACAGTCAGTCCAATAGAGAAATACAAGATATTTGTTTGCTTATTTTACACTTAACGAGAAAGAGGACCAATTGGGTGTAAGTTTTTAAATTGTAAAATATTTAAACATTATTTTAAATCAGTGCTTACATTTTTAAATATACTTGTTCAATTCACAAGCTCGTGTTAATATCGTATGTATTGTGTAATCGTCTAATTATACAGTATTGTATTTTTGTTTTCGGTAATTTTCATAAAAAAGTGTGTTATAAATATACGTTTGAATTTTATATGTTTTATAAATAATTGTATTGAGGACAGGTATGGAAAAATTGTATTTGTAAAACTAATTTTAGACGATATGTTGAATCAGCCTATTTATGCTGAAAATTTTTTTAAAAGTCAAAAAACGCGAAATTGTGCCAAAAGTTGCAATATTTAGAAAAAGTCGTAAAATCTTCTAAAACGAGATAGAAATGCAAGGAATGTGAAAAACTCGGAAAAAGCCACAGAAATGGCGAAAATTCCCATTCCAATCATTGGGAAGACTAAAATGTTTAACATCATTTAAAAGTCGATGAAACAATAAAAAATATTAAAAGTAACCCACATTGCAAAAAACCCGAAATTTCGCAAAAAATGCAAAATTTTTCTAAAAGCAAGTGAAATTTGTAGCCATGTACCCGTGTAGCCTGCTGTCGTGAATGTGTTTATATCTTAATTTGTCTCGATTTTGTACTTGGTAAGTTTTGCAATAGCTAATGATATTTCCTCCGGCGACATCATTTCTGCTTATTTTTAATTTTTATTTATATTAATAAATTTTATGGTAAAAATTATACGTATGAGTATATAAATTGGATAATAATTAAAATTTGTTGACAAACTCACTAATTTCTTAGACTATATTGAATTGACATTTGAAATACCACAAAATGATGATACAACAAATTTGGGTGCTCACAAGCACGTAAACAAATATCGGCTTTTTTTAAACGATAAGCCATACGACTGAGCTTGTGAATTGAACAACTATTTTTCAAAAAATATACTCGTTTTTCTACTAGATGACTCAGCACACGTTGTTTTGTCATAAAACTTATTTCTAGTGAATATTTTGGATAATTTTCCAGGTTAAGAAAACATTCTTAACAAGTTTTAAATTATGGTAAATAGGAATTTTAGATATATGAGAAAAAAAGTCGGGCGTATAAGTGGGCATGGTCTCTTGAAAAGTATTTTACTGATTTGATTAGGTTGCGTACATTATACATTTCAAATCGCTGATAAATCCGTTGAGAAATAGAGTTATTTTATAAAAGCTGCTGCGTAATCTGCCGGGCTAATTTGTAATTCTAAACTATTCAAGGCGCCACCCAAACGCATACAAAGAAATTCATTTAAATCGGTTTAGAAGCCGTTTAGAAGGAATTCAGACATACACTCGTACAGTAGAATTATATATAAAGATTTATTTCATTAATATTTTAATGAATTATGTATGCAAAATCAATTAAATTATTTATTAGGATAATTTGATTTGTTAAAGACAACAATCTTTTTGTATCTCCAATTAATATTTGATTGGTATTTTAAACGTCAGGCCTTAGTGTATTATTTTAAATTATAATTAATTACAAAAACTTTTGAAAACTCAAAGAGAATTACAAAAATTACAATAGTATAATATGCTCTTAAGCAACCAAATTCTAAAAATATCACAAATAAGGAATAACATTATTCTTAATGATGCAACAAATTTTAATAAACTAAAACGAAAACCCAAAATTAAGTCAACAATAGCTTTAATTATACAGCAGGCAACCGACTTATCAATATCACTAAATACACCACCAATTATTCGAAAGTATTCTCCACCTTGGACTAACATGGATGACTATTTTGTGACTACACCTAAAATCAATAAATTTAATACTAACTCCGAACACATGCGTCTACTTCATTTGGAACAAACAAACATCCACAAGGACAAAAATTATATAATTTGGTACTCCGATGGTTCCAAAACAGCAAACACCAACTCTTTCGCCATAGTAGATGACAACAAACAAATAGTCAAGACAGGAATACTACCTTCCTTCTCATCTATCTTTACCTCAGAAATTACAGCAATTGAAGAAGCAATCTTAGCCAAACCACCGCGTAGCAATCTTTTAATATGTACCGATAGTTTATCATCCATAAATGCATTAAAATCAACTAAACATTCAGATCCACTAATTAAAAGAATCAAAGAAAACCTTATTCGCAGTAAAAAACTAAGATCATGTACACTCCCGCACATATTAATATCCCTGGAAACGAATTTGCAGATAAAACAGCAAAGTATACAAATAGATCCCCATCCATTCTAATTAATAACTATACCAAAAAAGACATTCAAAATTTAATAAAATCACATATACAATATAACAACGATTACTCTCCAAACACATATTACAAAAATATTAATCCCACTTTACAGAAACCAAATTACCCAATCAACTCTACAAAACAACAACAAAAGTTATTCAGCAGGCTAAGATTAGGGCACTCAAAGCTAACACATGAATACATTTTAAATAAAAACTCGCCTCCACCAAAATGTCCACAATGCAACAACCAGCTAACTTTAACTCATATTCTGTCATGCTATAACAAACCCAACCTAGCAGCAACTCTGAAAGAAGCAATACAAAACTTCGATTATAAGCTGTTAAAGAAACATCTACCTCCTGAAATACTAACTAAAATTTAAATATTATACATTTTTCATAATAATACATCACATCTGTAATTTCTTATATCTTATGTACAAACATTCATATATTAAATAAGAGAGGCGAAGGCCACTGATGCCAGTTCTCATTCCTTTGTATTTGTTGTAAATTAAATTTTCAATAAATAAATGAATAATAATAATAATAATACAATAGTATAAGCAAAGTAGGCTTTTAAACTTATTCAAAAATCCCAACAAACAAATTATATTATTCGATATGAATCTATTTTATTTTCTTTAAAACCTTTAACCCCAAAGGGCGTCTAATTGTATAAAGCTTGTAAAGAAAATAAAATAAGACGAAGAGACACAAATTTAGCACATTTTTGAACGAAATGTGGTTTTATGTCAAAAAAGAAAGTTCCCAACTGGGACATTGCGATCAAAAATCATGCCTTCTGGAAATGTAATTTCAAGCAGTCAAAAACTATCGCGCGCTAAACTGCTTTGGGCGAAGAAGCTGTTGTGTTTTTTGGGTTTTAGACAGACTTCCAGAATTCTTGTATTCTAGTAGCCGGCCTCACAACAAGCTTCGATGACTGTTCTTTTACTATTCTTTTAATAAAAATACCACCACACGGCTAAAATCACAGAGCAATCAATGTTTCAAAAGAAGTTTATCAGAAAATAATTTGAGCCAAATATATTCTATTTAGATCAACCAAACATTCAAACGTTTTCCCTGCCAATCAATCAATTAACCCATTATGCAAATGTAATTGCAAATTATGCAAATATAACGATGGCCACAATTAAATACTAGAGATTTCTTTAACACAACAAGCCTTTTAATAAAAACGATAATCACCACAAATAAAGACAACATCCTCAAATTAAAATCAAAAGAAGAAAAAAAAAGGAAAAAAAGAAACAAAACAACATGACAACCAGTTGACTGCTGCCAACAACTCGTTATAAAGATCAACGGCACAGGCAATTACAAGCCTCACAAATTCCAGCAGTTGCAAAGCAGATGCAACAAGCTGTCCTCTAAAGGGGCCAAGCACCAAACTAAGCAAAAAGAGAGATACAAATAACACACCTTGAAAGCAATTACTACTGATAACATATCACATAAAATCCAGCCGCCGCCAGCTTTTCTCTCCATACAGGAAATATTACTTTAGCTGACAAAGATTTCTAGCAGCAAAACAGACAGACATACCGGCAGACAGCTTGTTAAACGAAAAGAAAAAAATATTTATGTACGAGTGCAGAAAAATGCTGCTTTGCATGTCTGATTTCAAGTGCGGGTTAATTGCAAAAAAAAAAAAATATTATAAAAAAATTTAATTAATTTCATACATGATCATAAACAAACTACTTATAAATTTTAGTTTAAATGTAGAGTTATACTCATATTACAGCCTTTGAAAACCAGACTTGAAGTGAAAACGTGTATCGAGGTGAAGACAAAAATCCAGCCATGGACAATAAAAACAAACGTCTTAGGAAAATTTACTATAAACACTTAAAAGAACGCGTAACTCGTGTGTATGCAAGTATTTTGTTGTTCACTAGAACACAATATAAATTTATATATTTGTTTTACAGTCGCTGCTAAACTAGAACCTTGTAAACTCCATCTTCATGTCTTACAAAATATCGAAATAGTTTTCGCATTTTCTATAAAAAATAATGCTTCTGTTGGATATCTTAGTTAAAACTATTTAAAAGAAGGAGGTCATCATCTATTTGCCGCTACTGTTGACATTTTGTGGTTGCTGTTGTTGTTGCTTTTTTTTTGTTTTTTTTTTAGTGTTAACGACAGCTTAACTGGCAGAAAATACAACTGCCTTTGGTAAGTACAATTTACTGCCACTTAGTAGAAAAACTCAGACTAAAGAAGAAGTTGCAATAACAGCTAATAAACTAAACATGCAACAGGCATGCAACATATTTTTATTTTTATTTTTATTTTTTAATTCAATGTAATAGTGCTGTCATTATAAATATGTGGCGCTCGCAATTAGTTGAACCACTAAGATAATTCAAGATCTGCTTCTGTTCGCATCAGTACTAACATATTTAGAATACAAATGAAAAAGCACACACAGTGGAACCTTAATAGTATGGTCGTTGTAATATATAAACATGCTTTTGCACTTGGAAGTGTCTGAGCTCCATTCTGAAGTCTATCAAAGCAATATTAACCATTTATAATAATATTAAGACGAAGCCAATCATGCAGAATGAAACAGTATTATTTTTTTTCGACCTGAATTTTTAGATTATCGTGTGCGGGATTTCAACTCAATTCAAGCCAGAGGAATCTAATTATTTATTTAAACTGTTTTATAATCTAATTTCTTTTATATTAGTGTCACAATAAAGATTACAGTCAGGATTGTTTTAATGCAATTATTTTTACATACACTTACATAAAGAGGAAGCTTAAAAAGAAATATTTTAGAAAAATATATATAAAAATTTTACTCTTTTAGGTTTTTAAAACATATTTCCTATGGCGGACGCGATTGGCCATATTATAGAATTAAATATTAAACATTTACATAAATACATATGTACATACGATAAAATAAAAAAACAAAAAAAAAACATTATAAATTAATCAAGAATGATAAAAACAGATTACGCATTGCGCAGGTTTTTTATTATTGTAAACAAAAGACAGCTGTTAATGTGTGATGTCACATCAGCAGAAAGGTTTTCTTGGCGCGAATATATTAGAAGAAAGAACTATGAAGAGCAACTGATAAGGGAAGATGGTCTTACTGACTGATACCTGACATCAAAACATGGTTAGCAAGGAGACATGGTGACTTGCACTTCTACATTACACAATTTTTGATTGGACCTGGTTGTTTTAGGTCGTACTTCTATCGTTTCGGATATGACAGTGTTCCGTTTTGTACGAATTGTGGTCGTAATGTCGTGGAGGATGCCGAACATGAGTTCTTCATCTGTTCACGATTTCTTAGTGGGAGGGCGTAGCATTAGACCGGACAAGATAGTTCCAATCATGTTGGAATCTTTGTATAACTAGACGTGTGTATGTAATTTTGTGAAATTGGTTCTATTGGAACTTCGTAGGTTAGAAGAGATTCGCAGAAGATGCAATATAGTTTCAGTGATCAGCTCTAGGACCTATCCCACTCCGTGACGTAAAGCCTTGCGGTAGTTTCTGGGGGAACGTTTAGGCCAGTGTAAAGGGATGTTTTAGCGTATTGAAAAAATGTACGTACACAAATAAAAAAGAAATTAATGGTTTCTTTAATCCAAAGTGATTATTATTTTTGGCTAAAGTTCGTAACATTTTTAGTCAGAAAGAATTGGACATGAGATAACAAAGCAACAAGGGAAAATTTAACACCAATTAATTTCAACTTACACGGCAGAACAGAAACAACGTTGTTTTTCGGGAGCCGCTACACTCCCATCATCAGTGTTCATGTGTGTTTCCATGTATCCGCCACTGTTTAGGTGGCTCGCATGGATACATGGAAACACACATGAACACTGATGATGTGAGTGTAGCGGCTCCCGAAAAACAACGTTGTTTCTGTTCTGCCGTGTAAGTTGAAATTAATTGGTGTTAAAATTTTCCCTTGTTGCTTTGTTATCTCATGTCCAATTCTTTCTGACTAAAAATGTTACGAACTTTAGCCAAAAATAATAATCACTTTGGATTAAAGAAACCATTAACAACAAAATTGTTCGAAAATAATCACATTAAATAAAAAAGAAATTAATTTTTTCCTAAATAAATAAATATTTAGTAAATGTAAACGCATTAAATGCTTTTATGTTTTAAATTGGCTTGTGCATATAACTCTGACTGTTTGTTTGTGTTTTGTTTTTGCTTTTGTTAAACGACAGGCTGAGATTTGACGAAGATGCGCAAAAAAATGTTTACACTCTGAATGCGCAATTTGTATTTTTATCATTTTTCTAAATTAACAACTTAAAACTTATTAACTGTCTTATATCGCTCTCTCTCTCTCTCTCTTATTGCAAAGTACATATACAAAAACCTTTGTCTCATTTCAATGTACAGCACAAAGGCACACTTTGTTTAATTTTTCAAATTAAAGCTGATATATGTACATATATGTGATAAGTTTGCATGTATTAGTAGCAACTTTAAACGCTTATAGATTCCAAGATACTGAAGCGAATTAAATAAAATTGAAATTGTGTACATTTATGTAAGAAAACCTTTTAAAACATTTATATCTTTCCGAAATTGGTTCAGTATTATAGTCGTAAAAGGGACCTAAAAACGTTTTTGTCTACTAATTATATAGATTTACACTTTTACTTACATCATCATTAAAAAAACACTGCTTCTGCAAATATACCGTGGAACAGTGTAATTAAACTGTTTTAGTTCAAACAAAAATAAAAGATTAATAGCCTTATTCATAAACGATTAATAAAGTAATAGCAGGTTTAATGTTGGATTTTTATACGACAAAATCGGGTTTTATAGCACACATTAACTTTGTGAATAAGGCCATCAAGCTTGAAGTATGAATTTAGTCGGGAAAAATTATTTTAAATATAGTTTAAATTAAAAAAAATATAAATTTTGCGAACTCATTTTATATACAAAGTTTCAATAATAAAGCAAAAATTTTTTAATGCAAGTAGAGAATTCTTAAAAAATTATGCTGCAATTACAAAAATAGCTTAACATTTCTGTTTATTTTCTTTAACAAACGTTTTTTCAATTTATATCAAATTCAATTAGTTATAAAATTTCAAAAAAGGGAGTCTTATAAAATTTTTAGCCCTAAACAGGCTGCTTTTAAGAATTTAATAAATTATTTATGTAAGATTTTCAAAAAACAAAAGTTTTTGAAGATTTTTAGAAAACAAAAGTTTTCGAAAATCTTTGAAAGAAGATATCGAGGCAATCTCGATTAAATAATTTTCATAATTATTTATGTAAGCCTACTGCCAATTTTTGTTTTCAATTTATTTTCTGATAAGTCCGAATTAAATTTTTTTATAAAACTATTATTAGATTAAATGGAAATTACAAAAAAATAATATATCAATAAAATGAATGACAAACAAATGACTTATTGGAAATAAGTTTAACAGTTTTCTCGTTCTTTTTCGAATCTTTTGAATGTAGTACAGATGTTTTGTCAAAAGTGCAGAACTCGATATAAACAAATTTCCCCGAAACCAAAAAAAAAAAAAAATGAATTTGAGATAAAAGTAGACAGACACAGATGTTCATAAAAATACATATTTCTTGTTAAATGTTGCTTAACTTTCGCCAACAAGACTATGTCTGTGTTACATTTTAATTTTATTTTCTGAGTTTTTTTTTATTGTAAATTATTGCTATTTTGTGTTTTGTTTTCTATTTTCTTAAGGACATTAAAGATTTATGGCCAAATATCATGTAATAAATCATGGTCTCATAAATTTAAGTTGTTGCTGCTGCGGCTGCTATTAGAAAGTGTTGAAAATGTTGCGTACCAATCTACATACAAATGTGAAAATACATTTGAAGAAACAACAAAAAAAAAAACGTGTTGTATTTGTTTCATACAGATAAATTGCAATCTTATTGCTTGTTTTAAATGTTCAAGGCAAAAAATAAAGAAATTTTCGGGAATAACATATTCTTGTTGACCTAAAAAGTTTGCATATCAAAAGAAAAAATAAGTCTTAAAATTTTTTTGCAATGTAAGTATTTTCTACAAAAAAAGCACACACACAACATTTTCTGAAGAATTATTTACTAAATAATATTTTATATTATTTAAAAAATCCATGAAATCCCCCAGCTTTTCAGCAAGAATTTCTTTACTTCAACATGCATGCATGCCTTATTCAATTAATCTTTGAATATTTGATTTGCCTTTTCTGTACAATACATAGCATTTTTAAGTAACGAAATTCTTCCTGCCAATAAGCGATATGTGCGTGAAAGTAATTAAAAAATTTTGTTTGTTTTTCTAATAAACATCAAATACAAAAATGGTTCAATAAAATAAACAATACACTAGGTCAGTAATGTTTTCTAAAACAATATAAAGAAAAAAAACAATAAAAGATAAAAGTAAACAAATCGAATTGAAATAAATATGTACATAAAAGGCGTCATAAAAACACACATAGACACACAAAATAAACCAACAATTCTACGCACATCACAAACACACGAATAAGTTAAAAAATATATACACACATACATATGTACATATATTCATTATAGATATGTACGATTATGTAGATAACTAATCAATATAAAGTATTCGCTTTATTACACAATCCAGACTGTCAAATTGAGTATAAAATTTATGTGGGTGATTTCCATACAAAATTGGAACTCAAGTTGCCCGTCTTGACTCTGGAAACCAAACTTAAATAATTCTCTCAGCACTCTCTGATACTCATGCTCAGGGTTCACAGGTTTTATTTTATACCTTATCCCCAATTTGCTACTTTTCAATCCCCACTATCCCCAAAATAGCTAATTTCTTATCCCCAAAATCTCCACAGATTTGTAATAAGAATTTTCAAGCTTATAAGTTAACATATAACGGAAAGCTTTGTCAAATTCACAACAGATAGATTCTTCCGGAGTATTTAACATTTATTTGTAAAAATTCTTTAAATAATATAAAACTTTTTTTTCTTAACAAAATTTGCAAAATATTGAATATAGTCAAGCTTTTTGTTATATGTTAATTTATAAATTGGAACTTGATCAAAAGGTCGAAATAAATAAAATTATCTCATCCATTCTGCATATCCAGTGTTACCAGGAACTGGAGGAAGAAGAGGCTAAATCGGCTTTTCAGAGAGGCCAAAAAGAGTTAAATCCCAAAATAAAAGCTAGAAAAAGGCTAAAAAGTTTTTAAAAGCAATGCACTTCAATTACTTAAACAAAAAAAAACCGAGTAAAAGTCTTCACATTTTTTAATTAAAAAAATATACTAAATTAAAAATAAAAAAGGCTTTACTAAAGCCACGAAGGTAAAACGTTAATTTCGAGGCTAAAAGACAAGAAAAAAGGCTAATACACATATCCTTCAAAATAAAATAATACATATATATATTTATTTACTTAATTAAAACCACATATACATATGCATATACATACATTCAGAATCATCAGCCAAAGCAATTTTTTTGCTCAGGTTGGTTTTATTAAGAAGTGTTAGAATTTGAGAAGATGAAATAAATGTGGCACAGTGAACAGAATTATTTATATATATATATTTATATATTTGCATATATTTACTCTAAGAAGAGCTTCTAATAAGTCATAATGTATTCTGTTGCGAATTTTTTCAATGTTATCATCATCAAGCAGAAAAATATTATTATCATGTACATAAATTTAAATATTAAAAAAAAAACTAAATAACAAGATTTATAATAATATATTATCTCCAAAAATCCCCGTGAAAAAAGAGATTTCCCCAAAAAATCCTCTGGGGATTTTGGAGAAATTTCCATCCCCAATCACAAAAAAAACCTCTATTTGGGGACAAATCTCCAAAACTGAGAACGCTGCTCATGCTAATAAAATAAGAGAGTAAATACAAAAAAGAAACAATCAAATAAAACATTAAAAGAACCGATATTATTTGAATTTGTTATTCTTGATGCGGTATTTTTTTGTTTATTTTCAGTATTGCCAAATTTGCCAAAAAGGTAACACATCTACGGGTTGGTAGGCATACTAATTATCTGCGGGTTACTTCTCTTTATTATAAAAAAAAACCTATACTTATAAGTCAACTTTAACATGAGTATTGAGTAAATCAGACTAGTTGAGTTTAAATGCTGCCTACTCACTTATATTTAAAATTTCATGAGTCAGTATGAATAGCGAGAAAACGTTTCATTGCCGATCACTGATCAGGATATATTTCCAATGACAACCTGCCAATAGTTAGGCTCAAACATGTATAGAAAAAAGTAGTTTGAAATATTAATTAGAAAAATATTTTTCGAATTTGCGGTAAGATGATTATTTTATACGGAAAATTTTCATAATTTAATTTTCAACAAGAAGCGATTCAGATGATGGACCGATAATGTGTTCTGGCAGCACTGGAAACTATATTGAGTACAATAAAAACAACAGCCGTAATGCACACACAACAACAAGGAGTACAACAAATCGAACTGCTAAATTAATTGAAGAAATATTGTTCGAAAACAGTGATCGCCAATGTGGCCCTTATCGCCACCCAAGAAATGTTGCGGTATACTCGGTGTCGGCAGATATCAGATTCAGTGAATGAACGCGCGAGAAGTACTTCATCCAATGACATCGCCATGTTAAAGTAATGAATTAAGACGTCAAAGCAAAATTAGTGAAAAGTTTGTACTTCCTTTGTTAATCAGGATTTTAACAATCGACATTGACTTCCAGTTATTTGCCATTTTATTTTAGTGTGCTCTTACACACATACATGTCAGTATTGGCTCTACAGTGTCTCAAAGTTGTAAAGAAAATTGTTTGTTTGGAGTCCAACCGTGGTCCATCAACTTAGCCACAGAAATTCCTTCAATATTCTAAATGAATATTAAAAAATTTGCCGGATTCATTGCTCTCAACTTCATGCTGTTTTTGTGGGCTGCAATAAAAAAAAGTTTGCCGATCTCTGGCCTGTAGTAAAAATACCAAAAGAGGCTTCTTCAACTATAATTATAACAAAGAAACATGTAGTGAAAGAAGTGTTTACAAGAATTTTTGTATTCCAAAAACGTACATTATCAAATTGACATCTAAACAAGTTGACAGTCAATGGACAATGATATTTTTACTACGGTGCCTTCAACATTTATGTGCAGAAGAAGCCGCATGCAGTTGTAGTTAAGTGTAGTAACATCAAAATTAATTGTAAATACATCTACTAGATTCGCACAATAATGTGGTGTAAGTGTTGACGGCAAACACGTGCTCAAGTTTTTTTTTTTGTTATTTTTTGCTAAATTTTTTGATCATTAAATACTTTTAATCTTACATGATTTAAGACATGCGAATATTTGTTTAACCCTATAACGCTATAAAAGCTCACACTAACAAAATTTCATGACTGCTTCCACGGGGTTTCAGGTGAGCCCGAATTATAGGACCTGGTTTTAATATATATATTTATGCATGCTAAACTAAAATGTTAACCAAATTGTTTCCTTGCGCCTTTTCTTTCCGTCGCTATGGCTGAAACGTTTTGATGCGATTTGGAAAGACAGCAGGGTTAAGGAAAATATTCAGAATGCACCAAGAATTTTTTTTGTAAACGCGAGAGTGCTGTGATCCCATTCGATTAATTAAGAGTTAAATATAAACTTTAGGGTTATTTGTTTCCAACCGAATTGAATTTATATTTAATTTATTTAGTGGTCACGTTGTATTGTTCGGTTGTATTGGAAAGGTGGGTTGGTGGTGTGGTAAACTATCAATTTGGGAGTCGTGGGCTCGTTTTCCGTTAAATATTTGATTTCATACCTTTACAAATGTGAATGTACTGTTAAGCGCTTTAGTGTTATTTTGTGTTGTCCCAATTTTTTTTTTCTTTTTTTACCTTTTTGGAAGTCTTTATTTATAAACTAAATAATTAAAATTCAATTAAAGTTAGCAAATAAAGCAACCAAAAGTGATTTAATTAAAAATGTTCAATCTATTGTGTAATTTACAACTAGACTGGAAAGCTATCTATTGTATTTTTCCCTGTTTATTGTTCATGTGTTTTAAAATGAGAACACACAAATGCAGGTAGAAAGAAAATCAATAATCAGATGGCTAATGAAAAAATTTGCTTCTTGATAAATATTATAGTATATTGTTAACAACTCTCAAATTCAAAAAAAAATCTATGAAAATAAATTTTTCTCTCCCCAGTAATCTGCGACTGATCAGATGTAAATTGGATATGAAAATTGAGAATGTATGCCCAGTACATGTTTGTTGATAGTTGCATATATTTACATTATTGAAAATTACATATTACAGCAGATGAGTTTGGGGTTCAAGTTAATGGCCATTTGAAATTGTTTGTTCAAGTTGGATTTTTATCACTTTTTCTTTATTTTAACATGGTTATATCTCGGTATACTGCACGTA
The DNA here is from genome assembly GCA_956483585.1 of Gymnocheta viridis. Taxonomy (NCBI): domain Eukaryota; kingdom Metazoa; phylum Arthropoda; class Insecta; order Diptera; family Tachinidae; genus Gymnocheta; species Gymnocheta viridis. Next base: position 79,863,067 of record OY101444.1, on the reverse strand, counting down.
TACTTGTTATTCTCTATATTGAAATATTCAATGTTCTTCTGGTTGTAAAATATAATTATTAATTATTAATGCAGCCAACTTGACAAAACGAATGGTGCAGAAGTTCTCTTTTTCTTGGGGCTAATTTCATTTGCAAATCTCAGAATTGAGTCCCAAATCCATGAGCTGAAAAATGTTGTACTGTATTATCATCCATGCTTTTAATGTGAAAGCTTCACAAGATCATTTACTTAAATTTCCTCAGCAACTACGGCACGCTTCGTCATGAAACTTTTTTTTAGATTTACTCACATTTGCACATCAATTTGCACTTCTATGAATTTATTTTAATGTAAATATTTCTTTAATGGTTATCTTGGATTTTGTGATCATAATGACTTTTAATTCAAATAGTCTTGTCTTATTTTCACAAAGTGTTATTTGAACATTAAAATTTTTCTAGATGTAGAATGAGCTCTATTGCTATCTTTAGAAGCTAATATATAGCAAAAATGTTAAAAGTTTGACTCTTAAAATCGGAAAAAAACTATTTTTTCTGTTTTACTAAATTTTAGAAAATTACTAAATACTTTTTTGTTTCCACTTTTTTTACATACAATTATTTAACTATAGATATAAAATTTCAAAATCAAATTTGCATTTGTTTTAACACAAACCATTTTTCTACCTATAAAATGCCTGAAATCAAGTTAAGGTTTTGTAAATACTCAAGAATCGTATGTACATAAAAAATTTTTCATATACACTGAAGCTTAATTACTATTTTGGAAACATAAAATAGCTTTTTTTTGCGAAATTCGAATTGAAAAACAGAATATGTATTTTTTTATAGTATTCGCAAACTATTTTCAATTTCGAAAATGTGAAAACTTTATATGTTTTCCCTGATATTTGCGCCACAAAATTGGATTTCAGATAAATTTCGAACTTCAAAATACAATGAAAATAAAATTTTTCGCATTTGATTTATTTTAAAAATAAATTTTGTGCCATTTTCTTTTTAAAAAAATATTTAACATTTCTTTTACTTTTTACCAAAAAAAAAAGCTATTTAAAGTTTTCTTGAGACCAAAATTTTGGCTCGTAAATGATGTGACAATAATTTTTAATAAATTCAATATTTCGAAAAACCATTAAATTGCAAATGTTCAATAAAAAGTTAAACAAATTTGCACTTTTTTCTAGAAAAGAAAATGCCATTAGTTTTTAAATTTCGTTACGATTTGGAAAATTTGATTATTTTTCAAAAATACTGAAATTAAATTGTGGGTTCTACAATCCAGACGATCGATTTGTGTAAAAAATTTTTATGAAAACCTCTCATATAAATGAGTAGCTTTTATAAAAATTTTCTTCTGGACCGACTGTCTGGATTTTGGAAACTGCACTTTACACAGAAATTATAATTTTTCGTTTTAAAAAATATAAAAATATTTAAGGCTCGAATTTATATCAGATTTTTGAAAATATCCCAAATTTTATTAATTTTCTAATTATTTATATCTAAGTCCGATTGACAACCTCTTGTATGAGTTGTGTGTTGTATACATTCGGTTGGTAGTTCCTATAAAAATTTTTGCTTTGAAACAATTTTTTATGTAAATTACCTACAACACGTATACAACATACAACTCATATAACAGGTTGTGAATCGAACAATAGCATAATAAATTATAATTTAAGTTTTTGTTCTATCAAGAGGGTTGCTTTGAAACTTGAAATTGGAGGAGAGTTTTTGTGCATAGACCCATCTGGTACAACAGGAACGCCTAAGAACTTGGTGGTAAAGATGGTTCGGGGAGCATTTGATGGCAACTTTATAAGCTTAGCTCGCGGGAAGAGAGTAATTTGGCTAAATAGTTAATGCTCAATGTGGTGGAGGGCTTTGTCAACACAATAGCTGTCTACTCATCCGAACAAGTTTGACTGTGACATATTATATTCTCCTGCGATGTGTCCATATACTACAGCGAACTTCTAGCCAAAAGATTGGTGTGGCGGCTGATTGTGTGCAATGAAATATCTTGCGAAGTGGACAATCGATTATCCCTAGAAACTCTTTCAAATTAGCTTGCACGGGTGGCAGTGAACACACTGAGTTCCCCTGTCAAAATCCATCGCACGTAGCCCAGTTGTAATGATTATACCCACAATAATTATTATTTTGTCTATAAATACTGGAAATCAAGAGCTTATTGTGGAAAATCGACGCCAGCCTAAAAGCATTTTGACGCCTTTGAGAGTATGAATTCGATTTAAAGAATATCAATAAGTGTCAGGATATCACTTAGATCCTCATTAAGGTTATTGGATTTCTTAAAACTAACTTCTGCAGAATACATACCGCATCGTTTATCTTCGTCAATTTCATTAACACCTCTTTTAAAATTCCTCTGTTTCATATCATTTATTTCAATCATGGCATGCAGCAGTAATCTTTATGTGGCTTCTTACTGAAATCATTTAAGGAATAATGAAAACATTATTGTACTTATAAAGAAAGACTCTGAGCGACACAGCGCCTAGACACACTCTTCACAGCTTAACTGCACATAAATATACATATTCGTACATACATACAAATAACTCACACAAAGTTCACTTTCAGCAGCTCGAAGTTTTCTTTATTTGCTCTTGTACGTTATGATGGGGCGCGTGTATGCTGGAAAATAAATAAGCAAACCAACATACAGACAATCAAACGAAAACGATCAATGAGGCGTAAATTGATCTTGTTAACGTAAATAAGGGCAATTACTTATGTGCATGTCGTTTGGTTGGTTGGCTGGTTGGCATGACTATTTAGTTGGCTGCTTTAGTGGCTGTCATGCAGCAGGCAAAAAGCTGACAGATACGAGTTGTTAGTTTATGTGCAGCTGTTTTTAAACAATAAAGCTTTATACTTCTCATACTGCGTACGTATGTACACGAGCTTGATGGATATTCTTACATCTTTCGATTACATTTAATGTGTCAGTGGGCGAAATTGTTACTTTGTAAATGCTGGCTGTCTGTCTAGCTGACTTGGCTGTATTGTGGCTTTTGTGTGTTCCTCTATGCATTTCTTAGTACTGAATGTCTGTCAGTGAATTTGAGTGCCCGTGACTGCGCTTAGTGCTTCTTTTGAGTTGTTGTCTTTGTAAGGTTTTTTTGCGTCGCAGTATGTTTACATAGTTGACATGCCACATGTGTCGTTTTATGTTGCATGTTACATGTAACTCTTGCTTATGTTTTTCTAGACACTATACAGCGGTTTACATCGATCGGTTGCTTCAAAGTACTTAAGAAATTATATTTATTTATTATTGCTAAATATTGAATTTATTATCTTGTTGTTGATTTTATTAATGCTTTTGTGCAGCTTGTAAGACTTTCGTGAGTTTTATTAATAGAAAACATTTGAGGAATTTCAATTCATTGACCTAGAGATCAAATAAATAAAACATTTCCAAGAAACTTAATAACTTAAATGCATAATGATTTAAAAATTTGTGTGCTTCAAACTGAGCTAATAAATTAAGGTGAACATTATTATTTATACGTAATTGTTGAACTGTTTTAAAATAAATATTGAAATGAAATTTTTATGGCTTCAGTTTAAATCTGAGTTTTACTCATATCTTCTTAATTTAAGATATTATTTTTGGATAAATTCATTACTTTATTAAGAGAGTACTTTTTATTTGAAACAATTTATTCATCAGACTAGCAGAACGGATCAGTACTGATTTCGAGGTCACTGTACCATCTCATCAGCGTTCTTTGTTCGATTTTAGTGAACATTATTTTGCAATTTTGAAGTGAAAGGTTCATCTGAGATACCATTACTATTGACATTTATGTTAAACATCAGCTGAATTCGAAGTGTGTGGTGGAATGACATTACGTCAGGATAGTGAAGTTACCAATGGGATGTTTGTTTGGAGAACTTACAAGCAGATACTCTTATTCCGTTGTATGAGTTGTCGAAATTGATGACACACATAAGACTCATCTAGACGTGTGCTTTCTTCTTTCTTCTTATTTCAAACAATTTTTTCTTCCTTAAGCTTAAATGATCCAGGTGGCTGACAGGACTAAAAAAAAATTAGTGTGGAAATCTTCATAAAAAAATGCGTACGCTCAAGTTGATCGTGTGAGTTGTGTAAACCACACTTAAGTCGATAATACATAATCCCCACGATTGACTCGTTTGGAAAACGATCTCACTCTAAGCGCATAATTTTCCACACGAGTCAAATGTTAGAATTGTGAAAACGGAAAGTTTTGTATAAAATTTATATTAATTTATATAAATTTATATAATTTATAATTTATATATATTTCTAAGTTTTATTAAATAATTTATTCATGCTTTAGATCCAGAAAATAAATAACTATTATTATTATTATTTTTAATTAAATATATCCCTGAAGAAGCTTTCCACTGAGAAAGCGAAATATCGGATTAAATAAATCATTTATATTTATTTTCTGGACTTAAAGTTTGAATAAATTATTTAATAAAATTTAATAAAAAGGTCGAATAAATCAGAATAATTTATAAGTTTTATTTAAAAATAGTTATTAATTTTTTTTTAAATATAGGCAAATCATTGTACTAGTTTTACTTATATGCCTCCAAAACAAATAAGTAAAAACGTATCTTTAAGAGAATTCACAATATTTTTTTTGGCAACAGGGTCGTTAAAAATAATGACACTGTGGTCAACATGAATGATTTTCTTTATACATTATTTTTACTATCCGTCATTTGTTACTTTTCATTATACTTTAGTCTAGTGTATCATGTATGTAAAATGTATCCTCTCTGCAAATTATACGTACACTCTAACAATATCAAGCGAGGTTTTCATGCAAAGCAGGTTTTTGAGTGAAACGTAATGTCTATCGGTAAAAAAAGTACCAGCCACCATAATTTTCCTTAGAAACTTTGTTTTATAATACAAAAAAAAAAAATAAAAAGATTAAGCGTATTGCAAAGTAGTAATAAAATAAAGTCAAAATAAGTTCTTACCATTATACGTTGGCAAAGATAATAAAAAAGAAATTGCAGCTGTACGCCGTGGAAATCCCCGTAACGAGGAAAGAGGAAACTTATAGAAGGAGATTATTTCAAAAGGATATAGCGTTGGTCAAATGCGTATATTCCTGTGGAAAGGAAGGCGCACAAAAACAGGCCAATTGGTTCATAATCATTCGGCGCTGCTTTCGTCAATGTACTATGATGGTGATATAGTTGATGATGGGAAGCCTGAAATCATAAAATTTTATGACAAAATGGCAAAATGGACCGATTGTTCAATGAATATCCGATACAACGACAGGCGAAGCGTTGGCCATTGCCATTATATTTCAACATGTTGGACATAACGGCTGCTGCACCGTATATAGTATACGGAATGAACAACAAGCATAAACAGTTCCTTCGCAGCTTGCCTGAGGCACTGTGTATGCCAATTTTTGAAGAACGTGCACTAAATCGGCAAGTCACGCGAAACTGCACCACTAATATAGCGATTGAGTGATATTTCAACCGACCGCTGGAACCAATGTTGAACACTGAACCATCGTTATCTGCCGCAGCCCGCACGCCAAAACCTATCAGTGGTTCCTGCTATTTATGTTATGCTCAACAAACAAAACGGAGTAGAAAAACCACAAAGGTGTGTGGCAAATGTAAGAAGCCAATGTATCTTTAACATTCGATCACCGATACCGACCGCATAATATGTAACGATAATTCATATTTATAATCTATTATATAAAATTTTTATCTTTCAAATAAAATTATATAATTTAAACACACTATAAAATGGTTTGTTGCATTTTATTTTGATATAAACAGGTGTGGTGCAAACGCATCCCGGGTGTGTGTTTACGTAGGTGTCAACTTTGGAAGCTCGTAGTTCTTGAACCACTGACCTGAATTGGATCAAATAACCTTTTAAAAATCATCTCCAGATAGAAGAGCGTGCTGATACAGTTTGGAATGAATTGAAAGAGCAAAATCTAAAAGCTTCTAGCCCACACATATGTAGTTCTACTAATGACTGAAAAACATTGATGTAATGCTCACACAATCACAGCGCATCAGAAAATTATAATTAGCGGAAAAAGTTCAGTTGGCAAATGAAGGTTAAATATAATTCTCTATAGCAATGCAAGATTACAAAACATACTTCCCATAATACTGAGTGTGTTTAATATCCTCGATAAAATCAATTAAGGATAAACAAATCTAAATATTACAAAATGTTTTGTTATCTGATGTGAAAGTAGAAATGTATCTGTTGTAGGTATTCAATTAGGATAATGATCCCAAATATATAAACAGGAAGGCTCTGGAAGAATTTGTAGGCAATTAAGTCAACATAATGGACTAGCCAGCCAATCGCCAAATCTAAATCTCATCAAGATGATGAGCAACTATGGATACAGTTTTAGAGGCGTGGGAAATGACTCCTAAGAAAAGCCTTGAAGACTTTGTAAGATCAATTCCAAAGCGATAAGCTGTCATTATCGACAATAAACGTCATACAACAAAAAATTAATTAATTGGTAAATATCTAAAGAAGCGTTTAAAAACATATAAATCTTTCGGAATCGGGTGTAAAAAAGTTCTAAAAAGTTATGTTTTCCTATTAGTTATATACAGTCTTTATGTTTCCATTAATCATTCTATGATTATTTAATATATTTTTGTTTAATTTTGTGTGATCTACATAAATATGAAACTGTTATTTTTTTCATCCCCCAATTTTCAAGTTTAGTCAGAATTTTGCAGTAATAACTTTTGTTTAATGCAAATTTGTATTATTTTTTTCTTGTTATTTGCCACAAGCACAATTTGTTTACTAAACAGAACTTCAATACTGTTATGAAGACAAAGTTTCTCTATAGCGGATTTTTATAAACGCAGCTGTACTACATTCCTTTAAATTTTAATTAGCTTTATGGGAACAAAAATGCTTGTAAATATTTAGTTCATATACAATTTTTATTAACTCATTAATTTTACAGAACCAAAGAAATTAATAAAAAATTAATTAGTAATTTCCTGTGTAGACGCTCAACTGAACCGCAAAACCTCTATAAATTCATTAATTCATTATAATTTCAATAAAATATTGTGAACGAATTGAACAAAAAAAAAACATAATAAATATTTAACCCTTTCTTTATTCTCGTACATAACAGACCCAGTAAGAAAAAAAACTTGTATATGAAGCATATATATATATATATATTTTGAATCCGAAAATAAAAGTTGTATTGTCTCACACTGATAGAAAAGCCGTCATAACGATGATGTAATTTGACAGCAATATTATAAGAAGTGTTTTCGTTTTGATCCTATGACACTTGTCATCATTGCGATATAAGTCTTTACATCAATAGGTCATGTTGTCATCTATCGCCATAACGATAATTGTGCCATCGGTAGAATGATGACTGCTGTGCTATAAATATAATGATGACAACTATGTCATGAATGGAACGATGGCAGTTGTGTCATCAATGGAATGATGAAAATTGTGTCATCAATGGAATGATGACAATTGTGTTATAAATGAGATGATGATAACTGTATAATCAATGAAACGATGACAATTGTGTCATCACTTGAATGATGACAACTTTGCCATCAATAGACCGATGACTGCTGTGTTATAAATATAATGATGACAACTATGTCATGAATGGAACGATGGCACTTGTGTCATCAATGGAATGATGAAAATTGTGTCATCAATGGAATGATGACAATTGTGTTATAAATAAAATGATGATAACTGTATAATCAATGGAACGATGACAATTGTGTCATCACTTGAATGATGACAACTTCGCCATCAATAGAACGATGACTGCTGTGTTATAAATATATTGATGACGACTATATCATGAATGTAACGGTGGTAGTTGTGCCATCAATGGAATGATGAAAATTGTGTCATCAATTTTGTCATCAACGGAATGATGACAGCTGTATCGCCAAAGGAAAGAGGAAAATTGTATAATCAATGAAGCGATGACAATTGAGGTGGCGTTGGCTCAGGTAGTAAGCACGTTGACTACAAACCGAAGGACCTGGGTTCAAACCCAGTGTCAGACAGAGTCATGAAATAAAAAAAAACACCACGCATTTCTCTGATGTGCATTGGTGTGCCTTTGTGTCAGTTGTTGGCGGAAGGTTTCAGTGGCGAAGGCATGGTCACTGGTCACTGAACAGTTACCAACTTCAGCTGATACTAATTCCAATGTAACATCAGAGCGCCCTCCTTCGTTGGTACTGAGTAGCACAATCAACGGCGAAGTAAAATAAATTAATAAAAGAAGTGGCTACTAAAACTAAACACAGCTTCAAAAAAAAACTCGTAATGTCCTCCTCGCCACCAGAGGCGCTGCAACACTGCTCTACGAATAAACGTGCAGAAAAAAAAAAAAAAAAAGCAGAGTTGTAAAGAACGAATGAAGCTGAAGCTTCACCTCCTTTCATATCTATCACTATCCCTTTCCTCTAGTTCCAGCACAATGCATTGCATGTGTAGGGGTCATTCCCTGAGTGCTGGTCCAAGATAAAAAAAAAAAAAAAAATTGTGTCATCAATGGAATGACGCCAATCTTGTGATTGACGATGAACGATGACAATTTTGTCGTCAATTGGAATTAATCGGAATCAATTTAATTCCATGCAAAAAAAGGTTACATGAGGATAGACTGGATTGAGTGATGGTTGTGGTTTTGATGTATATATTAAAGGAACCTTTTATCTTTAAATGAATGTTTATTTATGTTTTTTCATGCTGAAACGTACCAGATCTAATATGTTTTTAGCCTTTAATTTAATTTCGTGACCTAAAATTTTCTATTTAATTTTAGTTTCTTAATCTAATTTTAGCTGATGGTCTTTGTAGCTAGTGTTCTATATGCTAACTTTATAATAATTAATTATTATTAAGTTATTAAATAAATAACTAAATAAATAACTAATTTTGTTACATAAAACTTTCTATTTAAATTTTTTTTCTTACTGAGGTGACTGGTACTAGAACGTCTGATTGCTCACAAATCAGTCAACGAGCTTACCAACTCAGACAAATCACTCTCTTAAATATTGGCGGCAACGTAACCAATTATGAAATGAATCATGACATAATTTTTTTTTTTGACAATTTAGCACTTTTGTTGATTTGTTTTCCTTATTTTTAATGTTGGTGCTGGTTATAATGACCATAATATTATAATAATATAATTATAATTATAATATTTGTAGTTTCTTTGTTTTATTAATAATTTTGTCATAGTCATTGTCATAAGAATAATGAAAGTACATGATGCGAATTTTTCAGTGGGTGCATATTTCATATTTATTTTATATATATTCATGTATAATTCCATGTTATTATTAAATATACAGGGAACATATTTGAAACTTTTATACACGCAATTTTCGCATCCAAAGATATATGGTTCATATACGTACATATATCGTTTTTAGGTGGCAAGTGTAATAAGAGCCTATAAAATGATGAGTGGCCAATATTGTCATCCATTTCTTGAAGTTTTATATATTTGTTTTTCATTAATTATATAGTTTAAAGGGCTTTTATAATAATTTCAAGACAAACAAATTTATTCACAAAAAAAGGCACATAGTAAAAGGGTTAACTGATAAACTTAATGCAGACAATAGCCCAGCACTGTGCAAATATTTCTTATAATATAAATAAAGCAATTATATATAGTACGCTTGCCATACAATCACACGAGTAATAAATACATAATTGAAAAAAAATAACTAACAAGAATAAAATACTCGTATTAAGCATTTTCAGTCAATTTATTTGCACAACAAGAAATCAAAATATTTAATCTACAATGTGTAATTTTCAAAAATCATTCCCTATTATTTTTAATTTAAAGTGTATTATTTATTTGCAGTCCATAATGGGGCTTTTAATTAAAAATATAAATCTGTAATAAAAATTACACAGCAAGTTTTCAAACAAGATTTTTCGATAAAGAAACAGTGTGTGAAATCAATATTTGCAATAAAAATATTTTCGTTAAGAAATAAGTATAAAATAGAAAGAATCTGTTTAAATTTACATTACAATATTTATACGTTATCAGTTCTTTTTATAAACATATCGCACTTGGTCCTCTAAAGAGAGTCAGCTGAAAATTTACAGAATCAGATGTAGTCGGTCGGAATCGGACTTAAAAAGACGACAAAAAATACTTTTGTGTGATGAATTTCAATAATGTCGGTTTTATGTTCAAAACAGACAGAAATTCTAAAATGAACATAAAACCCATAACATTGAAATTCATCACAAAAAAGTGTTTTTTGTCGTCTTTTAAAATCCAATTCCGTCTACATTAGATTCTGTGATAACCCTGAATTATTTTATTATTAGTTATTGATAATTACTTCATTTCACATGTTCTTTGGCGCTTATAATTTTATTTCTATTCCATTTATATGGCAGTAAATCTTTTGATTTATATTAAAAATTATTCGCTTCTGAAAATACACTCGATTTGAAATCCACTCGTGTTACAGAACAAGAAGAAAAGATAATAAATTAGTTAAAAAAATTGTGTTTTAGTTAAATCTCGCTGGCTTTCTCTTTCACATTTTTAATTATCTATTTTACAATGTTGTAAATGTTTTAAATAACTGAATAAACAATATTATTTATTTTGTGTGTGTGTGTGTGTTTTTTTTCCCAGACCATTTTTACTATTTATGAGCACTTCTCCCTGGGTCACCCAAATATTGTGCGGTTGGGTGATGGAAGAAGGTGCTACCGAATGCCAAAAAGAGCACACAAGCCACAACCAGTCGTTTTGACGTCTCATTGATTATATACTCGTATGATGCTGGTGGAAGCTGATGGATGCTGCATGCCGGCAGTGGTGGTTGCAACGCTAATGACGTTGATGTGTTTATAGCATTTTGTGTATTAGATTTAATAGTTTATATTTTACATTTGTCGATGTGTTTTTATTTATTTTAGAAGTTATTTTATATTGCCATAAATAAAATTCCACATCTGATGTGCAGTTTTAATTGTTTTTTTGTGGCTGGTACAGATTTTTGCCAGTGAAACAGTGAAACATGTCGATTAGGGACTTTTTGACATGTGATTTCTGCACTGAAATATATAAAAAAAATTATCAAACTATTTGCCGCTTAATATATTTATTATGAAATCATTTGTCGCCGCTATGAAGTCTAGCTACTGTTTTATTTTTCTGTGAGCATTAAATGTCTTTTAAAGATTTAAATCTCTATTTTTTATATAATTTTTTACTTTCTATAAAATGATGATGGCTGTCGTCATACATGGACTTTGACTTGTTTGACTGACAGTTATACTTTGTTGTCGGCTTTTAGCTTTAATCATGTTGTAGTATTTATGCCCCCTTTGCAGCACGTGCCAATTAATATTAGAAAACTATTTGTTTATTCTTTAGAATTTCTAATGGATTTTTGTTTTGCCTGACAAGTGGCACAAGATAAAAGTTAATTTTTTTTTTGCATTCGTTTTGTTTTTAATTGAAAATGCTATTTAAATGCTATTTAAATGCATTTAAATTGTTATGATATGTGCCAATATTACAACTAGTAAAGTAATTTTATTCTATTTGTTTGTTTGTCGCCGTCTAAAGACAGATGTGCATTAAAAATGACGGCATGTTTTAAATTAAAAAGTACGAGTAGTTATTTATTACCGGCATTTCGAATAGGATTAAGATTTAAGTAATTATTCTACAGTTCAAATCAAAACAAAAAAAGAGGGCTGTGGCGGATCTTATCTATCCTAGACGCAACTAAGAATTAGAAAAGAAAACGTTTGCTAAAATTGCTGCTTATGATTCTGGAAAAATATTTCTTATGAGATATTGAAAAGTAACAAAGTGAATGTGGCAGGAGCTTGGATTTGAAAAATCATCAAAATTACCTTAATTGAGCACAAGTTGGCCTCAATAATACTTGTCTGTTTTAAATCATAATTGGTGTTTATTGCTGGTTACACTTGCAACAAGTGCCTTCAAAAACAGAAAAAGACATGGCGAAGTTTGCAAAAAGATAACATTTTAAATAGGCAAAAACACATAAAAAGAAAACTTAAAATAAATTGTAATAAAAATTACTTAGAGTGGTCAACGCTTGTAACTTTCAAGTGGGCTAGTAGAAAATAAACGACGATCATAGTGGGTTGATAGAAAATAGAAAATTTTTTTTAAAATAAAACACAGCATAGAAGTGGCCTCTTTCACTTTGTTAAAAATATGTAATTGGGCAATAATTCTTGTAAAGATTTTTGTTTGATTGTTTCCTTTAACATTGTTAGTTTCATGTTTTAGTTTTTTTGTTTCTGCTGTTGATAAAATAAAGTATCATAAATTAAAACTGGGACAACAGCACTAGAAAAAAGTATACTCCTCTTGAAGTTATAATTTACGTATTTTTTTTTCAAGTGAGTTTGAAATATGATGGAATATATGTCGTAAGCTTAGAGCGTAAACTTACCTAAATCCAATTTTCAATTTTATGTGAGATGATTTAATAATCTCATAATATTAAAACTTTAAAAGTTATTTTCGTCGAAAAATACACTACATATATTGTAGAAGGGCTCCAATAAGACATATGCCACTGTCAATAGTCCGCCATTTAGACAGCTGACAAGTAAATATTTAAATAAATATAATAATAAAAAAATAATATCATATATTCTTTAACAACGAATTGAAAGTATCAAAATGCCACACCAAAATGCTGAAAATTTTGCAGCCACACAGTAAAATAAAGCAATTTTGGATCGCCGTGAAACACCTTCTTTGCCAGCAAATGCGAAACTGAGATTGTTGCTCTTGTAGGCAGTGATGATGCCAAGAGTAGAGAATTTTTCCTTTTTGTAGGGAATTTATTGGAAATTTTCAAGCGAAGGAGAAAAAAGGAGAGTTATTTCATTTTAAGGAAAATATAGGAAGTTTTCGAAACTTTGTGTAATACAAGAGCAATTGCGTAAAACACCACACAAAAGTGATGAATATAAATTTTTAATTTTGTTACAGTTTTACGCGAGATATTTCATACAGACAGAAAACATTTTCTGATAAATGATAAATAGAAATGTCAGAGTTTCTTGGGGATAGAATTTTTATGAAAAACAAAAATAAATTTGATAAATTTGAATTTTTTTTTTAATAGTTAATATATAAATTAGGACTTTTTAAAAAGCTATTTATTTTTAAGCTATTTTAATTCTTTAAGTTGTAAAGCACAAACACAAAAATTCATTAAAGAAAAATTTAATTAAATGAAATGAACGCAAAAGAATTAAATTAAATGAAATGAAATACGAGCGTTGAACAATGAACTAATTTAAAGAAGTAAATAAATAAATATAAGCACTGGACTAGTTTAAAATTTAGCAAGCAAATGAAAGGCGAATTTTTAGTAATAAAACATTTTCTAAGTATTTGAATAAAAATTGTATAAACAGGAAAGGTGATGGCAAATAAAATCAGAATCAATTTGGCAATGAAAGACTGCTTTTGACTCTCATATTCAGGCTCCTGGTAATTCATCAGTAGAAGCTTAACGAATAGCTCAGAACACACTTCAGCTAAAGAAAAATAAATAAAGTGCTATAGGGATAACACTGAACACCCTACACCAACTCTTACAAAGTGCACTCTTTGAAATAAAAAAAAAGCCTTTGGTTCATTATTTCCATTCCGGGTCACTTTTTTTTAACTTCTAAAAAATTTGATTAAGAAGTCAGATTTAAGATTTAATTGCCTTGCAAGATATCCGCATCCTTATATTACAAATTCAAGAAGTCAACATTGATACTGAATTGTGAAGAATTGTTGAAACAAAATATCCTTTTTTTAATCAGTGAATTTTTTAAATAGGGAAAAATGTAGGGAATTTTTTTGATGTGTAGGGAAAAATGGAGAATTTTTTCGAGACATGTAGGGATTTTGTGAAATTTCTGCTGGCATCACTGCCTGTAGGTAGCCCATTTTGATGAGGAAAGTCTAGGTTGGTCCATTGCTCGTAAATCTTTTAATTCGTATTCGTTCTTTCTAAATTTTTGTTTTTATTTGAAATGTAATTATACGAAAGAACGATTATGTGTGACCTCCTGGGACTGGCAGTAAATTCTTAAAGTTATCAAGTACATACAGCCGCAGATGCTCGAGCTGCTGATGGAAAATTTCCTGCAAACGTAGCCATGGCCATTTGGCTAATATTATTTTCCATTATTAATGGCAATCCCTCCTCTTTACAAATTAATGAACATCCAATAATTTCACTTAAAAATACTCGTGTATTTGCATATCAAGATGAAATCTGTTATTGGGAGGCTCTTTATTACATTTTATGATTTCAAGACCGCCAGTCTAGCAACAGCTGACATATCCGTTATCTAAAGTATAATTTTTTATATTGAAATGAAGTTTTGGCTTGAGTTCAAATCTGAGTTTATCCATTTCTTCTTAATTTAAAAAAAAAAATCTTTTTGAATAAATTCATTGTTTCATTAAAAGAGTACGATTTAGAACAATTTATTATTTATCAGACTAGCAGAACGGATCAGTACTGGTTTGAAGGTCACTACACCATCTCATCAGCGTTCTTTTGTTCGATTTTACCACTTTTGACGGTGGATACTAGTGACTAGGAATATCCAATATTTAACCGTGTTATTTAACCAACTAGAATACGAAAATTGCAACTTATTCATTTCTTACAAGTTAAATGCATTTCGGTAGTGACTCCGAAATCAGTACTCTGATCCGTTCTGTACTCTCTTAATAAAATAAAAAATTTATCCAAAAACAATTTCTTAAGAATTAAAAAGAAGAGTAAATTTAGATTTGAGCTCAGGACAAAAATTAATTTTAATTTAAACATAAAACAGTTCAACATTTTCGTAGAAATATTTGGGGTATTCACACGGTCGTCATAAAGTCATATGTCTTAAAATAATAACACGAAAAAATATAACTGCTGTGAACAACCCCTCATAATTTAGTGTGCTATTTTAAATTTGAGTCAGCTGATAAAAAAAACAGTAATAAAACGGACAATCGTTACAATCATGAAAATTTTATATTAGAATGACGAAAACAAGTGAAAAAATGAAAATAATAGCTAGTTTATGCAAAAACTACACTACTGTTTAGTTATGACAAAACAAAAACACAGCATAAAGTCTTTAATATTTTAGGAC
This sequence comes from Gymnocheta viridis, assembly GCA_956483585.1. Lineage (NCBI taxonomy): Eukaryota > Metazoa > Arthropoda > Insecta > Diptera > Tachinidae > Gymnocheta > Gymnocheta viridis. Next base: position 79,847,798 of record OY101444.1, on the reverse strand, counting down.
ATTTTTGTTTGAAGCATAACAAAAATTTTTTTAAGACGTCAACAAATAATAATGAGACATTATGACAATATGACATGATAGGACACCGTGTGAATACCCCAATCAAGTATAATTTGTTAGTTAAAGTTTCGTAATTCTCGAATACGGATTTTTCAACAACCAAAGAACGTGTAAGAAAAAATTAAAAAGTACTACAAATGTGGTGGTCCAAGCGTGGCCATTTTTCGAGCATTACGCGGTGATTGTGGTCGTCATAATCGACCTACCTACTGTCCAAGGAATTGACAAGATTACAAAAAAAAAAATTGAGATGCGTGTCAGTCCTGTGCATCATCACAATGTGCGCACTGCTAAAAATATCGCTTCTGTTAATAAAAGTGTGGCGGATAATCCGAATTTGTCGATTCCACGGCGTTCTCAGCAATTGGAGTATATCGCATTTGGATTTGCTTCTGCATCCATATAAAGTTCAATTCCCGCAACAATTAAAGCCAGTTGACCATTCACAACACCATAGATATCCTGAATGGTTGATAGAACAACAACAGGCTTTCGATGCTGAATTTTCAAACAAAATTTTCTTCAGCGGTGTAGCTCATTTCTCACGCGGTGGTTATATCAACAAGCTCGGAGAACTCAAAAAGAATTGTGGAAAAGTTACTGTATCCGGAAAAAGTGACTGTTTGGAGATCATTATGGTCTGTAAGTGTCATTGTAATTTTGTTTCGAAAATTACAATTTAAGAACCGTTACCGTCAGTCAATTCAGAGTGCTATGGCCGTATACGAGTAATAACGGACTGTTTTTTGGCCTGCAAATGAAGAATATGAACGAGACTATATGTGGTTTCAATAAAAAGATGCCAGGAGCCACAAAACATTAAATATGTTGGCTTTATTGCATGAGGAGTTTCCAGAACGCGTAAATTCTGCCGCCAGACTTTTCAGAGAGCCTGTGTCAAGGACATTATCTACCCGGATAATCACCTAATGTTGTAGCATTTGAAAACCAACATTATTCAGGTTATCGTCGAGATACCGATGCGAATATATGCTCAAAAAGTACATCAAAAGAATCGACTGCTGCAACCAATCTAGAGGCGGCCTTTTAAATAATATTGTATTTCATACACAATTACAACGTCCAAGCATTACAATGAAATAAAAGTTTCATCGAAATCACAACTCTATATGTGACTTTAAAAATGGACTAAGAAACTTTATATTGGTGATCTTCCTCGGCTGCAAATAAAAACTATTACAAATTCCTGTTAAATATTATTTAAGTAAGTTAGCAAGTTTACACTCTAAGCCGACAATAAATAATGATTCTCTTTTGGGTGGGTTGTAGTTGGCTTGTTAAAAATTTGTTTTTATTTATGATTATTTAGAAACGTATAATTTAATCAAAATTATGTACTTTTACGTTATTGTACATTTTGGGGAATATTGCTAGAAGTTTAGAAAATCTGACACACACACTCAATGAAATGGAGAAAGTTCTTTTGGTTTGAGTGAAAATCCATGGAATATTAAACAATATAAAACCTTTTCTCCTTATTATAGACACGGAATACTGCACTTAACATTTATTTATAGAACAGTATGAAAGAGCATAATTATTAGCTTCAAATTACATGAACTCCTTAGCAAAGGAGCAATAAAAATGAAACATTATTAGAAATTTATTATAATGTGTATCATTATATGTAATCATTTAATATATTATGCTAAATATATTTTCATTTAATTGCTTGAAATAAGCTGGAACACAATTGAGCTTCTAAATAAGCCAACATTGTGTTGTTTATATTTCTTATAAATTCCTTTTTACATCTACTATATTAAGCAACAGCTAGAGCTCTTGATGTGATGCTCATTAAATAAAATTTGCATAATTGAAATTTAAGAATTGTCTGAAAGTAATAAAAAATAAATTTGATTATTATTTAGCATAAAAATTTTAAATCTTGGAATAAACATCCGGCACCTTTGAATTTATCGTCGAATAATTCAAACAATTGAATTGCTCTTGTATACGTCGTAATCGCAATAATTCTCGTATTCTATTTTTTTTAAATAAAGATATATTTACAAGCATCACCACCAGACCAGTTGTGAAATAGATGAAATTCGCATGAAATCTAGTGATGATGATGGTTGCGTCCTGCGAAAACAACGTTGTACCGTTTGGGCTGTGTTGGTTGAAATTGGTTGACGTTAATGTTATTCTTGTTCCTAGAAATATTCAGTTCTTTCGAAATAGAAACGTTACAAGTCGGCGCCTAATATCTTTTACTTTGGATCAAAAACCTAAATAGAATTCAAAATAAAAACCGCATTGAAATGTTTGAATTAGTTCTGCCAGTAGGGTGAGCCCAAATTAGTAAATTATATCTGATTTAATTATAGTTTTATTATTTTGCAAGATATAATAAAGAAAATTAAATCGTATAAAAATTAATAAATTTCAATTTCAGCGAATTCTGCAAAAATTTACACGAGGAAATGAAAATAAGAAGAGCATGTGACACTTCTTAATTTATTATTAACTTTTTTCTGTGCTTTCATTGAACTTTGTGTGGTAGATCTTAGGGTATCTTTTTCCAATTCTAAGTGTTACAGACCAACCGAAATTAGCACGTTAAGCGTAGCGTTTTCCAGCGCCCAGCTTTTACGCTAAAATGTCTTAAGCCCAAGGCACATAGAATCCTTCGTACGTCATACGATGCTTTTTTCAACTGACAATAAAGTATCGGCGGGGGAGGTTGACACAATTAGTACTTTGTTGACGGACATTGAATCAGCTTCATTTGATTAAAGTTTACATTTTCAATAGAATTAGAGGATATTCTGTTTTTTTGTTTAATTTTAATTTTTATTTAATTTATTTTTGTCATCACAGAAAAAAAAAGAAAAACTTTGCGGCCTTACGAACGAACCGTTAAAAAGGTGATTGAACAAAAGAAACAACAAAAGAAAATCACTGCTTTTTTCGCATAATAACTTTAAGTTTTTTTTTTTATATTTTCAAAATGAATTGTTGTTTTTTAAATCCAATAAAACAATAAATAAAAAATTTAACATAAGAATTTTTTATTTTTATGAGAAAAACGTTTGTAGATGGAAATTAAATGTCATACGCAAATATGAACAATTTAGCAAAAATGAACTGGCATGGTTTCAATTAGTTCATATTATCGCGAGTGCACTGTATACATATAGTTTTGGTGCAATTGACCACATAAGTTTCAAGCCATCCTACGTTTTTACAATGATTAACACATTTAAACTAACAAATCGATTTGTATTTTTTGCTTAACTTTATTGCTGCATCTTGTGTTGTTGTCTTTTAGGTTAATAACCTTAAATATATTTTCATTGTTGGCTGTTTGTTAGATTATCTTGCAACTGGATTTCTTTAGCTGTAGTCTATCTTACTTTTGTGATCGGCATATCTAAACATATTTTTGTCCAGTTAATTTTTACTTCTTTCCCATAACTAAAATGTCAATTTTGTTGCTACTAACGGTAACATTAAGCGTTGGTTATTAGCAACAACAAACTTGCAACAAATAGTTGCAATTTCCTGTACAATGTTTGCCTGTTGTACATGTTTATTTTACTTGCAACAATTTTGTTGTTGTTCATGGCATAAAACCGACGAAGCATTTGTGTTAAGTCATACCAGAGCCATGCTATTATTTATGTATAAAATTATTTTTACATTTGTAATCAATGACAATTGACATGATATTTCCTTATGCAAAAGTACTCCGTATCAGAGCGAGTTTTTTTAGTTTTTAAATGATAATTTATAGTTTTCGATGGAGTTTAAATACAATTAAATACAGTCACAATGTGTCGTAGACAATATTTGTTCATGTCTTAGCATTTGTTTATGGTGTTTGAACTCTTTGAAGTCTTTAAATGGCAATTAGAGTGGGTTGTGGATGGTTGGCTATGAGAATCTAGTGGTCGAATTGCGGATGAACTATAATGACAAGTTTTTAAGTTGTAGCAAATAACAAATTATATGGTGGCTGACTTGTTGCTGTATAAAATAATTTTTGTAATTATATTAATGAATTAAAGCAAAGATCATACTTGTTTTAAGTAAAAGGTTTTCGGAAATACTTTTTATATACTGTTACCCAATAAAATCTAGTATTGGATTGCAAGATTTTCAATTGTGTTTCATGAGGAGTTTAAAGTTCTCGATTTTTTTTGGATCACTTCTATTCAATACTTACTTTTTTAAAAATAAAATTCAGTACTCTGGATTCTTACCTGAAAGAAGAAAAATAAAAAAGTTATTGAAAAAATTATACAAATGTATATATTTTTATATTGAAAAAAAAAAAAACAAAAAAATAAATTACTTGGACATGGGGACAAAGAAATAAATTAGCATTTGATATTAATTAAAAAAATTGGAGAAGTGTATGGTGCTCGCACACAATTGGTTCAATACTGTACGCTATTAAAAGAAGTCTGAAGCTTTTGCTTCAAATTAAGAAACGTTTCCAGGACTAAAAATTAAATAATATTTATTAAAACAAACAAGTTATTAGAAAAGTAAAATAGAAAACAAAAATATCTCTGTTCCACAACGTAATAATTTGGACATAACTTATATCTATGGTAACGTGATTAATTATTATCTCTAATATTATTAATAGGCAAACACATCTTTTTAGTTCCCTTTTACGGCCGTAATACTGAACCGATTTTGGAAAGATTTATATGTTTTTAAACGGGTCGTTACATAGATGTGTGCAATCTTAATTTTATTTAAATCGGTTCGATATTTAGGGAGCTATAAGCGTTTAAAGTTTCTACTAACACTTGTACACTTATCAGCTTCAATTTGAAAATAAACAAAGTGTGCATGTGTAGTTTTCCAATTTGATTTTGCATAGAAATGAGACAGAGTTTCAAGTTATTTATTTAGAATGTTTTTTGTTTTTGTATTTTATTGTATTTATTTATGTAAATGTTTAATATTAAATTCTAGAAAGCGGTCGATTGAGTCAATCGCAGGATACAGTAGTAAAAATAAATGAATAAAATTTCTTAGTAGAAACAGAGAGTTTGTAGCACAATATATCTTCATATCTTTAAAATATTTTAGTAACTAGTTAGACGTTTGTACTTATTATCGTTAGTAATGTTATATTGCTAACTGATATCGCATGCGTCTTGAATTTGTAGGTTTATTTCAGATTTCGTTGTAATATACAGCGTAACAGATACGAAACCAACGACATTCACTTAAGCCATATGAATCTTAATCCAAGGATCATCGACACAGTTTGCATACTTTAGGTATGAAACCACAAAAAGTAAAAACTTTATTTGAAAAGTTCTATTTGGACAATTTTTACAAATAATAATTTAAAAAATTTCACTCAAATAATTTAAAACTTATTGGAAATATTTTTATTCGAATAATGTTTACTTGAGTAACGTTTTTTTCGAATAATTTTTATAAGAAAAATTATATTTGACTCGTTTTATACGAATAATAATATATTTTTCTATTTATATTTATATTTCTATTTAAATTTTTTTGTTCTAACGAACTCATTCAAATAGTTTTTATTCATGAAATAATTTTTGTTCGAATGCTTCAATAAATTTTTATTCGAACAATATTTAATAGAATAAGTTTACTAGAATAGTTGGTTGGAAATAATATTCGTTTCGACTAATTTTAATTTTTCCTCGATTAATTTTGTTTGAAAAATGTTTATTCAAAATATCTTTATTAAAAAAATCATCTCAGTTTAAGTAATTCTAATCTATATAATTTATTCGAGTATTTTACATTAAATAATTTTGTTACAATAGTTATTTTTCTTCTAATTTTTATTCGAATAAAATTTTTTTTTAAATTTCATTGGAATTCACATAATTTTAGCTTGAGTTTTTTTTATTCGAATAATGTATTTAAAATAAGAGTTTAGTTATATTTATTTTATTAATTTTTATTCAAATAAATTTATTTGAATTATTTTTATTAAAATAATTTCAATGGGGAAAAATCATGTGAAACATTACTGGAATGTTTTTATTCAGATAAATATAATGAACTAATGATTACAAGACAATAATTTACAACATATGCCCTCTTGACGCGACTCTTAACTTGATGTACCACTCCCATTTCCAGAAATCATGGGACGACTGATTTTACAGAAATTGTTACAACCTCTTACGGTGGGTAATTCTTTTGCAAAAAATGTTACTCGATTAATTTACATGCAACTGAACTGAACTGTTTTTGAAAATAAAATAAAAATTTTCGTTTGGAAATTTATATCGAAACGAAATTAAAAAAAACTCAAATATGTTGCTTTCAATCAAACTCCCAGCGGGAAATTTTAATTTTATTTTCATAAGCAGGTAGAGTTATATCGTTAAAATGAATTATATCTTGAATAACTTTATTGGTTTATATATAATTTTTTTTTTTGGATATTTTGAAAAATTTTTATTTTTATTTATATATTTTATTTAAATAATTTTCATTCGTATAATTTTATTAAACATATTCATCCGAATAATTTTTTTATAGCACGTTTTGTTGGCATAATATTTTTTGAATAATATTATTTAAGTATTTTTTAATCAAATGCAATCTTCGAATGCATCTTTATCGAATAGTTTTATTTATTTCGTTTACTTTTAATTGTTATATTTGATTTATTTTGAAATTGCTTAATTTTATTTAAATAAATTCATTTTGATCAAATTGTTTCATCAATTGAAAAGCTTAAAAACCTTTAAAAATTTCATTTGATTAATTTTTACTCTAGTAATAATTACTTCATTAATTTTTACTCGAGTAGTTTTTACTCGTTTCATTTTTTTGCACACAACTTTAATTTGTATATCTTAATTTGAATATGTAATTTTATTCACATAATTGTTTCAAATAATTTTCAGGCGTGTTCCTTTTGCGTATTGGCCATATGTTTTTGTTGCAGTTATATTTTACAATAACAATGTTTTTTTAAGTTGTTCGAATAATTTACAAACTCAGTTGAAATTAATTTATATTTGAATAATATTATTTGATTAATTTTTATTTGTATCATTTTAATTGCAGAGAATTTTCGTTTTGTTTTTTTCTAATAAAGCATACGTTGCCGCAAAAGTGTCGGCACAAATGAAGTGCTTTCTTCTAGCTGTCATTCGCTAAATGCTTTATATGGAACGTGACCAAAAGAAATACATTTCAATTAATAAAACTTTCATTTAATTAGCAAGTGCCGCTAATTTCTTGATAACACTGTGCAACAAAACAAATAATTTGCTTTGTGATCGATAAATTGATTTGGTGGTGTGAGAGCATTTCTGATCCTCCTTGGTACAAAAATATTTGGAACTGTAGGGAAGGTGTTTTGAAAATGTTTAAATTTGGTTTTTGAAATAAAAATGATGGTTTTGTTAAGAGGCTCTACAGACTTTATCGTAAGACAAACAACGATATAGTAACGACAACAATATTTGTTCAAATCACAACAAATGCTGCTTAGAAACATTTTTTATTGCAAAGTTCCAACAACATTTCTATAACTTACAAGTCATACAATAGGTTTTATATTGGATGATTCTTTTCTCTGCCCTGTGTTAATTATAGGTTATGTGTATCTGCATTATATCGACCATTTAACGCCAAGTTGTCGTAAGTAACATGCAATTTTTTTTTCTATAAAAATTAAAGTCTCAAAAACACACGGTTAGTTAGTTGACAAAACAACAAACTTTTTACGTGAATTTTAAAACACAGATTGCCATATATTATGGTAAATCATTTTTGATATTTTTCTGTAACATAATCTTATCATAACTCTACGGGAAATGTTGTACCAATTGTCCTGAAAGTACCTCTCCTATGACTGCTGAAAATGGGAATGGTACAAAAAGTTCCTGAGTCGTTACTGGTGAAAAAGGGAAGTTTCACAAAACTAGAACAAAAGTGTTAACAAAATTCCCCTACTCAAAAAAAAATTTTACGTATTTTCTTCTATTTTTTTTTTATTATTTATGGTGATAGATTACAATAATTAAGAATATTGTAATATGATTAAAATAATAATGCATTTGTTGATTTGGAACAAACAAATTTTTTGGAAACTTATCTTAATCTAAATTATACCCACTGAAAAGTTAATGCCAGCCATATAGGTTACATTCTGCTCTAGGATAGTTATATTATAGGTTTTTTAGAAACCATAACTGGTACTAAGGATATTACCACCTGTCACCGAGTATCTTAATTATGTCAATTGACCCCTTCCAATGACAACGCCATGCAAAAGTTACCGGTACCTCTCCTAGAAAGACCAAGAACTCGAACCGGTTGCTAGTCCCTGGTACCTGTCACGTGACATATCCTGTGACAGATTCTTTTCCCTCTAGGAAAGTCAGTGATGTCTGAGAAAATTCAAAATTCTTAAATTTTTTCTTAAATAAACAAGATTGTGAATACAAATGCATCAAATATTTTCCTGTTTGTGTTGTCGAAGCTTAAATACGACGAGTCGTTAAGGATCTGCTATGCTTAGATTGTTAATATCTTACTAAAATATGGCTATGAAGCAATCATAATATGTTTGATATCAAAAATACCCTTTTTTAAGATTTTGTTTAGAAGAATATTTTTCAGTTGACATTTGTTACTTAAAAACTTACTTTTCGATCCTAAAGGCAGAATTAGTTTGTACGTTCTATTCTGTTACGAATCAGCTGTTTTGTTTCTGTTCAATTGAAAAACTGTATGTATGGTTTGTTGTTACCTTTTCATTCTGTTCTGTTGCGGACTATTCTGTAGAAAATAGACTACAACGTTAAGTGACAGCCAACAGTTTGTATGTATTAGTTTTTTGTAGTGTAAAATATTACAATTTTTTTTTCAAAGTCAGAAATTTTATTTTAATTTAATTCAATTATTTTAAGATTTATATATTTTTTTGTCAAATTAAAAACATTTTGCAAACATTTACAAAATTCAATTCTATAATTATATAGTTCACATCTGAAAGTTCAGACACAGAACAAGTAAGTAAGAAATATTTTCTACAGAAAAGAAAGGCACCGAACGGCAACGAAAAGTAAAAACTAATGAGGCCTTAAGTGTTTAAGCAGCTTATGTTAGTTTGTGCTTTTTATAATTTTTCTTTTACGTTGATTTTCATATATTTTTGTAGTAGCATGGTGTAATTTACTGCCTTAAAAAAATTTATCACCTATTTTTTGATTCAAGGAATTTGCATTTACATATAAATGCTGATTTGTAAAACCAAGTATATACATACATTTGTATGTAAATGCGGAATTATTGAAACAAAGTCCACTGCATTAAAAGCCAATATACATATATTGTAACAATAATATTTAGAAACATGTTTGCATATTGAAAGATTTATAATTAATGCAAATTAGTTGTAAAAACATATTTTCAGCATCATTTTCACACGGGCATGTTAAATAGGATTCAACTAATTTAGAATTAAAAAAGTATAGATTTAAAATCATATAGCTCATTGTTATTAGAGAGAGACATTTGTTCAGAGATGGGACTTGGAGTAACAAAGAAAAATCCATTTAATTTTTCAAATGATAAAAATGTATAAAACATATAGATAATGTTCTTTAACTGCGCTCATTGGAGCTAAAGTAACACTTAATTATTACAGATATGATGATGGCTATTCTTCGAGTTTTTTTTATTGTCATGCTTTACGTTTTTCTTTTCTTTTTTTTTCTTACGTTTTCAACTTTCCTTCTCTGTTTTGTTTGTAGCTTTTCCTTTAAATACGCTTATTTGTCTTTTAATTTTTGCTAATTATAATTGTTGAGTTCACTATTTTCAATATCATACACGCTGTTTAGAAATATATATTTACACAATTTTTTAAATTGAATTTTATTTTTGTGAACGTAGATAATTTTGTATAAAATTTGTCTAAAACAAGCAAATCAAAAAAACGCACAAAAATGTGCAAAATAATTTTCATAAGCGAAGTGATTTATTTGATGAAGGAGTAAAAAAAGTTTTAAATTTTTAGTGCTCAATAAAATGATGAGCATTAATTACACAATATTGTAAGAAGTCAGTGACAACGATTTTTATTTAATTAATATGTATATCAGTAATCAGATAAATAATTAACAAAAACACTAATCTCTTATTGTTTAATATGAACATTTGTTTATTAAGTTTAAAATTGGACTAAGCAGCTCAGTTGAAAGAAAAACGCCGTAATAAATTCAAGTATTTTCTACTTCCTTTGAGTGCGAGTCGTATTCAAAATTTTGAGAAAAAATAAGAATAAAATGAACTTTAATCATGCTGAAAACGGGATTACTTTAGATAACCAGTACTGGAGTTTCTTAAAATTAGAACAAAATTCTTTAATCACGTGAAAAATCTTAAATCAATAAAAAAATTCTTAAATTAAATTGAGCATTTAAATCCGTCCGTACTTAAATCTATAATTTTGTACTTAATTTTAGTAAATCTAGGATTATCGTACTTTTAACAACTCTGGGGATTGATTTCAGTACGGATGGATTGATTTTTCTTTTGAGTGTATAAGTCTTAATTTATTTATTTTCTTGTTGCAAAGTCTACTTACGAGATGTTGGAAAAATACGGGTAAACATATAAATTACTCGTAGATAAGACCAAAAATAATTAAGACCACAAATTAACAATATATTCGAATCACTGACCCATATTTATGTTCTGTCAATTTATAAAAATTGATAAAGTCACTGGTCGAATTTTCGGCCAATGGCTGAAAATGGGTTAACGACTCCGCAGCTCGAAAGTCAAGTTCAGCCCAAGAAATATCTCATAACTTAAAATATTTAAATAAGTATGATGTAATGCAAGCTTAGACCATATGGTCCAGCCCTAGGGCATCGCAATGTTAAATTGACCATTTTTTCTTCACACATTTGGGTTACTTTTGGAGTAGTTCTAGTCCTTTATGGAGTATACTTTACATGCGTGTTTGTACCAGTCGCGTTATCTGCCGGGTAAGCACACATACATTTACATTTACGGTACATTTACATTTACGATACATTTACGATTTCAACTGTCGGCTAAAGAGGCTTTTAAGGTTGGGAGAACGTAAAGTCTACTTACTGATTTTTTTAAAAATTGTTTTTTGACAAATTTTAACGAACTTTTTTTAGTGGCACTTAATTCGTGCACGACAACTTCTTTTATTTCTTTTTTCTCGTTAAAGCATTAATAATGCGTGGTCCTCTGAGCAGCCACAATTATATTTATTATTATTTTCCACAAATAGTTGTGGCGCTTCAATATCTACAAAAGTTTCCCCTCCGACCTTAATGACGTAAATATCTCTACTTAATAACTAATATTTATACGTGATTGTTGAACTGTTTAAGGTTTATATTGAAATGAACTTAAGCCAAAAAAGTTTTCATTTCAATATATCTCTACTTAATTTTACTGATTGACAAGTTAATTTGGTTTCTTCCTTACGCACATATTGATGGCATTTTTTTATTTTTTTGTAATTCCTATAATGTGATAATGTGGTACTAACTATTTATTTATCTCACCATCTTATTTACCAATGACAGCTTTAAATACTTTGGCAATTTTTTCCTCTACTTCTCAGTTTTATTCATGAACTTTTTAAATTGTATAGTATTGAAATTGGCCTGTTTGGATCGCTTTCTCTGTCCGTAAAAGAGACTGGGCTGAACACAAATATATCTCATATGTATGCAAATATTTTCCAATGGTACGTATTTGTATCTATGTGTGTTTGTGCATGTGTTTGTGTTTGACACTTTCTTGATGTGTCTGTTTAGCGCTTGCCAGACCCCCTATAAAGAGCCAATTTGTAATGGTATTTTATGGCACAGATTTTTACACTTTATAAATGTTTAAAAAAAAGCAAATTTGTTTGCATTCGCTTATTTCTTTTTGTATTTTTCAATCAATTTGCTTTTTTTTATTAATTTTGTTAAATTTTTTTTACTAAAGCTATTTATACCCATACTGGTGGTACTTGTTAAAATGTGTGTGTGTGTTTTACATTTGACAGCTTAGAAAATTGTTTTTTTGGGGTTTTTTAAATGACTTTCATGTAGCTGCTGTCGACGCCTTCCACTTTCAACCCATGTTAATTTTAATAACATGCCTTAAGGGTCTAATGATGTATCTGGTTGTTGAGAATTTTTAATTGCTGGTGTAATTTTTTCTTAAATTTTTTTTTATGAGTTTGTTAGATAATATTTTTTAATCGTTTGCTTTTTAGCGTGTCTTAGTTACAACATGTTGGTTTTAATTAGGTTTAATAACATGTCATGTATGTAGGTAGTTTAAGGATGTAGAGAAGCAAAAGACAGCAGCAACCTTAACCCATATCGTCCCAATGTTCGATTTTTCGAACAGTAAATTTCAAGCGTTTTTGTATTTTTTTCCTCTTTTTAGGGAAGACTAAAAACTTATTTTTTTTAACGATTATATATTGTAAGTGGTTAGCTACAAATATAAAAATAAAAACTCTTACTTACTTCACTGCCCGTTTTGATTACAAGGGGGAAGAAAAAACATTAATTTTAGCATAATTTAAAAAAATTAAAACTATACATAAAATATAAAAAAATAAAAAAAGGAAAAATGTAGTTCCATTGAAAAACAGTTAAACTTTTAATAATAATGAAAAAATGTTTTGGATTTTCACCTGACTTGACTTCAAATAGTAGTGTTCGATTTGTCGAACACTGGGCATTATTTACACTTTTGTTTTTTTTTTTTTGAGAAAGGCTAAGTAAAACATAGCGAATTACCATATTGTATTTTTTTTAATTTAAATTAGCGGAAACATAATTAATCTGTTTTTATAATGCTGCCAAGTTCCTTCTTAAGCATTAAAAATGAAAATTACACAGCTGGATGTCTTTATAACTGCATACCATATGCCGGGTCGGCGGACAACTATAACAAGGAAGTTGGTTTAGGAGTTGACGTGGTTCTTCGCTTATTAGAAAATATAGAGTTTGCAGATTGGTATACCGTGTATTTTGATAACTTTTTCACTTCCTTTTTCAGTTTGACAGCAAAAATAAAAATTTAATTTGCCGTTGGCAAGACAATAACGAAGTCACAGTGGCCACAAATTTTGACCAGATCTACCCTACTGTTCCAGCGAAAAGATGGAAAAAGCAAAAAAAAAAAATAATGATGGCAGCATAATAGAAAACGGTCGTTTTGTGAACTATAACCAACCCCAACTATTGAAAAACTACAACAAAGGAATGGGAGGAGTGGACTTGCATGACAACGCTGTACAAAATTATAGTGTTGCAATTCGAGCGAAGAAGTGGTACTGGCCTTTATGAATCGCTACTTTAAATTCTTCGTTGGTAAATGCTTGGAAACTTGACTGCTTCCGTAGTCGCCAACAAAACCAAAGTATTAAATCGCAAAAGGAATTTCGAGTAGAACTTGCGTATTCTTTAATGGTGCAACAAGATATTGATTCAACGAGTGATAACAGTGCTGGTGACTCACCAAGTGTTTCAATGAATAGTCTTATAATAAAAATAATCGAACACCATTTTTCTCAAAAACAAAAAATCTGAAAAAAAAATTTGGACTTCAAATTCGTGTTTTCTGGTCCCAAATTACCTTTCAACTACCAAGTTTTATGAATTTTTTCGAAAAAAAATCTCTGGGACGATATGGGTTAATAAATATATTGAGTATATGTTTTCATCTAATTTTCGAAATCATAGTGAAATTGATTAACTAAGAGATACATATATGTACATACACACTTATAGGTAAACTAGTTTTTTAATTAATTAAAGATAATAATATAAAATGTTTAAACTATAAAATTACTAATTTACAAACACATGTTGAGAATTTTAACTGATTTTGTTACTTATAGCTTAATATGATGAGTTGTATAACATCAAAATTGAAAGTTAGTTAATAATTTTGGGTCTTTGAGGATCTTTTAAAATGAAAATAAAAAAATTATTAAAAAATCAGTTGTTATAGCTTAAACAATATTAATTTGTGAGACAATTTTATTATTATCATTAAAATGTTTGTTTGAAAAGCATTAATTTTCCTCAAAAGCAATGGTCGTATTACTCTTTTACTGATGGCAAATTTTTCTACTGAAACTGTTATCAAAAAGAATTTTCTATGAACGAAGCTATCTATAATATTTTTCTACGCAATCTAACTAATATTATAAATTGTGAAAGATTAAATAGATGGATAGGTGGATGGATGGATGGATGGGTGGATGGATGGATGGGTGGATGGATGGGTGGATGAATTGTTACTCAATCACGCCAGAACGGCTAAACGGATCTGAATGAAATTTGGCACAGAGATTGATTAGATTGTAGAATATCACATTGGCTCCTTTTTATCTCGATAAAGTGTACGGTTCCCGTGGGATAGATTTGTTTTAATTTTTCTCACATGGTCAATTATATGTTGGTTGTTCACGAGTTTCTAGTGCGTAAAACTTGCACGTGCTGGAACAAAATAATAATATTGTTTAGTAAGGTATTGGAATTTCATTCCTAACTTTTTAACTCTTCTTTTAACTGTTTTTTACAAAAAATAAAAATATATGAAATTTAAATGCGACAGTGAGTTTTTCTTGTTTGTTTGTAACGCTTTCACGCGCTAACTACTCAACCGATCATCATAAAATTTTGCATACAAAGGGTACAGAAATGGACCTAGAGGCACCAGTTGTAGTTACAAAAAAAGTTATGAAACTTTTAAAAATATAAGGGATGCAGAAAAGGACATAGAGGAAAAGGACATACTTTTTAATCGCGGTTAACACCGCTAGGCGCAGCTAGCATAATATGTAACGCTCTTCAATGAAAAGTGCTGTCGAAAAAAAGTTTCGTATGTAAATTTCTATCAACAAAACAAAACTATTTCCAGCGAAAATTTTTTCAAACATTTCTAAAAATATTTCTAGTGAAAAACGTTATTGAAACAAATTTTTCTAACAGAAATGATTTCGAAAACAGTATTCAAGCAAAATTTTTTTTAAAACTATTTTCTATTAGAAATTTGATCAAAACTTACAAAATTTTCTATAAAAAATTTTATTGAAATCAGTTTTCTATAAAAAGTGTTACCTAAAGCTACAATAAAAGAAATTATACGAAAAAATTTTTCTATGGAATATTAAAATACTATTAAATCAATTTGATTTAAAAAATCTTATCGATAATTTTTTTCTGTGAAAGAATTGCCGATTGCAAGTTTCTGATATTGTTTTAAAATGTTATTGAAAAGAATTAGCTGAGAAAAAATATTTCTTTAAAAAATGCTATAGAAAATTGTCCATAAATATTTTAAAAATTTTTTGTAGAAATTTTTACCGGTGGCAAATATTATCTTTGAGCAATTTTATTAATTTTTATTTAATTATGTATTATTTTATTTTTAATTATGTAGCAAAATAGTGCAACATTAATATGCGAAAAGTACTGTGATTAATAATATTTTACGCAGGATAATGTTATCGATAAAGACTTTTGATAAAAAATGTAAGCGTGAAACATTTACATAAATGCTACTGATACAAATTTTCCAGTATGATGTTATGGTCAATGTTAGTGATGAAAAATTTGTGCAATATATATTATCGATAACGTTTTGCATGAGAATTGCCAGCGTTCAGAATTTTCAGAAATTTGCTCTAAAAAATGCAATTAAAAAAAATGTTTTTTGAAAAATTGCATCGATAAAAATTGTCTATGAAAAGAGTCATCATCGTTGAAAAAAAGAGTTATCATGAAAGAGAAAACTTTCTATGACCAATTTTATCGCAAACATTTTTAATGAAAGGTGTTATTGTTAAAAAAATTTTCTAGAAATAATTGCAGAAGTAAATTAAATAAAATATTGTGCTTCAAATATCCTGCTTCTTAAATCAATATTTTCATATGAATCCATAACTAATTTTCTTTACAAGCCTTTAATTTTTTATTAAAATTTTAGTGTAAAAACTTTCGTTGAACGTACACCGAAATCATTAAGTGATTATAACAATTTTAACCTCCTTTTCAACAAATACTTTTACGAACTAACCATTTAATAAATATAATTTAATTCAATTATTTTTCATTTTAATTGAAATCATTATTGTCAAGTGTCATTTAATTTGCAACAGAAATTGCAAAAACATTTCAAAAAATAATTCATGTTCCACTTAAATAAAAAAGGCATAATTTAACATTTATATTCACGCACAAATACTAAGAACATTTTTTGTACTCGCTTTAACGCCTTCACATACATACATCCTTACATATTTATGTGCAGGCAAACATGTATTCACACATACACGCATACAGCGAATGACAACGAATTCTCTTAATTGGCCTCTAAAAAGTTATTTTTACTTATAGACATATTTTTTTTATTTATTTTTTTTATATATATTAAACAATTTAAGTTTTTCTTGCAATTTTGCTTCTAGTGTTTGTTCGTTAGTTATTTGGCGGAGTTCACTAAATTGCGTGACAGTTGACAGTTTATAATGATTGTAAAGGCACTTTGTATTCAATAAAAACCAAGTCGTAAGAATAGTGAATAAAAACTAAGAGGTGGATAAAGGAATAAAAATAACAAAAAATTAATTGAAAAGCTTAATTTATTCAAGGACAAAAAAATCCAGTCAGATGTAGATTTGAATTCAATTTTTTCTTAGCCCCACAATATTTAGTAATTTAATTCTACTTATCGTTATAACCTTCAACACAGTGCAAAAGGAATAAGTTAAGTTTGTTTATAGATTATTTTTGCAGATAAAATGTAATTAAGATAAAGAAAATGGGAGTCCGAATTATGCGTGTAGGGAGGCGTTCTTTTTTTGGGTGGAAACATCTACTAAAGTTTAACTGAATTATATTTTTCATAATTGTTATTAAAGCGGCAATACATACCATGTGAGAATTTGCAATGCTAGCATGTTTGGTGCATGTACCTTTTAAACGCTTACCGATCACATTTTAACAAGAAATTCATTTTGGATGTAAGCTCGTGAGCAGCCAGCCACCAAACAATGAAAGATAAAATGCAAAACGGGGGCAAAGACAAATTTGTAGATCCATTTTCTTTTTTTCCAACCGTTTTTCTTCATTCTTTTAGCAAATGGTAGACTTTTTTTAGCTTAAGTGACCCGACTATATATTATTTAAATCGGTTCAGTATTAAGGGAGTAAAAGGTTCCTAAAATTGACACCACTACATATGCTAAAAATACACACGTACATTCACTTATGTAAATATTGGTGCAAGTAAAAACATAAGCAAAGCAATGAGAGGTTTTAATAAGATTTTTTCTCTTCAAATGAGTGAAGTTGAAACATAATAAGATCTCATAATCAAAAGAGATGAAAATTAAATGTGGATGTACATGTTCATTACGTATGGATGTGTTATGTTCAAGCAAAAACTTAACAGAGTAAATGTGCGTGCCTGTTTGTATGTAATATTATTTTGTATGCTTCCAGAACCATAGCAATTTTTTTGGCAACGAACAGATGGACGACCTTGCTAGGGCTGCCTCTGCTCTGAATGCCTCCAACGCCCAAATGGTACCAATGCCGTTTGGCATTGCAGATGGCGCGACATAGACAAATGCAAGGTTGCAATGAAAATGTGACCTTGCTACAATGATAAGCGCTCAATACAACTAACAAGTAGAAACCGTAGGAACATCTCGAGGCTTGTTGCAGTTGAGATGGGGCACTGGACTGTGAGCAGACATGCTTATAGTATAGGCCAGTCCTCTCTCAAGACACAAGTTTTTAGGCAGTCATGTACTAGAAGACCTTTAAAATTTATCAGAGATTGGGGTGTTTGACCTTATCAGATCGCTCAATGCGATGGGTTGGATCTAGTACCAATAACCGTTTCCAAATACTTAGATACGAAGCTACATAGGTTGACACCGACGAGTGGAGTGGTCCTTTCAAAAAGGAATTATCTAGATTCTACTTGAATGCCTACGTGTAGAGGGCAGCCACGTAAACCAACCAACCAGTTGTATATAAATGTCGATAATAGCGTTCTCTATTTAAGTTGATAATGGCGTTTCCTGTTGTAGTTGGTAATTGCGTTCTATATTTAAGTTGATAATAGCACTTCTTCTTCAAGTAGATGACAGCGTTCCCTATTTGAGTTGATTGTAGCGTTCCCAATTAAAGTTGGTAATAGCATTCCTTATATAAGATCCCTGCAGGAAATGCCAATAGTGAAATTATACTGATTAGCTATTGACGATGTCACCAGTACTAC
Source organism: Gymnocheta viridis (assembly GCA_956483585.1). Taxonomy (NCBI): domain Eukaryota; kingdom Metazoa; phylum Arthropoda; class Insecta; order Diptera; family Tachinidae; genus Gymnocheta; species Gymnocheta viridis. Next base: position 79,829,441 of record OY101444.1, on the reverse strand, counting down.
TGAGTAATTGTGCCCCAATTTATGCTATCTCCTATTGACATTTCACAAAAGATTGTCCTACAAAATCTATCAGTAGACTGCTTCAATACTGACTACGTAGTTCTTGTGGGATAATATGGAGAAAATGTCAATAGTAAGATTGTACTGACTTACTGTTGACAATATCACCACACTGTGGGACATGTCCGTAGTAAAACGGTACTGATTCACTATAGACGCTTTCACCACCAGCAGGAAAAGTCAGTATTAAAATTATACTAACGATGTCACCAATACGATTTTATTTTGATTATTTAAAATAAAGTTAAAGAAGGTATAAAATATACTACAGTCTTCTTTGAGATATAATTTTCTTATTGTTAAATAACATAAAAGGGACTTCGTTTCGTTTTAAATTAATGATTTGTTTTTAACCGTCAAACATTTTCTCTACCTATCAAGAATGATAGGCAAAAACAAAAACAAATTGCTGACAGTGTCACCACAAAGATACCATAATTGCTGACATAAAGATTGACATGTATACACTTAGCCCCACGCTTCCTTCAGGGATATTAATAGCTGTCCCATTTTTTTTTTGAAACTACTGCGCACTATTAAATTATATTTAATGTACGTAAAAAACAACATATCGCTTCTTTATTGCGACATAGTCATATCTCAAAAAGCTGGTGCGTCAGAAAAGGAGTTTAAAGCTTTTAATTTACACTCACATAAATGACAAAATAAAAAAGTTTTCTCCCCTCAAGAGTTACGTAAACAAGATATTTTCTAACATTTTTGACACAAAATGAAGAGCGATACGACGAATAGTTCTGAATTCTTAACTCAAAAACCATGTTTTATGAGATATGACTACATTGCCATAAGGCAGCGATATGTAGTTTTTTAGTGTTTGTTTTTATAGAAATATATATGGCGAACATTTCAAGTGTCTATTTATTGTGGTTCACAAGCCAGAAGCCTGTGCCTGTCGGACGGGCGGACTGACATCTTATGGAAGACAATAGCATTCTGTTTTTGACAATTTTTGAACGGATCCCTAAAAAAGATACAAAATTTTATCGATGACATTTCTGATAGAGAACTCTAATCAATAGCATTCGTCTTCATGTGTAGTCATTATCGATAAATTTTGCTATGCAAATTATTAAAGATAAAAGTTTTCATAGCAAAATTGCTAATACACACGGACCATACGAGCTATTTTGTGTGGTTTAATAAACGGCTTTTTTTGGATGCAAACTAAAATAATTATTTTCCACATCATCTTCACAAAAAAGCTCATGGTATGCTTCTTTTGGTTTCTTATTTTCTATTCATTTACTTATTTTGCTTTTATTTATTTCTTACGTGTGTAATGTCCACTCGTGCCATTACTCTTCTCTATATGTTACCGATAAAATTGAAGACACAACCTTTTCGTTTTGCTGTTCAAATTCAATTGTCTTTATTAACAATACTTCGAATCTACCAATAAACATTTTGCACTGTCTCAGAGAAAGCTTATCTTGAAAGCTTACTCTTCAAATAAAACATCCACTGAGACGATTTAAATAAATTACCCAATAAATAGAATAGTTAATAATTTGACTTAGACACTATAAATATAAATACGCTACACCTTCCCCTTTTCGAAAGAATGATCTAGAAAATTTAAAATGGTTTGAAAGATCATTCGAATATACAAAAATTATACAGTTATAAAATATAATGTTATGATATACTATGGGTAATCTATTTGAAAAAATATAGCTTATAAATAAAGTTTCTATCCGTTTATAATTTTGAATTCAGGTAAAGTTCATGAATTACAAGTTGTACTTAATAATATTAAAATTGAAAAATATTGATAACAATCTCTTTTATTTCCAAACTATTTTTATCTATTGGTTAGTTATTATTAATATTATTCGGTACCGATATATACTTATTTTATTTAAACATAGATTCCAATAAAACTAACAGTTTATACAAATTTATTAAAATATATTTTAAATAAGAGAGGTTCATTTTGAACATTATCCCTTCCCTTTTTGAAAGACAGATATTTTATACTTAAATATTTTTAAATACTCACTCGTAATTTTGAGCGTTAAATTCAAATTTCTTTAAGCGATTTTTATGCACTTCTTGTGTTTTATTTCCGTCTATTTTAATTAAACAATTTCCTTTTTTATCTATTTCTATTATTTTAAATGGGCCATTATAAAGGGGTTGTAATTTATGGCCTGAATCATTTTGTATAAGGACATAATCATTTGGGCTTAGATCTTGAAATTTTGCTCTTTTATCGAATTGTGTTTTTTGCTGTTTTTTTGCTTTTTCGACTAGCGATTTCGCTCTATTTTGTGCTGATTGTAGTCTGAATTTTATTTCTTTTTCGTATGCATCTACGTTGTATAGCGGTTCTACTTCATCAGTTTGAAGGAAAATCAAAGGGGTTGGCAACTTTCCAAAAACTAGCTCATACGGGCAATAATTGTGCACCGAAGAGGGGGTTGTATTATAGCAATATGCAAAATACGGCAACCATTCTTCCCAGTCTGTTCTTTCGATAGACATATAATGACGTAAATATTCATTAAGCGTACGATGAGACCTTTCTATAGTTCCCAAAGTTTGATGGTGATACGCGGTAGAAGTTGCATGACTAATTCCTAGCAGTTGGCATAAATTATGCATCAATTTATTTTTGTATTCGGTACCCCTATCGGTAAGTATCTTTTTGCATGGTCCATAAATTAAAATAAGTTTTTCAAAAATGGCTCTGGCTATTGTCGTGGCACTTTTATTAGCAACTGGAGCAATAATCAAAAATTTGCTGAGATCACACATAATAGTTACGGCATACTCATTACCGTTGTTAGATTTTATAAATGGTCCAATGGTATCTATCACCACAGTATCAAAAGTTTTGCAAGGCGTTGGGGTAGTTATCAAAGGCTCTATAAATTTTGAAGCTGCTTTATTCTTTTGACATGGTAAACAAGCTTTAACATATTTGATAACGTCCTTTGTCATATTTTTCCAATGACAATAGTTTTTAAGTTTGTTTAGTGTTCTAGTCACTCCACAATGACCACCTGATAAAGGATCGTTATGATAAAACGCTAGTACATTTTGTTTTTCAACGTCATCATGAATATATGTAATTTTTGGCGTTAACGCAATTATAACATTATTTAAAAATTTTTCTGCAGAAATTTTAAATTCATTAATATTTACATATTTAAAAATATCGTCATTTAAAGACATTTGTAATTTAGTGATGTTCGCATTTTTTGCCTCCATATTCAGCATTGAAAATAATCGTTTTAGAACGATTTCTTCATTAAAAATGTTTGCATCAATATTCATGATTTGTACTATACAACGTCCTTTCATAAATTTGGCTATTGGTGGGTGCTTAAACAATTCAAATTTTAACTTTGTCATCTTTTTTACCTCTCTGATATTAGCCTCGTATATTTTTGAAACATTCTTTGTTGTATTGGATATGTTCGTATGCTCAACTAGCTGAGACTTAGCTTTCGATCTCGTGGTCACCATTGCTATATTCTGTGTATTTAATTCTTTAATAAAGTTAAAATCAATTCTAGATAACGCATCTGCTCCACAGTTATTTTTGCCTTTAATGTACTCTACCACGAAATCGTATTCTTCCAAATCGAGCTTCATCCTTATCAGTTTCGAAGAAGGGTTTTTTAATGAAAATAAGTAGGTCAAAGGTTTATGATCACTTCTAATTAAAAATTTGTTTCCATAAATGTACGGCCTAAAATAATTGACTGCCCAGTGTATTGCTGTTAATTCTTGCTCAATAACAGATTTATTTGCTTCACCTTTCGTGAAGGCACGTGAAGCAAACGATATAGGTAGCTGCATTCCATTATGCTCTTGGCTAAGAATGGCTCCACACGCGATTTTGCTTGCATCAGTTGTAATGCAAAATTCTTTCCGAAAATCCGGGTATTGCAATATTTGTGGCTTCAAAAGCATGTTTTTTAAATACTGAAACGATTTTTCGCATACTTCGTTCCATTCGAAAGCAACGTTTTTGCGTGTGAGTTTTGTTATGTTCACAGCATATTTAGCAAAATTTGGAATAAACCGTCTGTAATAATTACAGAACGCTATAAAACGTTTAGCAGCTTCCGCATCCACTGGTTTCGGATAGTCTTTAATTATTTTAAATTTAGAGTCATCAGGTAAAATTCCAAAATTGGTACATTTGTGACCAAGAAAGGTTACCTCAGTGTTAAAAAATACACATTTATCGGGATGTAGTTTTAAGTTATATTTACGACAGGTTTCGAAAACATCTCTAAGATTTTTAAACATATGCTTCTCTGAACAACCTACGATGATTAAATCATCCATATATAGAAAGGCTTGTTGTGGTTTAAGGCCGGCAAACGCTAAAGACATCATGCGCTGAAAAGAGTTAGGCGCGATTTTGAGCCCATAAGGCAAACGAGTGAATCGAAATGATCCTAGATCGGTAGAAAACGATGTTATATCACGTGAATTTTCGTCTAACTCAATTTGGTGAAAACCAGACATCAAGTCTAAACAAGAAAAATATTTAGCTCTACCTAACTGATCCAATATTTCGTCTATTCTAGGCAAAGGGTACTTGTCTGCTAACAATTTTTTGTTTATTTGCCTATAATCAACCACCAAACGCCATCTTTTCGCACCTTCTCCGGGCAAGCTTTTCTTAGGAACCAAGAGGATCGGACTATTGTATTCTGAACAAGATGGTTCAATAATTCCATCTCCACGTAACTTATTAACTTGAGTGTCTATTTCTGGTTTTTGGGAATGAGGTATTCGATAGTTCTTTATATAAACTGGTGTGTTATCGGAAACTCTAAGTTTTTGCTTATAGAAATTATTTGCGGTAATCTTTTCACTTTCTAATGCGAAAATGTCACTGAATTCGGAGCATAAACTGCTTAATTGTGGTTTAACAAATAAAGGGAAATTTTTTGATAATTTATCTAGGACTATTCCTTTTCTATTTACGACGTCATCGCATGGGCTAGTAATTTCATAATTATCAATGGGTTCTGTTTTTAAGACTATATTGCTGAGCGTAATATTTTCTAAATTTGCATTAATAATTTTAATATAAGGGCTTTCTTTGGAAATTAAGCAGTTTTGCACGATAACATTTGGAGCTAGTTCTTGATTCGGCACGAAAATGTCGGTATTATTGCTAGCATGAATTTTTCTAAATACTTCAGATCTTGCAGGTATAACAATTGTATCAGCAGTGGGACCTTGACAAATGTCTAACGTGATGTCATGGGATGAGTATTTTGGTCTGATATGTAATTTGTATGATCTATAGTCCAAAAGACAGTTATATTTTGTAACAAAATCGAGACCCAACAACCCTTCACATGGAATAGGAAAGTCATTTCCTACTATTTGAAAAGTATGACTGAGTACAAGGTTACCAACATATAAATTTCCACTTATTGCACCAGTGCTTTTAATGCTACCTTCTCCAATGCCTTTTAAACTGACAATTTCATTGAAATTTATTCGATTACTACAGGAAATAGATTGCATTTTTATAAGAGACGTGTCCGCGCCTGTATCGACTAAAAAAATTTTGTGCTCATCGGCAAAGTCTAACGCTAACGTTACATAATTTGCTAAATTTAAATTTAAACTAAATATTTGTGAACAATTGTGACACCTTCTATTTAGTTTTGTGTTTCCCCTTGCCCCAGGGGACTCTGCACGTTTCCCTGAATAGTTTCTATTTGCCGAATATTTCGTTGGTCCGTTCTATTTTGCTGTTGTCGAGGAGGGTTTCGATGATAATTAACATTACTGCTATTTCTATAATTATTATTTCTGTTTTGGCTACTTTGATAGTAATTGCGTCTTCCTCTATTTTGATTGTTCTGGAAGTTTCTTCCACGTCTAGCAGTGTTATTTCTATTATTTCCACGAAAGTGGAAAACCTGATTGACGGGTTGGGTGTCTGTGGACACACTATTGAATTTAGCTACAGCGTCATTAATTGTAGTGAACTGGCCGGCTTCCATTACCAACTTGGCCTTGTCATTGTTTGCATTTTTAGAGAGCGCCTGTACTGCGATTTGAGTAGCATATTTATTTGCTAACTCTGGACTCACTCCATCTGTCATATATGCATTATTTAACGCCTTACAGAGGGTTTCAATTTCTTGTGTGTAATCGCTAGCACTTCTATTTAGTTGTTTACTATTTAGAATTTTAGTTGAAAGTATTTCTACACTTTCCCCTTTTACAACCGCCTTCAATCTTGCAATTATTTGTTGTATAGTATTTTCCGTTGTGATAAAATTTCTAGAAGGTCCGACCAGTTTGGTTTTAATTAACTGGACGGCTAATAATTCGTGAGCACCTTTTAAAGTATCTAAGAGAGTAAGTGCATCGATGAAACGTTGCAGATTGTTAATGGTACCATCAAATTCCGGCAGCAATTTGCTTGCCAAAGTAATAAATTGGACTTGGTCTGCCATACCGTTCTCTTCCTCGAATTCTTCGTCACTTAAAATATCGAAACTTACAACAAATGATTCATCTAGTGACGTCGGGAGTGGGGTATTGACGCCTAACTTCTCTAAAATGACACTAAATTTTGTTCTAATTTTCCCTATTAACTGCTCAGTAACTATTTTTTGTTCTTCTGTTAATATATATCGTAAATTTTTGGCTGTTGTAACTATATGATTATAATGAATAGCCAAAAGATTTAAATGTTTGATTTGTGTATGCTTATGAGGCAAGTTGCTTTTGTTTAAGCATTTATACGATTTGTCGAAACTCGCTTTGTCAGCGTCTAATTGTTCCAGTATTTCTGACCATATCGGTTTTCCAGGCGTATTTTCTGTCATTAGAACAGGAAAAAATTATTTATACACGCAAATTAAAGCAAACTATTGCACCATATTTCGAACCCATACAACGACCTTCAATCAATAAAATTCATACTAAAATCACAAGCAGTTCTTCTCAGTATCTAACCGAAAAAAAACAAAACAACATTTTTTCATTTAACACTTCATTCAGTGTAACTTCCAAATAATCAAAATAAATTTTTAAATAAAGCATACAATATATGAGAATATTTGTAAAAGGAAGGAAAAAATATTAAAGTATATATATACTTATATATATATAAATATGTATTTATATATAGTTCAATATATATATATATATATATATGTGCATATATAGGTCAATGGTTTATATATATGTATATATATATTTTTTCTGTCATGGTTGAAAACTATTTATTTGAGCAACGATTACGAAATTCAAAAATATATTTGGATAAAATTTAGAGTGAGTTTACATACATATGTTTTAAGATATATACATTTTTGTTTTTATAAATTACATTAGCAACATAATGAAAGTTAAAATACATGTTCTTAACAATAACTACAATTAATAGTTACATGTTGATGCTGTCTTACGCTGGTTTTTTTGTTTGTTTTGTGTAGCCTGTTGGAAGCATGTTGCCAGTGAAATGTTACTAATGTGATGTTGAGAGCATTGTTGTGCATGCCAGTGTAGGAACAGTCGGTAATATGAACCGTTCAACTATTCACTTTTGTTGTTGATTTCAGCATACAACTGGAAAGTTCAAGTACAAATCACACCACTCGAATGTCAAATGAAGGATTTTAATTTAGTCTTCTTTTCTTTGTAATTTATGTTGTTCTGTTCTTTTTTTTTTGTAATTAACATTTTAACAATTATTATTGTTGTTTTAAAAATTTTGACTGCTTAACCAACCGTTAATTTTTGTTGTTATTTCTTTAGAAGAAAATTAAACAGTTGTTTTTATTATTTTTTTTTTAAATAAAATTTTAATTTGAGAAAGTTTATATGATAGTTTTGTTAAAAATTTTTTCTTACAAAATGCTTTGGTTACATTTTGCTTCACCCGCACTTTTTCTGTTACAATTTATTGTAGTCTTTGTAGTTGCTGCAGCTTCAAACACCAAACAATTAAATTTATTTAAACTGTTTTTGCTTTAAATTATATGAAAAAGTTTGTAATTTATAATTTTCAATAAATTTTTCTGTATATAAGTTTTTTTTGTTTTTTTTGTTAATTTCTTTTAAAGGGTTCCGTTTTTGGAAATACCAATGTTTCCTCTACTTGTTGTAATTTTGCAATTAAGAGTATTTGTTGTTGTTACGTTCTTTTTGTTTGAAAGTTTTTTCTTAAAGTTTTTTTTCAAAATAAATGTTTAATTTTTAGCAGTTTATTTAACAAAATTTTTAAATTATATTTTGTTTAAGTTTGCAAATAAATTTCACATTTTAATAAAATTAAAAAATAAAAAATTGTTTGAGTTTACATGTCACGGTCGCCATGTAATGTCCACTCGTGCCATTACTCTTCTCTATATGTTACCGATAAAATTGAAGACACAACCTTTTCGTTTTGCTGTTCAAATTCAATTGTCTTTATTAACAATACTTCGAATCTACCAATAAACATTTTGCACTGTCTCAGAGAAAGCTTATCTTGAAAGCTTACTCTTCAAATAAAACATCCACTGAGACGATTTAAATAAATTACCCAATAAATAGAATAGTTAATAATTTGACTTAGACACTATAAATATAAATACGCTACACGTGTGTTTCTATTCAATATGTTTGGTTGATATCTGCTTGAGACTTAAACCAATTTGTAGTCATTTGCAAAATAGTTAGTGTTTCTCATCAACCGATTATTTTATTTACTACAGGGTAATTGCAATTTTAATTTCACTAATTTTTCTCTTTTATATGTTCGTTAATGTTGTCAAATTTGTTTTCTATTTGCAAAAAATTTATATGTAAGGCAAATGACAATTGAATTTGACAGCTTTTGTAGAAAGATTATTGCTCTTACTAAATAAACATATTCATGCGGTTCACACGTTAATATCTTTTGTTGGCACTAGAACTTGATACTTGCTACGGCAATAATTGCCAAACTTATTGCTCTTGTGTATTACGTGAACAATTTTTAGTAAAAAATAATTCTCAAAAGAAATAATCTATTGATATCTTGAAACATAGCTTTTTGGCCGCTAAAATAGGAGCCCAGAGAAAACCTGTCTGAATTTACCTCTTTGCCAATATGAATATACTTTTTTTCACATATTTTTTTAAAAGCGTGTAATAGATTGCTATTGGCACGCGTAGGGATTTTTCAAAAAGTTTACTAGCACTACCGCCATAGCATCCCTTTCCTCTTTCTTGAATTATTTGAATTAATATCAGTAAACCTAATAACTAATTACTTTCACTGCGCAGTAATCAAGCAAAAACTTTTCAAGTAATTACTTATTAAGAATTGATTTCCTAGTAAATCAGGATTAAAACAGCTTAGACTTCACAAAAGCAAAAAAAAAAATGCGTTTACATTGATAACAATTGATTAAATTAAGATTTCCTCACCCTCTCGACTTCTACAAACTTATTATTTGTAAATTTATTGATGTTGTTTTCCCTTCTTTTCCAAGAAATACAATCGGTTATTACAGAAATACATGTAAAAAAATCCCAGACACACAGATGTGTTTAGCATAAATAATTTGAAATGTTTGCCATATTTGCCGTAATTGAAAGCAATTTGAAATAAAAAGTCTTTATGTGTTTTAGGCTGAAATCGAATGAATATTTTCGTGTCACAGCTTTCATGCACGTTAACTTTTACGCATTAACTTGATGGCGTTGTTTTTATAACTGATGTTGCTTTAAGGTGTTTAGAAAAACATTAAAATGTTTTTTATGTATTTTTAATAAGGCAGGGCGGCCCAAGAGAAAATATACCTATAAATTGTGTTGAAATGATGCGAACGCAAATAATTGAATATGAAGCAGTAAAGTTTCGTTGAAAAGTTGTTGAAAGTTAGAGTTCTGTTTTAAAACTGCTCGAATTGATTCGAAGACAGCAGATCTTAAACTTTTGAGAAGTGAAGAAAATGCTTAAATTTTTTGGAAAATTTAATTTTAGTTTTAAACTTTAAAGTGGAAGCAGCAAAATACTTCTTAGTACATATTTTTTTTAACCTTTAATCTTCTGTGATGTTGGCTTTAAGGTTAATGCTAAACAGAGTATAAGATCTAAAGACCACTGTGAAATAGAAGGGTTTTTTTTACAAATCGTTTTGTATTTTTTATTTAATTTTTTTGCTAAACGAGTGCCATTCTTAAAGCGTCCTCATTGTTTTAAGTGTGTAAATTAACATATTTTTTTTTAACAACGGCTCTAAAGTGCCAACATATTTTCATGTTATTTTGTAATATAAATTTAAAAAATTCGAATAAAACATGTGTTGTTTTCGTTAGCGTATGATTAATATTAATTATGCAACAAAATTCTTGTTTTTGTTAATAATTGCAAACATTTTGTAAATACGAATATAATGAAACATTATGATAAAACAATTTTGCTGCAACTTAAAACAATTTACATATTTAACATTTAAGTTTCTATTTAAACTTTAAAGTTAATTTCATACTTAAAACTCTTGGTAAACTTAGTGCTATTTAATTTTCTTTTTATGTTAATAATTATTTTATTTGCATATTTGTTTTTTACTTTAATAAAATTCTTTGATAATATATACTTAAAATGAATAAGAAAATATATTAAAATTTCATTGCAGCTCCATGATAAAGAAGTTACTGGTTGTTATTAAAAAAAAAACGGAAAAAACAAGAAAAAATGCAAGAGCTTTTTATAAGTCTTAAAAAAACATTAGCATTAACTTGTTGTTCTAGTTGGTTATTTTAGTTTTTCCTCTCATATTTTCCCTGGCTTTTCTTTTTTAATAAACCCTCAGTGATGCAGCATGAAAAAGAAATATGCAAAAAAAAAAAAACATTAAATGTTGAAGTAAGAAATGCTAAAGCAAATGAAGCATGATGAGCTTAAGTTGCATTAGTGGTAGATGTTGTAGAGGTTTTTGTAAGCCTTTGCTGTACAGTCAGCTATAAGCGTTAGTTTTGTTTTTTTTTTAGTGGAATATAAAGTATTTGCTTTCAAAGAGTGAACAGAATTTTAAGTAAAGGGAAAAAAGAACTTTAATTTACAAATTAATATCAATTAGTTAGAAAACGAACTTCAAGGTACAAATAGCAGTAATAGAATAACTATTGACAGATTTTACATCTTGTAGTAGTAAATAAAGTTTTAATAATTTAATACACGTTTTAATAAATTCGTTTCAGTTTTTTTTTAAATAATTGGTTTTGTATATGTGATATTGAAACGATTAATTTGGCTCAAGTTCAAACCCGAGTTTACCCATTTATTTATTCTAATTTTTTATTTCATTTTTATTAGAAATTTTTTTGGACAATATATAGAATATATAGAACAATTTTTATTATTCATGAGACTAGCAGAACGGATCAGTACTGATTTCGAGGTCGCTACACCATCTCATCAGCGTTCTTTGTTAAATTTTTGTATTTTTTTTTTTGCAGAGCGGATGAATAAAATAGTACAAGGCTTGATTTTGGGACTCAATTCTGAGAATTGAGAACTTCTACATCATTCATTTTGTCAAGTCCTGGCCAACCTAAAATGAGCTAATCTGAATTTCTTTTGGTACATTATGGCTTTATTAGAAATAACAAATATTCTCCTTATTTCTGTGACAAAAAGAAATAACTGCTTAAGTTGATATAATTTAAGTTACTACTTTCGTTGTAATCTCCACATTTAGAAGTAAGCCTGGGAAAATTTTCAATTATTTTGTACGAAATTTCAGGAAGTTTTAAAGTACTGAATTGCTTCTTATATTTTTTTCTATCTTATAATCTCATATGAAATAACAGCTTAACTTGAAATATAATTTAATGAATTTCCTGTAGTTATTGTAGAACCATGTCTTCCTAAATTAGGAGCAGAAAGGGCCGAAATTGTCAGTTTTGATTTAAAAAGCATCAAATATCTAAAAATACACAGTAAAATATTACCAATTTACTTATTGCCACAGATTTATTGAACACAATTTTGTTTATGTGACTGCCATGGCTTGTTTCACAGTATGCTCTCAGTTTAATTTTTCAAAACTTTGTTAATGGTTTCTGGTTCTATCTCACATTATATATTCGCGGTAGAATTCGTATCCTTTCCATACATCTTCAAATTGGGAAATGTCACAGCAAATAAAATAGAAAATGCTGCTTCTTAAAATTTCGTACATGCAATTCGTATAATGTTTGCTTAAAGGTTCTTGAAGTTGGAGCAAGCGCATACGCTTCGCACGGAAATGTCCTTAAAATATATATTTAAATACTTTAATTTGTATTTTTTTTATTTATTTAAATTCAATGTACAATAAAATATATAATTTCATTTTAGCAACATCCCCAGCGCCTTAGAGGCATTACTGGGGCCAGTTGGCAGTCTTATAAACTTGTATGTACAAGATTTACATGTAATTATATTACAACAATATTAAATAGAATATTTAGTATAAAATAATAAATAAACAATAAATAAATAATAAACAATGTTACGCTACACTGCTCCAGAACGCGGAATATTGGTGACTATTTATTTGACCAATAATCGGTCGGTGACTTTGGCACAACGTGAATTTCGTCGCAGATTTCCTGGCCGTCCAACGCTTACTGGTGAAACACTGCGACGTTTAGCCGCTCGCCTCGAAGAGACTGGCACAACACGAGATGCTGCCAGGCGTGGCAGACCCCGGAGTAGCCGTTCTGCAGAGAATATTGCTGCTGTAGCCGAGGATGTCATGGAAGCGCCGTCGACATCGACCAGACGACGTGCCACGCAAATGGATATCAGTCGACGGTCTTTACAGCGAATTTTGGTACAAGATTTGAAGATGTTTCCGTACAAAGTCCAGACGGTGCATCAGCTGTTAGCTGCTGACCGCCAATCGCGTCTAACATACGCTCAAGCCATCCTTAATCACCACCAACAGGAAGATGATTTTTCATCAAAAATAATCATGAGTGATGAGGCACATTTCCATCTGAGCGTGTACGTAAATAAGAAAAATTTACGCTTCTGGGGCACTGAAAATCCGCGTGTAACCCACGAAGAGCCATTACACCCGCTCAATGTCACTGTATGGTGTGCTGTTTTCGCTGGAGGAGTCATCGGACCTTTTTTCTTCGAAGACGCCGCGGACCAAACCGTTATTGTGAATGGTGAGCGCTACAGAGTAATGATTAACGAGTTCTTTTTGCCGCAACTTGATGACTTGGGATTGGAAAACATGTGGTTCCAACAGGACGGTGCAACGGCACACTTTGCACGTGCCACAAGCGATATGCCTAATGCATTTCCCGGGCGCCTAATCTCCCGTTTTGGCGATTTGCACTGGCCAGCAAGATCGCCTGATTTGACCGCTGCAGACTTCTTTTTGTGGGGCTTTTTGAAGTCGCGGGTTTATGTCAACAAGCCTCAGACTCTTGCAGCTCTTAAAGACAATATCCGTCAAGAATGTGAAGACCTATCGCCGGAAGTTTTGGCCAAAGTGATGGAAAATGCCATAAAAAGGGCTCAAATGACAATCAATTGTGGCGGCGGCCATTTACATGACATCATATTCTCGACTTGATGTAAAAAAATTAAAAGACCAAATAAAATAATCCACAAGAAGAATCAAAGTTTTACATTTTTTTTTTAAATTACAGCCAAAAAACATCGGAAGGTTATTTTTGCGCCACCTTGTATTAAAATTACAGAAGCGTTTCAATTTTATTAAGCAAATATTTCTTACAAGAAGATTTAAATATTTAGATTCTATTTATTGCTTTCAAATTATCAGGTAAATGATTAAATTTCATACTACCTGTATAGTCAACACGTTGTTTTGTTTTTTCTAGTCTACATTTTGGAATTCTTAAATTATTTGCATTTCTCGTACTGAAATGTGATTGATTATGCTCAAAACATATGGTTCGATGGCCAACATCATGTAATGACCTGAAAACATACCGCAAAACCTGATATTCGTGAACCCCATAAATTGGTAAAATTGTTTTACAAATATTCTTATATAAGGGAATTGCAGGATATAAGCTTTGTTTTGCATACGTTGAAGAGATTTCAACATGACATTACTTTTATTATAAGCGTATATGACTCCCATATAATTTGCAAATCGAATGTATTCAAAAGAATTAAACATATTATTCATGAACTATTATTTCTGTAGCTAGAATCATCTAATACCAACAAGCGTTTAATAGCTTGACATTTTATACTACTTATGAAAGGATCACATGACAAAATTTTTTGAAAATTCTACTGCACGTTCTACGATGCTTTAAACTATACTTCCTCTAATATTTATAAGGCACTTCTGTTACTTCCTTTAAGTGCATACAAATAGGGAGTTCTGCTGCAACTGCTGCTGCAATCTGCATGACATAAGCCATTTCCTCGGATCATATTTTCTGGACAGTAAAAAACATAAATCCTTGTTTTTTGCAATTTCGTTGTATGTAATATAGCATAAGATGAAATATTGGCTATAATAAGGGCAGTTAGCTGGTTAAGGTACAGCACGGTATACGGTCAGGATATTCTAATATGTACCGACAACAAGTCGGCACTGAACGCTCTCTCTGGTGTTTGTACAACATCTGAGCTGGTAAAGGAATGCTGAACTTTTTTAAATGATGAAGATGACATAACATTCTAACCTGGAGCTCATCTGGGTACCAGGGCACGCAATTGTGCCCGGCCACATAATTGCGGATATGCTAGCCAGGGAAGGTTCTTATTTGCAAGAACAGGAAAGCGATCGGCTAGACGGAATCCCACTAAAAAGCTGTAATTTACTTTTACAGCAGAAACTATTAGGGTAAGTTCAATCCAGATGGTTGAACGAATCCACATGGGCAGACTCTAGACCTACCTGGCCCTGATATGACCGAGCAAAAACTATCACTATACTGGGAATCCGTTCACATTAGCTACGTACACTCGTGGCTCGCCCAGAAAATTGATTCTGCCTTACAACGACTTCTGCAGAAGTTGTAAAAATAAAGAGGAAAAAGAAACTATAAACACCTCCTCTGTCAATGTCCAGATCTGTCCTATTACAGTGCAATGCACCTCGGCAATTTAAGTTTACTGGATTTTGCAGATCTTACCGAATGCAAATTGAAAGGAATTAACCTATTTTTTCGTTAATAAGGTTGGTTTAATACAGACGCTAGTGGAGCGTAAGGGGAGATTTCTTTTCACTATCCACATCAGGCATCACAAAGGGACCTATTTCTGAACCCAAGTGGGCCAGTTGCTTGCAGCCGGTAGCTCGTGCAACCTAAGCTTACTTAGCCTATGCAGTTCTTTTGTTTTACTAACAATCATGAACAGTTGATTGTTTGGTACTTATCATGTAAATGTTAAATCCTATAAGTATGCAACATAATTATATTTTGCAATTATTGTGACCATTTTCGGAAAGCTTTTAAATTTGTTTAACGATCGGTATAAAATCGCAGATTTTGTTTCTGAAACTGAAAGAATAGAGTCTCATCTTGCAATTTTTTCGCAGCGAGACCACTGGTTGCCCGTAGCTAACTTTTTTCTCCAATAAAATCTGCGAACGGTGCATTTTATTTTGCGCATATCTAATGAAACACTTTTGTAATCAATACAATTTTTTTTTTGGAAAGCAAATACTATTTTTAAATATAAAAACACCATTAAAATGCCAGTAACGAAAAAAATTTAACTTACATACGCAATAGAAATGTATGAACAACTTTGTCGGTTTTCATTGTTAAATTTTTAAGTGACTTCACATAATTTTTTCTAAAAAAATTATTACTTTGACAAAAAAAAGAGATTTGACTAAATAAAACAGTTCTCTATAAAACTGCATCATTCGATATTTAAAATAAATTTTTGGAAAAATTTATTTTTTGTCACAAAAATATCCCTTGATGATAGAAAAAAATCAAAAATTGTTTCCAAATAAGTTCTCTGTCATCTGAGAGAGGACTTGATACTGCACCATTTATTTTAACAGGCTTAAAAACATCGCATTTTTCCGCTTAATGGAAGAAGACTTTGCTTTTTAAACAAAAAGCTTTCTTAATATTGATATAAAACGACAATAATCTCGCAAACTAGCAATTTTGTATAATAATAAGAAAATTAATGCTCCTTTTCATTTTATTCGAATTTAGTTAGTGAGCGTATCGGTATCATCAATTGCGGTATCAGTTTCTTATCTGCAAAAAGGTGCATCCTTAGGTTTTTAATGAGAACTCTTATTGTCTAACAGTCAGCTTGCACTAATTTACATATTCAGTGATTAATTATATGTTGATATAAATTATTTTAAATAAAAAAAATAAAATGACGTTAAAACAGATCAGTTGGCTCAGTTGGCTCAGTTTTAATCCAGAGTTTTATTTTCCCACAACAAGGCGTATGATTAATATTATTTTATAGTTATCTATAAACATGTTTAATTATGCTCCAAACATATATTTGCGTGAAAAATAAATTTTTAATAATTTAAAGATTTAATGAATCCTGTTTAAATAAGTCAAATAATCTAAATACTACCAGAACTTAATTAACCTTTTGATTATGCATTTATTTCTTGAGCTATTGACAATTAATGTTAATTCCTATTTCATCTTATTTAAAAGTCTTAATATAGATCTCAAAGTGGCTGTAATTAAAGTGTTCATTAACATTTACGTTGGTATTTTGTTGCTCTTTTTTGTCTTCTAAAATGTCAATAATTCAAGCCACTTGATGCGAGTACAAATTACAATTTATTTAGCAACACTTTGCTAATGCATCCTGTTTACAAGTCCTAGTGAAAATGCTTGACATAAAGAGGATATTAAAGGCTTGCAGGCACAATTATCTCAGATGTAAAACGATTTGTACATTTTTCTTCTTAACACAAGTTACTTTAATCGCTGTCAAGACTTACGGCCAGACTTTAAGCTGTTCGTAGTGCGTCATAGTTTATGTGTGACAATTACATCCTGGCAAGTTTTCTTGTTACTTGAAATTATTTTATTTTTGTATCCTGCTTGATTTCTTTTTGTATCATTATTTTTGTTTTTCCGTTTTTTTCTAGCTCTGCTATTCTGTTTATAAATTAAATTAGGTATTTCTAGAACTCAAATGCAGTTAAGAAAAACTTAAAGAGTAAAATTAATTTAAAATCCGTTAAGAGCTGCTACAGTCTCCTTTTAGCACTATTTATACCTTCTTATCCTTCCAGCTTGTTTTTGCCAGTCATTATAGTCAGTTGATAGTTAAATATTTTAAATATTTCATCTATTTTGATGAGTAGCTGGAAGAGCTAATGATAGTCGTCTCTTTAAATTTGCAAAAGATTTAAATGTTTTCTACTCATCGTATTATCTGCTGTTAAGGATAAGCACTTTTTGTTTTCGTTTTATTTGTTTTAAGGAAACAAAAATTTATAAAATCTGAATATTGTGAAGAATAAAAGAATATTTAGTTCAGTAAAATTAAACAAAGAGGAAGGAGAATAAACTGTATGAATTAATAATGGCTTGTTTAAAATTATATATTAACTTGGAAATCTTTAAATAAATGTTGATAAAATATTTAATTGAATAGATAAATTGGCTGAAGGGGAAATAAGTTGAAAATTTATAGATACAATAAAAATGAGGGACTAAAGTCCTATAAAAACTGAATGAATATGAGAAAAGATGAAAAAAAGAGCTGCAAATATGTTAAATCTTTGTGTGGGATTACAATAACTGCACTGTGGCTTGGCTTAGCAAATGATAATTAATTCAAAGAAGTCATGGGATAAATAAGGTGGTTTTAACAGGTTATACCCAAGTAAAGATAATTTTAAAAACTATTAAAGTAAGATTAAGTGATGTCCTAGTTATCCTGCAAAATTTTATTTTCCGAATATAAAACTTATAACACCATCTATTATAATTCCCCAATTAACACACTTGATGAACACAATAATAACATTTTTAATTTTCCCATTAATATGGAAGCAAGCAAAAGTTATACCTGTCCAAAAGCCGGACAAAAAAAGCCGTATTTCTGAAAAGTATTTGAAAAATTAAGCCATGCCCAACGGTCAAAGCAATTATGTGATAAATCTATACTATCTGATAGGCAATCTGGTTTCAGACCCAAAAATAGCTGAATATCTACGCTTACTGATGTTCGTGAGGATTTACGCTCAAGGATGGATAACGGCATGATATCATTTCTAATTTTACTCGATCACTCCAAAGCATTTGACACTGTCGAGCACACCGTACTTTGCCAAAAATTAAAACACATATGCCATTTCTCAGACACAGCTGTTAACTTAATTTCATCGTACCTTCGAAACAGAATTCAATTTGTATATATTTTTGATATGCAAAATCAGACATTAGCTTAACAACAAGAAGTGTACCACAAGGCTCAATTCTTGGCCCACTACTATATACAATTTATTTCCACGACTTGTTATCTAGATTCCACTATTGTGGAATACACATCTACGCTGGTGATGTACACACTAAAAATATTCTGTACGTAAAATTAACTGAAATTAATATAAAATTGCTTCGATATGCATTGAGCTTCTTTACTCTTTACTCGTCATTGACAGGAACGAGTGCTCAAGGAAGAATCGGCATTTTTGTGATAACCTGGCGCTTCTCCTGTCATTAATACAAAATCAGCTCTTTGAAAATTTTTGATACACCAATGAAAGCTTGTTTTGGGTGTTTTTTATAGAGTCATACAACTTTGAGTTGGCATCACTGCTTTATTTGACCACCCATTTAACAGCTGATAGTTGCTTTTTTGTTTAGTTTGCTTTGACATTTCATTATGGATTTACTTACACCAGAGCAACGTGTGCAAATTGTGAAAATTTTTAATCAAAATAATGGTTAAAAATTTTATTTTCCGATGAAGCCCATTTTTGGTTGAATGGGTACGTAAATAAACAGAATTGTCGCATTTGGAGTGAGGAGAATCCACAAGCTTATGTCGAAACACCACTACATCCACAGAAAATTACTGTTTGGTGCGCTTTATGGGCTGGGGGAGTCATTGGACCATATGTCTTCGAAAACGATGATGTCAATGGTGAACGGTATAGAAACATAATTCGAAGTTTTTTCGTACCTCAATTAGCTGGCATTAATCTTGCTGATATGTGGTTCCAACAGGACGGAGCCACATGCCACACAGCGGGTGCTAAAATTAATTTACTCAAGGAAACTTTTGACGAAAAAATAATTTCACGAAATGGCCCAATTAGTGGGCCCCCAAGATCTTGTGATTTAATCCCATTGGATTATTTTCTTTGGGGTTAGGTAAAGTCACTTGTGTACGTCGATAAACCACAAAAAATTGAACACCTGGAAATAATCAACATTCGAAGAGTTATCGGCGAGATACGGCCACAAATGCTGCGAAAAGTTTGTGAAAATTGGTGTTCCAGATTGCGCCTTCTAAATCATATTTAAACATTAATGTCATAAAATTTTCTATATATTATTATTTTCTCATTGATATCAAAAATATATTACTATGTTTTATTATGATTTAAACTTGTATCACTCTATAAAAAATACCCGATATTACCCAGTTGAAGGATTCAGACTGACGTTACTCTTATTAGGCGGATGAACTTGTCGGCTGCAATGCTGTTCGGCACTATTTCAAAAACTGTTTGTAAAAGAGCTGTATAGATAGATGGTATTCGCATGAGTTGGGCAACTGCAAAGTTGACAAGAAAATGTAGCATTGCTATTATGGCGGGTGCTGAGCACTTCTAATACACAAGAACCGTAAAGTTATCTCGAAACATACGAAGTGTTGACAGCACACTGTTTGATCGTCAGACATGATAGTACGCTAAAACGTCGTTTTAATGCGTTCTGTTGTAGTTGCCGAGAATAAGTTAGGAAAGTTACAGTTTTCCACCTTCTTTGCGAGTGACCTACTTTGTATTCTTTGAGGTACAAATTTCTGAGCACTCGACGACTTATCGGAGTTATTAAAAATGTGTCTACCTCAATGCGACGCAGTGGGTCTAGTATCGTTTTATCGGATGCGAAAACTTGTATCCAGACTTTCCTTGGTTCTACTACAACAAATCTTTTACAACTAACAACCATTATAAATCGGGGTTTTGTGCAACTGAAACAAACTGACATCATATATACTGATTTTAGCAAGGCGTTTGACAAGTTAAACCATAAACTGCTCTTGAAGAAACTTAACACAATGGGGTTTTCATATAACTCTCTCAAATGGTTTGAGTCTTATTTGTTAAATCGAAAGCAATGTGTGCGTTTTAAAAACGTCACATCTAAATCGATAGACGTCTTATCTGGAGTGCTACAAGGAAGTCATCTTGGACCATTGCTGTTTACTCTTTTTATAAATGATCTTCCTAACGAGATTAAATTTTCCATCGTTTTAATGTATGCAGGTGATGTAAAGATTTTCCTAAGTTTTAATCAATATACAGATCACAGTCTACTTCAACAAGATTTGGACTCATTTCAGTCATGGTGTAATTTAAATTTGATGGTGCTTAATTTGAAAAAATGTAAACATATGTCCATCTACAGAGGAAATCATATAAAAGTAAATTATTCTTTGGGGAGCCACCAGCTAGAAAATTGTGTTACAGTGTTGGATCTTGGTGCTTTGTTGGATGCTTAGTTGAATTTTATTAATCATATTTCCATAACTGTAAATATTGTACGGTTTATTCTTGGTTTTATCAAAATATGGGCAAAATAATTTAAGGACCCATATGCTACCAAGCAGTTGTATGTTTCCCTTGTCAGACCTGTCTTAGAATATGCATCTATAGTTTGGGATCCCATATACGTGACTCACAACAATTACATTGAATCGGTACAAAAGCAGTTTTTGTTATTCTGCCTTCGTGGTCTTCAGTGGAACTCATTAGATCTTCCGTCATACACCAGCCGTCTTGCTCTAATCAAACTTCCAACTCTTAACAGCCGAAGGACTATGTTGAATGTGTAGTTTGTATTTAATTTAATTAAAGATGATATTTGTTCTAATTTCCTGCTCGATAAGTTTTTTTTAATGTTCCTCATCGTCCATCTCGACACTTTGAATTGCTAGCAATTAAATTCTTCAGATCAAATTACGCAAATGCTGATCCATTTATAAGAATGGGCAGTCAATTTAGTAAATTTTGTAAAATTATAGATTTTTCTTTAAATATAAATGTTAAGCTTAAAATTATCGTCCTGTTAAATAATCAATAATTTTATATTTTTATTTGAATTTACTTTATTAATTATATTGTTTAACTGTCTGTAAGGGCAAAATAAATGAATGGAGTGATTTCTCTCAAAACGAAGTTCCTTGATTCTTGTAAATTGCTCGTTAATGAAAGGCAGCCATGGAAGCCAATTACTTAATATGAATATTATTTGAAGCATTTTGCCTGGATTATAATTGTAAACAGTAACTTGGTTATAGTGACTAAATATTGGCCTTATTTGCCGCAGCCATCCATATCTTGTCCCTTAGAATAATATATAGATGTCGTAAAAATACCATTAACATATTTCTTATTTGCAAGTAGATGGTCAGCATAATACCAATATTAGGGGACAGATCGGGTATAGAAACGGAAAGAGTTTGAAGTGATTACTATCCACGGCACAGATCCTCTCAATTATAAAAAAATACTATAAAGTTACACCAAATAGGTAAAAAATATCTGCAAGTTCTAGTTGCAACTCTACAATCAAATTATTTACCTGGTCTACCAAACAAAATTCAAGCAAATTGGGTTCAATTTATATTGCAGAAAAAGATCAATACAACTTATTAAGCTAATTTGTTAAAAAAAACACAATTATTGTTTATTATATATTTCATGTTATTTTATCAAAACACCAAATGACCTTTTTCCAACAATTTTTGTTTTAATTATCAATTTGGTTGTTATTTTTCCTCCATATTTTTAATGTTGGCAAATAAACATTAATTAAAAATAAAAACTAGCAAACATATTGCGTGCTTGAAAATAATTGCATTAGTTTATTTATTTTATTTTGTTTTAATTAAAAACTCTTGTTCGATTTTTTCGTTGTTGTCATTTTTTTATATATATTCTGTGGTTAAATGCAGTAAATAATGTCATGTGCTGTGGGAATTTGAAATTCTAGTTTTCTGTTAAATACTTTTTAAGCAATTGAATGATTGAAAACTTAAATATAATTGTTATAAATTTGTTTCGAACCAAGGCTAAATATAACAAATAATTTTGTAAGCGAATCATTTAAAGAAATATTTTATAGTAAAAATTATTTTAATTACTAAATATTTTGAATTGAAAGTTTTTAACTTAAAAGTTAGTATAAAAAAATTTTAAATATAAAAAAAACTTAAAACTTAATTCAAACCAATAAATTTTATATTAAAAATGGAACAACGGGTTTATCTGTTCTGCTGATGCAATTATAGCATCCTTGTTAATTTTTTTCGGAAAGGGTAGTGTCCCTTCTTCCTTCCCTCTTCTTTGCGATTTAACAGTAATAATTTCTGAAAAATATACTAAATTAAAAGAAATGCATAAACTCAGATTTCAGTATAAAAATATTTGGCTGGAATTAAACATACGAACCCTCAATTTTGGCCAAATTAAACATTTCAATTTGACCAATTCAGTTCAAAAAATTTCTTAAAATTTTATAAAATGTTGAGAATATGTATTTGTTAACCACTTGTAGGGTAATTTTGTTTCGGTTTAAGTTAATGTAAAATGATGAAAACACACGTATATATTGTATTAATTTTTTGTAAATTAATTTATTTTTCTTTTCCAATATTTCGGTCAACTTTGCTGACCATCGTCAGGGATATTTTATAAATTATTTTATTGTCATATAACACTTAAGTTTTAACAATCTACTTGCTGGTTTGTCCTCAAGAAACCTTAAGCCGAAACGAGATTACTCTACCATTTTATAAACCTTTGAGAATCTCTTCAAGGCTAAAAAATGTATATCTTTTTCTTTTTTTATCATCATTTAAATACAAAAAGCGGTTTCATTAAATTCTAATGTTCATAACCGCCCACAAATGATTTCTCCATTATTAGTTATTTCAACTTACGCATAAATCTTATTACTAATTTTGAATAATTTAACGTACTTAATATCACTCATTTTACGATTAGCCCCACTGTGCATTATAACTATGTACAAAATGTGCATCAATTAGCGGCTTTACCTTTATAGTTATTTTTATTATCGTTTTACTTAATTCAAAACTCATGTAAATGTTATTATTTTTGTATTAAATAAACGTTTTTAAGTTGTTATTTTTTTTTCGTTTAAATAAATCAACTTTACTGTTTATGATCAATTACTTTAAGATCAAAATCACTATAAATTTTTCATTTCAACTATTTTTCAAATGTTTAAGCTTAAAACCCCATTATGAGATCATAAATTAAAGCAAGAAAAAAAAATAAATTCAAAAGAGTTTAAAAGTCTACGTTGTAACATTTATTTTTATGATTTAAATTGAATATGACGTGTTTTTGTTGATTTTCGTTGTCTATTAAATGGTTAAAGTATTTATTTTTGGTCAGTTGCAAGCGGATTTACTATCTGTTTGCTGAGTTTTTTTTACGATTTTTTGCTTAATTTTTTTTTTCTTAATTTACACGAGACAGTTGAAAACTGGACGCATACAATCACTTAGTATTTGAATGACGCCAGGTTGCTATTATTGCGATTTTTATTATGATTTTTTTTTGTATACTTTATGAGTTTGTTTAATGGAAAATTCAACAGATAAAAAAGTTGAGCTTCAGGGGAAAACTTAACTGAACTGGAGGCAATTGGAAAAGTAGTTTGTTAAATGAAGGTTTAAATCACATTAAAATACAATTGAAAATAAAGTTTTTTTATATATTGAAACGATTAATTTTGGCTCAAGTTCAAACCCGAATTTACCCATTTATTTATTCTAATTTTTTTTTTTATTTTTAATTTTTATTAGAAAATTTTTTGGATAAATTCATTATTATTTTTTATTAAGAGAGTACTATATATAGAACAATTTTTATTATTCATCATACTAGCAGAACGGATCAGTACTGATTTCGAGGTCGCTACACCATCTCATCAGCGTTCTTTGTTCAATTTTACCACTTTTGACGGTGGATACTAGTGATCAGGAATATCAACTATTTAACCGTATTATTTAACAAATTAGGATACGAAAAGTACAAACTTATTCATTTTCACATGTCAAATCAATTTCGGTTAGTACGAAATCCCATCTATGATGAATAACTACTCTATATATTTCAGTCTCTCTTGCTTATTCAGCGCCATTGGCTGCCGAGAAATAAGCGGTACTTAATCATGTTGTTAGGTTTCTGTCATTTGTAGTTGAATTTCTTTTTTTAGTATTCAACCAACTATGACCAAGTAAACATGTAGATTTTGACGCGTGCCATCGTTATTTATAATTAATGTTTATAAGTAATTAGTCGAACTTTTATTAATATTTTTTATATATTGAAACGATTAATTTTGGCTCAAGTTCAAACCCGAATTTACCCATTTATTTATTCTAATTTTTTTTTTTTATTTTTAATTTTTATTAGAAAATTTTTTGGATAAATTCATTATTATTTTTTATTAAGAGAGTACTATATATAGAACAATTTTTATTATTCATCATACTAGCAGAACGGATCAGTACTGATTTCGAGGTCGCTACACCATCTCATCAGCGTTCTTTGTTCAATTTTACCACTTTTGACGGTGGATACTAGTGATCAGGAATATCAACTATTTAACCGTATTATTTAACAAATTAGGATACGAAAAGTACAAACTTATTCATTTTCACATGTCAAATCAATTTCGGTTAGTACGAAATCCCATCTATGATGAATAACTACTCTATATATTTCAGTCTCTCTTGCTTATTCAGCGCCATTGGCTGCCGAGAAATAAGCGGTACTTAATCATGTTGTTAGGTTTCTGTCATTTGTAGTTGAATTTCTTTTTTTAGTATTCAACCAACTATGACCAAGTAAACATGTAGATTTTGACGCGTGCCATCGTTATTTATAATTAATGTTTATAAGTAATTAGTCGAACTTTTATTAATATTTTTTATATATTGAAACGATTAATTTTGGCTCAAGTTCAAACCCGAATTTACCCATTTATTTATTCTAATTTTTTTTTTTTATTTTTAATTTTTATTAGAAAATTTTTTGGATAAATTCATTATTATTTTTTATTAAGAGAGTACTATATATAGAACAATTTTTATTATTCATCATACTAGCAGAACGGATCAGTACTGATTTCGAGGTCGCTACACCATCTCATCAGCGTTCTTTGTTCAATTTTACCACTTTTGACGGTGGATACTAGTGATCAGGAATATCAACTATTTAACCGTATTATTTAACAAATTAGGATACGAAAAGTACAAACTTATTCATTTTCACATGTCAAATCAATTTCGGTTAGTACGAAATCCCATCTATGATGAATAACTACTCTATATATTTCAGTCTCTCTTGCTTATTCAGCGCCATTGGCTGCCGAGAAATAAGCGGTACTTAATCATGTTGTTAGGTTTCTGTCATTTGTAGTTGAATTTCTTTTTTTAGTATTCAACCAACTATGACCAAGTAAACATGTAGATTTTGACGCGTGCCATCGTTATTTATAATTAATGTTTATAAGTAATTAGTCGAACTTTTATTAATATTTTTTATATATTGAAACGATTAATTTTGGCTCAAGTTCAAACCCGAATTTACCCATTTATTTATTCTAATTTTTTTTTTATTTTTAATTTTTATTAGAAAATTTTTTGGATAAATTCATTATTATTTTTTATTAAGAGAGTACTATATATAGAACAATTTTTATTATTCATCATACTAGCAGAACGGATCAGTACTGATTTCGAGGTCGCTACACCATCTCATCAGCGTTCTTTGTTCAATTTTACCACTTTTGACGGTGGATACTAGTGATCAGGAATATCAACTATTTAACCGTATTATTTAACAAATTAGGATACGAAAAGTACAAACTTATTCATTTTCACATGTCAAATCAATTTCGGTTAGTACGAAATCCCATCTATGATGAATAACTACTCTATATATTTCAGTCTCTCTTGCTTATTCAGCGCCATTGGCTGCCGAGAAATAAGCGGTACTTAATCATGTTGTTAGGTTTCTGTCATTTGTAGTTGAATTTCTTTTTTTAGTATTCAACCAACTATGACCAAGTAAACATGTAGATTTTGACGCGTGCCATCGTTATTTATAATTAATGTTTATAAGTAATTAGTCGAACTTTTATTAATATTTTTTATATATTGAAACGATTAATTTTGGCTCAAGTTCAAACCCGAATTTACCCATTTATTTATTCTAATTTTTTTTTTTTTTGAATTTATCCAAAAAATTTTCTAATAAAAATTAAAAATAAAAAAAAAATTAGAATAAATAAATGGGTAAATTCGGGTTTGAACTTGAGCCAAAATTAATCGTTTCAATATATAAAAAATATTAATAAAAGTTCGACTAATTACTTATAAACATTAATTATAAATAACGATGGCACGCGTCAAAATCTACATGTTTACTTGGTCATAGTTGGTTGAATACTAAAAAAAGAAATTCAACTACAAATGACAGAAACCTAACAACATGATTAAGTACCGCTTATTTCTCGGCAGCCAATGGCGCTGAATAAGCAAGAGAGACTGAAATATATAGAGTAGTTATTCATCATAGATGGGATTTCGTACTAACCGAAATTGATTTGACATGTGAAAATGAATAAGTTTGTACTTTTCGTATCCTAATTTGTTAAATAATACGGTTAAATAGTTGATATTCCTGATCACTAGTATCCACCGTCAAAAGTGGTAAAATTGAACAAAGAACGCTGATGAGATGGTGTAGCGACCTCGAAATCAGTACTGATCCGTTCTGCTAGTATGATGAATAATAAAAATTGTTCTATATATAGTACTCTCTTAATAAAAAATAATAATGAATTTATCCAAAAAATTTTCTAATAAAAATTAAAAATAAAAAAAAAATTAGAATAAATAAATGGGTAAATTCGGGTTTGAACTTGAGCCAAAATTAATCGTTTCAATATATAAAAAATATTAATAAAAGTTCGACTAATTACTTATAAACATTAAAGTTTTTTTCTTTAAATAAATAAAAAGTAGTTGGAAAGCTTAACAGCTAAGTTATATTCAAAGGCAAATAATAAACAGTTTGAATTAAAAAAAAAGAATTCAATAAATTGTTTGGGGCAGTCAAATGACAAAACAGCTTGAATTACCTTTTTAAGATAATATACATTAACAGCCATATTCATAATGGAAAGTTGTACACTGTTAATATCCAGTTCATAACTAAAATACATAATTCTTTTATATCCACTGCATAAGAAATAGTGCAACGTTTCTTTTTTAATGAAAATCTTTTGTGTTTTTGACTTAAATAAATTATTTAAATTTTGATGAAATTTCTCCCAGATGGTTTTAAAGTATTCATATTGACATGGGTAAGCCCTGTACAAGAACTTCACTTGCCGTGTGTTGCATGAAAAACAACTGAGCAACAGGATCACGGTGAAAGCTGTGTCTTATCACCTCTACTTTTTAACTGTTTCCTCGATGCTGTGATGCAGAAGGCAACAAGCCATCATAAGAGAGGTATTGTGTGGGGCTTGCAAGGACGGCTGGAGGACTTTGATTGTGCCGATGACATATGTCTACTTAGCCAATCATTCTCAGAGATGCAGTCGAAAATTTCCACCACCAGTGACATCGCCAATTTGGTTGGGCTGAAGATAAATATACCAAAAACAAAATCGCTCCGCATCAATATTAATACAGATCGCAATTTAATCGTAGGTGATCAAGAAATTGAAGATGTTAAGTCCATCTGCTACCTGGGTAGCACAATTGACACAACTGATGGGTAAGTTGCAGATATATCCAGTCGTTTAAATAATGCAAGGAGAGCATTTGCCCAGTTAAAAACGGTTTGAAAATCTTCTAATATCTCGAAACTAGCCAAAATCAAATTATTCAATTTCAACATAAAATCCAATCTGTTATATGGGTGCGAGATCTGGAACATGGCACCACGTGATTTGGAATGTCTTCAGGTATTTCTTAACAAATGCCTCCGCAAAATCTTACGGATTTTCTGGCTTAAAACAATATCCAACAACCAACTCTGGATGGATGCAAACCAGCAGCGTATTAGAACGGAAATAAGTAAGCGGAAATGGAGTTGGATAGGTCACATCCTCCGTAAATCAGACGACGGTATTGACAAGAAATGCCTATATTGGAACCCGGTAGGAAGCAGAAGAGTTGGGAGACCAACGCACACAGGGAAGCGAATATTACAACAGCACTTTTGAGATCGCGTATGAAGTCGAACGAAGTCAAGCATCGAGTCGAAGATCGATATTATTGGAACCAGCTTGTTATGGCCCTATGCTCCCTCGAGGGGTGAAAGGAACACACATATATATTGACATGAGTCTTTTTACTCCATGATACCGGTGTATTGTCAATACGAATGTGTCAATAAGCCCATCTGTGTATCTGTTTGGTGGCCGGCGCTTAAGGGGAAGAGTCATCAATCTTAAGTTTGAACGTATAATGAGGATGATGGCAATAACAGTAACAGGGGCCATTAGAACAACTCCCTCTAACGCATTGTTTACGATCTTGAATGGCGAAAAAATTAGCTGCGAACATGGCAGTAAGACAAAGCACCACTAGAGCATGAATTGATTACAATATCAATCATGCTAATATCCTGCATGATATAAATTAGCACATGGACGTTGATTATGTCATACCTGAACCAATCTTTTATCCTGACATTTCGGCTAACGCAGTCCACTCTGATGACCTACAAGCTCCCGCGAATGCGATTCAAGCATTCACTGACGGTCCTAAAACACTGAGTGGTGTCGAATCTGGCATATAGTCTGAGCAGCTAAACTGATGCACTCCTTTAAGGCTGCCGGACCACTGCAGTGTTATTCAGGCTGAGATAACGGCCATCTAAATAGATGTAAGATAATTTGGTATAGTGAAATATCTGGCAGGGATATTCTGATCATTACCGATAGTGATTTTAAAAAGATATATAAATGTATCAAACTCGTAAGATTATAACAATTGCTGAATATAAAAGAGAAATTGATACATGGATTTATAATGAGGAAGATAATGAGGCGGACCATAAAGCAGCTCAGGTAAACATTTTTATTACTCCAAAAACCATTTCATTCTCAACATAGTCTCCTTTTAGCTCAATACAATTAGTCCAACGTTTCTCCAGTTATTGTATCCCTTCCAAAAAATAGGATTTTTCGAGGTCCTTAAAATAGGCATTTGTTTGGTGAATAATTTCATCGTTGGAGCTAAATCTCGTTCCACCGAGCCATTTCTTTAGGTTTAGAAATAGGAAGTAGTCACTTAATCCGGACAATATGGCGGATGAGGTACCAATTCGTAGCCCAATTCATAGAGTTTTGCCATTGAGACTGCACACGCCACACGTTTAGGTTTACGGTCAATTGAGAGCAAACGCGGCACCCATCTTGCCGATAGCTTTTTCATATGCAAATGTTCATGCAAAATGTTGAACACACACGTTCATATAATACTCGTATGTTTACCATTTCAACAATCTCACATGTAACTTGACTCGGCGATCATTCATAACGATATCGAGGATTTCCTTGATATTTTCTCTTTAGTAACGACCTCTTTTGGCGTTCCTGTTGATGGTATTGTTCCAGTGCTTGTTCGGCCCCTTTTAAATTCAGCAATCCAATATTTTACCATGTAATCTGACGGAGCAGACTCACCGTAATGTTTATCGAGCTTTTCTTTTGCCTCTTTCGCCGTTTTCCCTTTCAAATAATAGTGTTTAATCACTTCACGAAATTCACTTCTTTTCATTTTTCAAGAAACACAAAAGTTGCTTTCTTCAAACGACTACAACAAATAAACTAATCAATGAATTTGGGTAAAATTTTGACAGCTGACGTTTGACAGATCGCAATTTCTAAAAAAAAGTTTTTGTGTTTGCGCTGCCATCTAGCGCTACTTAGCTTCAATATCAACCCGCCCTCGTATAAGTGACAACGAAGACATTGATAAAAATATCCGTCCAAATACTTTACGATAAAATGTAAGTGTCCAAAGAAATGCCGGGATTTATAAACCGCCTGTTGTCTATTAAAAAATTAAAAAAAGAAGGATTATGAATAATCCAATAGATATGCACTGTCCCGCTTTTGATTATAAATACAGTAGTAAGTAGTTAAAAAATAGGCCTTAAAAAAGTAAAATCATGATTGGGTGACACTACCCGGAAACTTTCGAAATTAGCTTACTTTCTCGTTATAATTTAAGTCAGCAAGCCTTAGCATGATTGGGGCAATAATATCATTGTTGCAGATAACACCATTTGCTTGATTTTTTTTATTTTAAGCATTACTATACAAGATCTTGTTTGCATTTTAAAGTTTAATAATTACCATATACAACATGGTTTTAGAAAAATATCAAAATAATTTTGTTTTATTTAATTTTGTTACATTTAAATTATGGCTGATTACTATGGCCATTCATATTTACACTACCTGAATGTTATTTGGTAAATATTAAAAATAATATAAGTAAGTATGTTAGGTTTACGCAAGACAAAAACTTGCTACGTTCAGTCCTCGGGAATATTGTGATGCCACAGCTTAGATGCGCGATAATATTTTGACTATCTGTATTCACAATAAAATATTAATTTTAAACCATATTCTGATCACGTATTATTGTGTTATGTTTATATTCAATCATAATAATATTTTGATATGATGAAATATTAATATTGACTTACAGAACAATACGATTTTTAGGGCCATTATTACAACTTGCCGTTAGTAAAAGGCAGAATTTTGTTGGACCGATAAATGGCTTTGCATTATAAAACCTTCATTTGATATTTTTTTTATCCATTAAAAACTATTATTAATAATAATAACAATGATAAAATGGAAGTTGTGATAACGCAAAGCTATTGATCGGGCAGACAAAATCCTACTTTTAACTAACAGGAAGTTGTAATAATGGTCCTTAGAACAGGATTGGTTTGGTATTAGAATGATTTGAATTTGACCGCCATACTATGGTCTGACTACAACCATATAATTCTGTCACAGTACCTGGCTCTTCGATTTTTTTTTAAAATTTTATGTGTGTTTTAAATCAAATCCGAAAGCTCTTGAAAATCAATTTTTATTAACAAAATTTAGTAATCATTTTTTTTGGACCGAAAGATACACAAGTAAAGCGGTAGCTTTGAAGTAAAATACAAAACTGTTTGGCAAGCTTGCTGCATTTAAGAAATTGATTTTATGTTTTGATATGGTATGATTACACGTTAACAAATGTAAAATATTATGGTTGATGATACTATTTTATTGCTACAGATATGTGTGCAGAGTAAACAAAATTTGATTGTAATTAGAATTTTTCAACAAAGTAATATATTGTTAAGTGCAGCAAGTTTTCTGAAAGTTGTAATGTTAAAATAGTTTTGGGCATTATAACCTAATTATTGCTTACATTAAACTGTTGCAGAAAACAAAATATTATTGTCGCAATTTTTCTCTAACCACAACCATCTGTGCGTATATTTGATTAAATTATTATCTTGACCGCTAGTTCTTTGTTTTGAGCATGTTTTGCTTTCAATAAATTCGTTTATTATCTCGTTTACTTTTTCTTGCCATTATAAAACGTCTAATTTAATCTAATATTCTAAGTTTAATGCAAGCAATAAGATTCTATTTTGTGCTGCTAAATTTAAAAGTTGACTTTTTATCTAAAGAATTTTTATTTCTTACTTATAAACTGATAAAAAAATAATCATTTAAGAACAGCACACGAACACAACGTTAGTCTAAGTAGGATAATATTTTTAAGCTTTCATAATACATTTTAAACAAGTGAGGGGAGCCATTCAATAAAGTATTTATAAAATTTTTTATTCTAAATGTGTTAAAGATTTCCTTAAAAAAGGTAAACCAGAATACCAGTACATCAAAGAGTAAAACAAAAAAAATATATTTCGCTGATATTGAAATTATTTTAAAAATATTTTGAGTTTTATTCAATAAAAACTAGCAAAGTGGTGCAGATGTTAAGTAATGAATTTGAAAGTTTATTTTTAATATATTCACAACATTTTCTTAGTTGATTATTGTGAAACCCATAATCTATATTCTATTATCATAGAAAATTTTTGGTTCACTTATATGCAGTGTTGCCAAGTACTCGAGAAAAATGCCTATAAAAATAAATCGGGAAAAATCGGGCAAATACATTTTTAGTTTCCAAATTCCTTAACAATATTGGTCTACAAATTTTAAATTTCTGGTCAAACCTCTAATTTTTCTATCAAATTTGGCAAAAATGGTTTTTTTTGTCTATTTTCTATGCAATCGGGCATGTTTTTCATGAATTTAGGTCTATAAAAAATTTTATAACTGTTGAGTGAAACCGTTTTGGTGTTCAAAATTTTATATTCAAAGCTTCGTTCTCATAAATTCTATCTGAACACAAAATCCTGTCATTTGCTGTTTGAGTAATCAAACATTCAATTAAAAATAATTAGGATATCATATAATTTAAAGGCGATCTTCAATATTATTGAAATACATGCAATTAATTTTAAAATATCTGATGAAATGTGTTTGTAGCAATATTATTTATTTTATTTTCTAATTTTATAGCTCAAACCGTAAAAATTTGGCAAAACTAAAAAAAATGAGCGCTTAGTAAGAAAAAACATCGAAATGCTATCGGGAAAACTTTTACTCCTGGTCCTTGCACCTTAGATGCTGATACTATTAATGAACACTTTTAAAATATTCCGATGATAGAGGCAGATGTAGTTATTATGCTAATATTTCTGATAGCATCTTAACCCTTTCACTACCGTACTATAAAAAGTGATTTTCGACAAGTTTGAGTAAGTTTTTCGTACTCATGCTAATGTGATTCTTAAGAGTGAAAAAAAATATCTTTAGTTCTGCTGTCCTTCAGGACAAAGATATGTCCCGGTATTATATGTCACATTGGGTTTTTAAAGCATCATAAATTGGAACCAAATATCCCATTAGTAGTATTAGTAGTAGATTTGTTTCTAATAATTATGCGGGCCAAATAAAACCAGTGGGATCTATTATCCCAAATGGAAAAAACTCGCATAAAATAAAATGCTTAGCACATATTCTTCCTTACCCACTTAGTTTCAATATCAGACAATCATATTATTTACAAAATATAAATATAAAAAAGAAAAGCACTTTATACGCTGGAAAAATTTAAAACATGGGAGCGTCCAATAGAAGTTGTACTCACTAAACATACTGGAAACAGCGGATTTCGTATGGAAAACACTAAAAGCTGCCAATGGGATTTTTTTCTCAGTTAAATATGGGACGCATGATCCCAATGGTTGTGTATGGGTTAAGCTCCGTATTTTCCTTCGTGGCTGTTAATCAATGCGAAGTTTTTACAAGTTTATTATCAGTCAAATCCAATTCGGTTGCGGCGGTTGGAATTAATACAAATATTTTAAAAATTATATTTACATTTTATTAATTATTTACAAGCCAATTTCCTTCAAAGTGAAAAATTGCAAAATTTTTTCCTCTTAATGCAACCGGGTCTGAATACGGACCAATTGTTATACGTCTTTTCTTATCTAAAGCTTTCGAAAGTATTATGCACACACAAATCGCAAGTTGTCTTGATATAAATAATCTTCTGACTGATTCTGACAATCAGGCTTTAGAAAAGAACAAAGTTGCTTACCAGCTCTAGGAAATCCGAAGAAAAGTCGACAATCGTAAAATTTTTTCTCTTATACTTTTAGACCATTCAAAAGTTTTTGATACTGTTGATCATAATATCTTTTACTATAAATTAAGTAAGTTCTTTAATTTTTTACCACTGCTATTAAGTTTTTGATTGGCAAAAGAAACTAATACGTAGATACACAGGCCAAAAAGTCAAAAGTTTTTCCTATGACACGAGGAGTTCCGCAAGGCTCAGTTGTTGGTCCACTTTTGTTCTGATTGTACTCCAATGATCTTCCAAGTATGGTAGTAGAATATAAAATTAGAATGTATGCGTATGATGTCCAACTTTATACCAACTTTGCTCGTGTATACCAATGGATTTTGTCCGTAATTCAAGAATTGCATTGTATTAATTCATGGGCATCAGCAAATGGTCTAAGCATAAATAAAAAAAAATTAAAATTCATCATTATTCTGAAAAGATTGTCACATTTTAATGTTTTACCTAATTTTTTCATTAATAATCAAAATGCTGAGGTGTTGAAATCGGCTAAGAATCTTGGCATAATTTTTAAAAAGACTCTTACTTAGGCCGATCACGTTAACTATGCCAGAGGTCTTACTTTGGATATGTTAAGAACTATTTGGCTTAATCAGTACTGTACACCGCTTAAGATAAGAGTGCTCCTCGTCAAAAACATTTGTATACCTATTTAACTTTACGAATGTAGGATTTTCTCCCAGTGAGATGCTCTTAGTAAAAGGAAATTAAACGTTGCCTCTAATAGCATTATACATTATTGTGAAAACTTACTTAAGGTCTTTATATACAAAATTGTTTATTGCCGTCAACCTGATTACCTCTTCTACAAAATATCCTTTGTGTATAATTGTAGAGGCAGGAGAATAAGAACTCTTGCTTATAAAACTATAGTGTCTCAGTGGCATTTCTTTATTTTCGATATATATCTCTGGAACTCCATTCCATATAGCAAAAGGTACGGTCACATCTGACAAAGAAACAAACAAGCTATATTTGTATTTTCTTTAATTCCAATACTTTTTTAAACATAGGTTCCTATTTATTAAAAATAATATAAAAATAGCATTTTTCGGCATAATTGACTTCATTTTGTGATATAAAAACCAAGTTAAAGCACCCTTACCCAAATCAAAATTAGTGGTAACATTTTTTTGGGCAAATGTTTTCCAAGTGTAACCGTACTTTAACAATGATTGTTTCTTTCATATGTATTATTTTTTCCCAATACGTATTTCAGTAAATATATACTGCCTTATTTTAAAGAGTTTATTCCCTTGTCAAAGGTTTATTTGGCAAATATTGTATAGAATGTTGCCAAATGGGCTCTTGATGGGTATAGGATGTTCCTTTATAAATAAGATCAATAAGTTTAATATAATTTTAAATATGCTTTATGTATTTTTTTTCATCAGTTCCAAACTTAAAAATAAGACACCGTTTTGCGTGTAGAACAATACAAATAAATAAAATAAATAAATAAATTTAATTTTAGAATTTTTGAGGCTTCATCCACAATTAGGAAAGACTAGGAAAAGGGCGGACACCCTGACGTATGATGAATATTAATTTTGGCCTATTATAATAAATCGATTAATAAAATAAAATATTTGCTATTTAATTTAAAACTTTAAACGTATTTAGTCAGAAAGAATTCGACATGAGACAATATTCCGAAGGAACAAGGGAAAATTTTACCATCAATTTATTTCAACTTACACGGCAGAACAGAAACTCTTTCTGACTAAAAATGCTACGAAATTTAGCCAAAATAATAATCACTTTGGATTAAAAAAACTACTAACAACCAATTTGTTCGAAAAATAAACACTTTAAATAACAATTTTAACGTTTTTAATCCCCTCAGACTTTATGCCATAAATTTTGAATAGTTTTAACTCTTAAACAATAAATTATTTTTATACTTTACGGAAAACCTCAACTCCCCCCAATTTATGTATTTTAGTTTCTGCTTAAAAATTTCTTTATTTTATGCTTAGTTTTGGTTATCTAATACCAAATTATTATTACTTTACAAACTTAAAAGTAAATATTTGCTTTGAAAAAGGTAAAGAATGCAAAAGGAATTGCAAATAATAAATATATTTTTATATATAAAGAAAAACTGTATGTATCTCTCTTTTGTTATGAAAGCAACTAAAAATAAATAAATAAGGGGATGTACTAAAATAAACACACATGATGCTTTTATTATAAGAATAAATTGTTCAGTATAATAACACGAGGGACTTGAAAAACTGCACAATATTAGTAAGGATTTTTCAAAACGTAACGTAAGCAAGTTTTATATTTAAGACTTGCATCTCGATCCGTCATTTCTCGTAACGTCAAAGTTTTCATATTAAACGAGCGGCGTGAAACAAAAAATCGAATTTCTCTTACAAGCGTTTCTGTCTCTTTTACATTGCAATAAATATTTGTCCTTTAAGGTCCTAAAATTTTCCAAAGGATGTGAGTAATGGTGCTTCTGTAGCAATTTTTTGTGCAAAATTTTTCTTTAACATTATCAATATTGCTCGATGTTGACAGCGATGCGAGAAGTTTTTCTATAATTAAAAATGTTTCAAAATAAAACATATTTAAATATTTTATTTTAATTTGTTTTCAAGTAAATTTTTTATAAGTATTTATAAGAACTGGACCATTTTTCTCTTGTAGATCTTTCAATGACTACAAGTATCTCAAATATTACTAATTTTATGATTAAAAGAAAACGAATGGAAACACATTTGCGTTACTTTTCCACATGAAAGTATACTACTTTGTTTTGCCGCAATTTTGGTAAACATTAGTCTTGACAGTTCATATTTTGCAGTCATAAAGCAGACACGTGGCAAATTTATTATGGAAAAATATTCGAAAGACCAGCGTGTTTTAATTGTTAAAACATGTTATCAAAATCAATCATCGATTACCGTGACGATGAGAAAGTTACGTGAAATTTTTGGGAGAAATAACGTGCCAACAAAACGCACTATTTATCGCGCAGTGAATGATTTCGAAGGAAGAAGATCTGTAGGTGATAGGCCCCAGCGTGGACCACAACGTACTATTAGATTGGCTGCAATCATTACTGCTGCTCAACAAAGTGTTCAAAATAATCCATCAACCTCAATTCGATGCCGTGCTCAGGAGCTTGGTCTTCATAGAACAACTTTGGCCACAATTTTGCACAAGAATTTGCATATGATTCGGTTTAAGATTAAGTTGACACAAGATCTTTTTCCACAAGACCATTTACGCTGCCGTACACACGCCAATAGGATGTTACAGCTCGCCCATGGCTACCCCGATTTTCAAGAAAAAATCATAAAAAATATTCGTAATGAATTCAATGAAATACCGCGTGAAATGTGTGAGAATGAAATGAAAAATGTGCTCAAAATGTGTTATAAAAAACTCTATTTCTCAACAGATTTAGAAGCAATGTGAAACATATTATGTACGTAGCCTCATCAAAGCAGTAAAATGTTTTTCAATGGACCGAGCCCATTTTTACGTCCACTTTTTTTTCCATATATCTAAAATTCCTATTTATCATAATTTAAAACTTGATAAGAATGTTCTCTTAAACTGGCAAATTAATCAAAATGTTCATTAGAAATAAGTTTTATAACAAAACAACGTTTGCTGAGTCACCTAGTATAATATAATTTTGGTGAAACCCGAAGACTTTTAAATTATTTAAATTATAGAATATTTGTGCTATAAAACTATCTTTTATATCAGCATTGCGTGCACTTACTGTTTATAATTACTTTAAATTTTTGTTAATTTTTTGGCCGTATTTGTAAGCCTTAGTGTTCATATATTTTATTATTTAAACCAACAATAAATGACGATTTCTTTTACAGAAACTTTAAAGACAATATTTCAACTCTCTCCCTATTTTATATGTCTTGAGCTTAACTCGGTTGTAAATTTGTCTTATGTGCATGACAGTTGTATAATAGTGATTTACTGTTTAATAAAAAAAAAATAATAATCTTTCATTTATTTACCTTCGGTAAAAATATCTATGGAATGATTTATTTATTTATGTCGATATAAACAAAGCAAATCAGGAATAAATGATGAAAAATAAATAATAATTTGAAAAATTTTTAAATAAGGCAGAATAAACAATATTTATATGAAGCAGTTATTTTTAATGAAAATTTGAACGGGGCGTATGATGAATATTAATGCAAAAGTCAAGCGAGAAAGGAAATGGAAATACTAAAATATAGTTCAAATAAAAAGGAAAAATAAAAGGTAACAAGTGTACGACCATAAAAGATTCATTGAAAGTTGCTCCCCTAAAAATTACAGAATAGCGTGAAGACCATCCACTAGCAATATTTTAAGCAGAATTATGTCTTTAAATTAATTTGAAGTAGTAAAATGATTTATTTTTAATATGTATGTTTGCAGTGGTCATAGACATTTATTAATGTTATTTTTTTGCTTAATTATCTTTAGGAAATTCAAAATCTGTCAAAACCAATGACATGCGATGTCATTTATTATGGCGCTTTTTCACAAATATTTTGTTAATAATTTTCAGCTATACATATGTCAAATATTATTTAAACAATTGCGAGATGCCATTGTCACAGCATGAATTCGGCTCCTTTAAATGCAATATGAACTACAAACAGTCCAAATAAAAACAATATATAATTTTTGTATTTAAGAAACTGACGACAACAGCAAAACGCAACCAAATAGATAAATTTTATTAGAACAAAAACAAAATTTAACAAATTTATTTGAAAAACCTTGAAAATTAAACAGCTGTCAATCATGAGGCAGGCAATGCGTTTTTAAATAATAAAAATTTCAAATAGGTTTTTAATGGTTTTTTATTTCGACCAAAAATGACCCTGAAACCAAATAAGTTTATTGACAAAAATATCTCTACAAGGTGGTACAAAATTATTTATTCAATTTTGTTTTTCAATAACTTTTTTTTACTAAATAAACAAAAACACAATTTTGATTGTGGGAAAATTTTATTTGGAACTTTACAGTGTTTTCCGTTGAGTGGAAAATATTGTATCCGTCAAGTGGCTGCGGTCTGATTTGATACACATTTGCGCATGCTTTTAACGCATTTTCTATTTTTGCCAGATTTCCGGTGACAACTGTTCACATTTCTGTCGAATATTCTCGTTAAGGGCTGCGATTGTTTGGAACAGAATTTGCCATTTCAAGTGGCCCCAGAGAAAGAAGTCTGGGATGGTTAAATTTGGCGATCACGCTGACCATGTCAGTTTACCAAAACGAAAGATTACGCGACCAGTAGTGCGATCCTGTAACTTTTAACAGCAAACGGTAATTTTACCAGCTCAGTTTATTACTTGTGGTAACAATACATCAATTTTGTAACACGATTTTAACAACGTTGTTAAATTTTTCAATCTAGTATCATCTTTTATCAAGTATAAGCAGAGACACTAACCAAAATTATTAACATATCTCATTTTGCAGTGAACAGAACTCTGTAAAAGGCTTAACAGTATTCGTGAATTTGATTAAGGAAGAAAAATCTAGGAAGCTGACACCACGTCCATGCCAAAATTTCATACGATAAAAATTCTTCATTAGGAACCTAATCATATTACAATAATAAGATATGGCAGATATGCCGGCATGTACTACAAAAATTGATTTAAAAAAATCTATTTTTTTTGTGAAATTTCTGGAGAAAACTTCATTTGTGTCTCTGCTAGTGAAATATGAATTTGGTCGCGTTCATAAGACGCAGCTATTGAACTCAATTGTTGTGAAACTGTTGTCAACTGTTGAGCTAAACAGTTACGTCTTAAAAACGGCATGATAAATAATTGGATAATGAACAGCTGTTTAATGTAAACAATTGAAAAAAAAATAAAAATGCTGCAAAAGAAATAATTTAAATTTGCTAAATTAATTAGTATGAACAACATAGAACTTACAATGGAGTTTTTCTTGGCAGGAATTTTCCATTTCTATTTTGAAATCTGCAGCTCATATTTATTATTTACAACATAAAAATGCACAGCAAAATACTCCAATAAAATGATAAACTTGCGCCGATACTATTTATATTTCAACGCTAAGCCGTCACTGGGTTCAAAAAATCTTTGAACCTTATATTGAACTAATTATATAAAGAATATAAATAGACAACAAAATAAACTGACGTACATTTAATGAAATTTGTATTTTAATTTTATTTCTTTACTTTCGTTACTTTATCGCATTTGTACCAAAAAATTTAACAAATTAATTTGCAGCCGCCATCTAACAAAACGGCGTTGAATTAAAATAAAATACCACATAACTTTCTTGATCAGCTGTGGAGCTAAACACAACATGTTGGTTGACTAAATGCAGAGAAAAAAATTAATGTTGGAAGAAATGGGAGCAAATACTCAATTGTTGTGTGGAGCGGAACTACACTCAACTCTACCTTTCTAAGACAAACCTTCAACGGTTGTGCAACAGTTACATCTTATGAACGCGACCCTTATCTTCG
This sequence comes from Gymnocheta viridis, assembly GCA_956483585.1. NCBI lineage: Eukaryota > Metazoa > Arthropoda > Insecta > Diptera > Tachinidae > Gymnocheta > Gymnocheta viridis. The sequence continues at coordinate 79,788,903 of OY101444.1, read as the reverse complement.
CACACATGATGAAAAATAAATAATAATTTGGAAAATTTTAAATAACGCAAAATAATCATATATTAAAATAAAGCAGTTATTTTTAATGAAAATTTAAACGGAGCGTATGATGAATATTAATGCAGCGGTCAAGTGAAGGAAGAAATGGTGATACTAATATATACATACATAAAAAATAAAAAGGGAAAACGATTGTGAAAGATTCATCGAAATTTGCTTCACTACAAAGCCCAGAATAGCGTCATGTCTAGGGTGATCGACTCGGTTTTTCATACGGTTTTTAAAACCGGGTTTTCTACGATACGGTTGTCGGGTTTTTCAAAATTATGATTTTTCGAATGCGAAATAGTTCGGATTTTTTTACTATTAAAGAACCGGCTTGGTCGAATACTTTTCGATTTGTATATTTTTTTTTTAATAAAATTAGATTTTCTTACATTAAAACTTAGACGATCGTTTTGTGGTGATTTTCCAGGTATTTTTTTTCAGTGTAAAAGCTTTAGGTATTTTTTGGCTATGGCGAAATAATTTTATATGCGGTGGTAGCATAGGCGAATTAAATTGGCCTTGTTTTTTTCAAGGAGTGTATGTAGTTACATCTTTTTGCATTAAAAGATACGTGCACTTGTATTTACTGCCGTTTAAATTTCTGTAATAAAGCGGCTGTTTTTGATCGCAGGAGCCAAAATTTTCCGTAAACGTGTAGTTTGAAAAACCATAATCAATCAAAACACTCTATTTCGAAAATATGCGTAGTACATCCGTTTGCATTTAAGGTGACGATGTGAAGCTAATTCTTATGTTTAACCTTTAATTTTTATTTTATTTTATAGTATTCATACGAACTGTTAACAATATTTTTAATAAAGTAAATGAAAATTAAAACTCTTGTAAATATAATAATTTTCTTAAGCAAAAAAAAAACCGGTTGTGCAGTTATTCCTGAATTTTAAAAACCTTAACCGTGTTTTTAAAAATTTCAAATATTCGAACTATTCGAAAACCGGTTTCTAGAAAATATCAAATAATCGATCACCCTCAAAATAAAAATTATTTTTTAAAAAATTTTGAAAACATTTGTTCATGAAGTTAAAAACAGTTTTAACGAGCCAATCCAAATGGTATATCGTTCATTGTAAAATCATCAAAATTTAAAAATTTTAAAAATTTAAGTTTTGAAACTGAAATAAGCAATGAAAAAAATTTTACTGTTTATTAAGCTAAAACTGCTGATGTTATTACAGGACTTCGAGGTAAAGATTATTGTTGAAAAAGCTACTGAATAACATTGACGTTAACAATTCAACTGACATTAAAAATTAGTAGAGGATCGTAAAACATGAAGCGCTTCTTCGACACAATTATTCACGTACTTGCAGAGTATAGCGCTCCATTCCATGTCTGTTTGTATACTGCAGCTCTCCAGTTCTCAAATGTCAAATGTGGTAATATGGTTGACGTACAATAGAATATATAAAGATGATAACATCTTCCGATAGAGTGATTATTTTTGCAGTAGTCTTGTCCCAGTTCAAAAATTTCAAATATGACGTACGACACCATTTGCTACAACTACAATATTTTCCGATAGGCTGATTAATTTTGCACCACCCTGTAAATGTTCATATACACGTACATATTTTTTTTGCGTGTGTAAATATTTATTGTTTGCAGTAAACTGAATGCGGCCATGTAAACAAATAATGGCTAACAAAACATTTGTTTTAAAATATTCATTTTATATTTTGTCATCAGGGAATCAAAAAAGATTAAAAAAAGGGGAACATATTTAAAATATAAAATAGAAAAAGAAAAATTAATACATAGCTGTTGAGCCAAAAGGCTTTAAGCGCCATTATTTTGTACGCTTTTGGTGAATTCATTATTTTTGTTAATGAACACAAAACTTGCAATTACTGCAAACAACTGAGCAGTGATGCTTAGTAGTGCGGCAAAAATAATGTTAAAAATTCTTTGAAATATAAAATAAATTTTGTAATATATTGCTTAGAAACGAGACACAGTCACTCACCATTATTATAATTGTCGTAGTCGTCGCATGAAGACGATGTTTTTCACCGACGTCTTTTAATTATTATTCCAGTTGCCGTAATCGTTATTTTTCGATAAGTGTTTGCTTATATTTGGCATTCTATAAGAAATTGCGGCATTTTTGTATTGAAACGACTCCGAGTTTGTCGTCAAAATTTTTAATAACGACTAGAAAATGATTTGAAGGAGTTATAGAGCAAAATAGAAAAAGTTGATAAAAATAAAGTGACCATTATAAACCAGTTCCAGAAACTTGTGGAAGAGTTGGAAAAAATCCTTCTTTTGAAGTAGGATTTCGTAGCAGCGCAATTTCCTGCAATTTCAAAGTAAATTGAGAAGAAATTGCAATGGAGTTAAATGCGCTTAGTCCCCGAAGCAGATTAGCGGATGAGTGCATAATTTTTTTCAGTAGCTGTCATATTAAATGTAATCCACTAGGAGCAAAGTCTAGTGTGTTTAGGATCTCAGAAAGAATTCTTTATGCAAGTGGCAGCGACAGACCCAAATTAAATTCATTTCCCACGCTGAGTTGATAAAACCTCTGGACTAAACAACTTAATGTAGCTGCAAAATTGATTTTTTTTAGAAATCAATGTAGATCGAACTGTATTCTTTAAATCGCATTCTATAGTCTCCAGAACATACTTAAAAGCTGTTTTATTTAATCGAAAGTAACTTTCAAACTTGTTTATGAAGTAGCAAACTGTTATTTTGTAAAAGTTTGGTTTCGATACTCACTTTTCATTGGGCAAGTTGTAGATTTCAGACTTCTTTCTGTGAAGTTTTCTTTCTAAGATAAGTTTTTTTTTTCATTTCTTCATCACCTGATTTGGCATTTAAATTACAAGCAAAAACATTTTCTCGTAAAAAAACAAAGTAAAATAATTCGGCTGGTTGAAATACTAGAGATGTGTTATTTGATTTGTCAAAAAAACGATAAATTATCGTCTTCTCAATAACGCTGTTATAGAAGGACAAATAAATAATGAAGTAACGTCCACTACGACAAACAGTGAGTGACATTGAAATACACACGATGACGAAATTTACAACGACAACTGGAATTAGGGTAAATAATTGTAAAGGAGTTGTGCCTTAAGGGTATTCATAACGAAGAGTTGGTGGTTAAGCAGAAACGGCGTTAATGTGAGTTAAATGTTGGAGTTCTGAAAACGAAAAAAAAATTCTTAAATATGGTAAAATTTTGGAAAACTTTAATTTGGTTTTACTTGTAACTTCTTCTGTCTGGAGGAGTGTAATCATATTGTGCTTCGCCTCTACAAAGCACTGGGTGGCGCAAAATTAGTCACCATATCGGAAGATATATCGTACGGCAACGATATCTGACATTTGTGAACTAGACAGTTGCAGAATACAAAGAGACAAGTAATGGAGCGCTATACTCCGTAATAGCGCGGAATAATTATGTCGAACATTTTTTTCTTTCGTTTTGACAACTCGGTTTGGCCGGCAAGATTACCCAATTTAACCATCCAAGACTTTTTTCTTTGGGGCTACTTGAAGTCGCCGTCTTATGCCAACAAGTAATGCGAACAGTTGTCTTTAAAAATTTTGCAGAAAATGGAACTCAAAATAATTTTTTATTATTTAGTTGGGACCCCCCCCGTAGACTAGTAGATAGCGTGCTAGACTATTAGTCTGGGGGTCGCAGGTACAACTCCTGCCTTGATCCTGGGTGTCTTACAAGACAAGCCAAAATGGCTTCGTGGGTTGTGTTTGTTCTTAAAAAAATATAAATAAATTAAAGAAATAAATTAAAAGAAAAAAAAAACATTGATTACTCATAACAATAAATATATATTTTTATAGGAGCAGTAGCAGCCCATAATTATTAAACATTCCGTTTCAGTAAGTACTCGTTGCATATTTTTTAACCCCTGTTTTTAATTACTGCCCATTAAATAATGAGCTAAATAGTCATTTGTAAGAGATCATCGATGATCTGAACTCTAAATAATTCTTCTATGTCCGCTGATGCACTAATGAATTTAACTCTTGTTTGCTATAAGATCTAAATGAACAAAATGTGGTGAAAGGTAAACGATTAAAGTTTTGTATTTATTTACTGTCCGGTCCACGATGTCGAACGATATCGTTCTTTTATGAAATTACATTTAAAACAAAAACAAGTGTTAATTTTTTTGTTTTAAATGTAATTTGACAAAAGAACGATATCGTTCGAGATCGTGGACCAGGCAGTTAGTTAGTGTTGCTGATGAAAACAAAAATTTTAGAATAAACTGTGTGTAATTTTTTAAGTCATGGAAAAATAACCATATACCGACACCATTACGAGATAAAAGACCCGTGTCTCCCAGTTTTACCCAAAGTAATGCACTTTTTTTATGGGCCCCAGAAAGATTTGGGGCCTTGGTTTCATTTTTGCAAAATACTGATCATTTTCTCAGGCTCATATCTTGCAAATCGTTTGGAATTTTTATTTACTTTCTGAGGCAAAATTGTAGATCTTGTCATAAAAAACAAAAATTGTGAACATATAAAATCAAGAAATCTTCAACGTCAAGATGAAAATCGCAAAAAATTAAAAAAAAATTCGATGTTGCACTGTGATATTAAATTCAGTATTTGTGCGTAAACAGGGAGGCAAAAAATTAACGCTATTAAATATTTTATACTCGTAATTTATTCATTTGAAATTTATTTGTTTCTTTTGCTTGTGCAAAGATTTGTGCAAAGAAGATTTGTGAAATTTTAAATAAAACTGTACACAATAGAACAACAAACAAAAATCAAAGGTCGCCAATGGCCCCCAATGGACGAATCCAAATATGAGAGAAGCGAAAGGTCGGGCAGGATTGAATATAAAGCTTTCATTTATTTTCAACTGTTCATATTTTAAATATTTATAAATTGTGAAGTTTAAAAAGTTCACATTATATTATTGCTTCTACTTATCAATTTAAAAAAAAAATACAAACAGTAGTCGAGCAAGTGTTACGGTGAAGTGGGGTAATAACGAATTCCACAAGACTGGGGAATTTTACTTGTAATAGACAAACTTCATTATTCCTGAAGTAAACAGTTTTTTTCTTTCAAGAAATAAAAATAAGCAATAATAAAATAGTGCATATTTATTTGTGTTATCTCTTGAAATTTTTATAAATTACATTACAACTCCTTGAAGATGTTGTACATAGTATTTATTTTTTTAATATAATGCTGAATAACTATTTCAAAGGCTTAAAAAATACCCCCTACAATTTTGCGATATTGAGTTCAATTCCTTTTAAGCGTATTAACTTGCATGCATTTCTATATGATTATAAATTATAAAAAGCAAATTCGTTACACGTGAAAATTGGCTATAACCGAAATTTTTTATAACCGTAGTAATTTATTTATATGATATAATTTTTAACACGAAGCTGAAAGGGTCCGATCAAGTTATTTGTTATAAGCGATAATATATCACAAACGGTGTACGTTTTAAGTGAACTTCACTGTATAAAAATATACCACAAAAAGGTTCATTATAAAAATAACAACAAAACCAACAACATTTCATCGTTATTATCCTTTACCAGATGCATACAAATTAAAGAAAATGGTGAAAATCTTAAAACAAATGCACGAGAAAGTATACAAAATTATCTTCATTTCTCAATGAACTGAACAAGAATATAAATGTACACTTTGACAAGCGAAAAGATTAAAATATATTTAAACATAACATGCCGTACATTGTATGTCAGATAATTTAAGAAACTTACACTGGCCTACAGGGAAAATTTTATGCGTGTGCTGGATTTTTTCTTCAAAAGACATAAATTAAAAAGAGCCTTGATGGTGTTATTCTCCAATCTCTCTCATTCATGCTGCCAAAGATTTTTGTACATGGACTCGCACAGGACAACTACAGCAAAATAACCAAAAGATAGTAATTTTATTGAAATTAATACTTTTAAATTAACCTCAATTAAAACCATAAAATATATGTATACACATTCATATGTGTGTATTTAAAAGAGAAGCAGCAATACATGCAACTACAGATGCATGTAGTAATTGCAACTATATTGCACTAGGTTAATAATTGTACTTGTCTTTATTGCTTTCGTATTCCTGTTATGGCGTTGTTTTGCATACAGTAGCGAGAAAAAAATGCAAGTCGATGCTATATCGTTGCTCCGAAGTTATCTTCATGTATATTACAAATTCCAAAAAATTTGACAAGACCGTTTCTCCTAAAAACTCAAGACTTGACGAGTCAAACCGGATATGTGCGAACTGGATCTAGAATCTTGAGCATGTACTCGAAAAGTAGTACCAATGCGGATCATCTAATAATTTTTTTTCGGTATATGTGACCTGGCCTATGAAAAGGTGGCTTATGACTCAAAAAAGAAATTGCGAGAAACAGCTGTTAAAGATAAACAATGCATTTCGTAAGTTTCTTAGTAGTTTTTCTTTTGCATTATGAACAGTCATGCCCAAAAGGCAACCAAAAAAAGCCAAAAGAGCATAAATGAGATAAAATCCTGCGACTTCAACTGCAATAAAAAAATCAAGAAAACGTAAGGCCTCATCTCCAGAAGGAAATTCGAAAAAACGAGCAACTTCAAAGGTTTCAACAAGGATAGCGACGAAGAAAACTACTTAACACTGCTAAATAAATATTTTTTGTGCAAAACAGCTTTTGTTTTGGTAAAACCGTTTTTGCAGCGTTCAATCCTGTTTTTGAATTTTTCAATTCCATTTATTATCTTGATTCTGGATTTTCAATAAAATTCTGTTTTTCTTTCATTTGTGCTCTTCTTTCTTTACATTTTTAGTACACTTCTAAGCAAGTTAGGACTTTCTAGTTTTCACCACGTGAAAGAGCGTCTCAAAAACTATCAAAACCAAAAAAAAAGTGTTAAATTTTTTTTTTAGTAATAAGCCACCTTTTCATAGGGCGGCTCCCATATAATGTTGAAAGTTTAGACTCAATTCCCCAAAGAAAAATGTTTTGGAGATATGTTAAGATAACTTCGGGACGACGATATAGGCTTGATATGGCTTTGATTGCCAAGCTTTTCTAAGGATTGAAGTTAAAACGGTATTTGTCAAGCTATCACCTATTTTCTATTCTGTTCGCATTTTTATGCACAATCTTTAAGTATCTATTTTATCGTTGGAATCTATTTCATCAAATATATTAGAGTTATACGAATGTACTGTAAATGATAATTTATACATAATTATTATTATTATTAATTAAACTTAATAATTATGGCAACAAGCTGAAGGTTATGATGAAAGTCTTTTTCCAAGGGCTTTTCCGTTTCAAATCAGAAGCTGACATAATTTTAAAGGCGATGCAAACAATGTGTTTCTCTTACAAAAAATGCAATACTTTTATTAAAAACAAAACACTTTTGCCTTGGAAACTATGAATGGAAATTCTTCCATTCTATAGACGATGTTAAATTATATACTGACTACGAGCAAAGATATTTCAAATGTCTAAAGTAAAATACTGGGTTTTTGCCGCAAAACAAAACAAAGAAAAAAAGAAAGAAGTAATTAAAAATGTTAGTATTTTTCTGATATTTTCGCAAAATTAAAAACTATTTCCCGGCATTATACTGAAAGCTGCCACTGGCCAAAAGGGTCAATGTATGGTACGATCGTCGATACATGACCAGAAATATTTATTTCGGATAGAACATATTCAAAAGCTTCTTTAGACAGCCGAACACATCTTTTAAATCTACGCGTGTCGAAAAATTTAGCTTAAATCATTCAAATCAAAAGCCACATTATTCAACTTCAGCTTGTGAAAAAGGAAATATTAATCTACACAAACGTGCACTTGATTTCAAATGCAGCAATTCGCCCCCTGATTAAATTCAAAAATCGCTGTCTGTTATGTTATTGTTTTTTTAACTAATAAAGTTTCAAAACAAATAAGTTATATATTTTTATTTGGCGAAATAAATTTTTTTGCGAAAATTTGTATTAACCGGCCGACTTGTAACCAAAATCTCGATTAATTAGTTAACCGACTGAAGCAGAGTTTCTTGGGACTCTAAAGAACATCACGAGGAAGTTTAACCACAATCTAAGTCATTGTATGTTGTATAAGTGTTGTTGGTAATTGCCACATATACATATATATTTCTCAGCAAATGTTTATATAGAAATTTCCAATAACTTTTATACAACTCTTATAATATGCAGTGAACTGGACGTATGTAATTTTTAACTTGTGTTATTCTTTCATATCAAAATACTCGCGTCATGCTTCAGAAAAGCCACATCTTTAAAATAAAAAAATATCTCACTGTCAGCGTGAAAAGCATTATCAATAATGAGCATCAGCATTAAATGCTATTAAATACAAACAGTAGCATTTTACTATTCACGCCATCGATCAAATGAATGCAACAAAACAACAACAACAACAAAGGTTATCCTTGTTGACCATAAAAAGAAAAACCACTCAACATTATGATGCAGCGGTAACAACAAAAAATAATAATATTGCAAGATAAGTTAAGTAACGTGAAGTTATCGGCTGAATTAATGTTCTAACAGTAGCAGCTACTGTAATCTTTATAACCACATTTTCATAATGAATATTTTTATTAACATTATTAATTTTAATATTCTACTGATGCATCATAAATTTGTGTATTTTCATAGATGCTGCTTAAAATTTTAAACAGTAAAATTTTTTAATTTTTGTCTATACAGAGTGTCCGCCGGGAAGGTATACTACTTTGTTTGTTTGTTTATAATTTTTGATTAAATAAAAGAGAATGCATCTTACATTGATATATGTTTTATTTAATGTCGGGAATTATGTATGGAATACACAACATCAGATAAATGTCCGCCTCTGTTAGCCTCATAAGTCCGAGCCCTTTTGAGCTTATTTTTCATTACATCCTCACACATTTCACGCGGTATTTCATTAACTGCATCACGAATATATTGTTTGAGTTGCTCAAGCGTTTCTGGTTTGTTTGCATAAACCTTGCTTTTCAGATATTACCACAAAAAGAGGTCCGAAGCAGTCAAATCAGGCGACCGTGGAGTCCAATCAACATCACAATTTCTAGAAATAACTTGTTGTGAAAAGAGTTCTTGCAGTAATGCCGTTGTAATCCTGGCTGTAAGCTATGTGGCAGCGTCTTGTTAATACCACATGTTAATCAAGCCCAAAGCATGCAGTTGTGGCGTTACAAAGTTTTCAATCATATCACGATATCGCTTCCCATTTACAGTTAACGTTCCGCCGTTTTCATTTTCAAAGAAATAATTGGACCAGTGATTCGTCCTGACCAAATTGCACATCAGACTGTCACTTTTAATGAATGCAAAGGAGACGACTGATGAATAATTTGAGGGTTTTCCATTGCCCAGAACCGACTATTCTGCTAATTCACAAATCCATTCAAATGAAAATGTGCCTCGTCACTCATTATGATTTTTTCATGGAAATCGGGGTTGTCATGGGCGAGCTGTAACATCCTATTGGCATATGTACGGCGGCGTAAATGGTCTGGTGGAAGAAGCTCTTGTGTCAACTGAATCTTAAATGGAAAAAAATGCAAATCCTTGTGCAAAATTGTGGCCAAAGTTGTTGTTTGCAGACGAAGCTCCTGAGCACGGCATCGAATTGAGGTTGATGGATTGTTATGAACACTTTCTTGAGCAGCAGTAATGATTGCAGCCGATCTTGCAGTACATTGTAGTCCATGCTGGGGCCTATCACCTACAGACCCTCTTTCTTCGAAATCATTCACTACACGATAAATAGTGCGTTTTGTTGGCACGTTGTTTCTCCCAAAAAATTCTCGTAACATTCTCATTGTCACAGTAATCGATGATTGATTTTACTAAAATGTTTTATCGATTAAGATACGTTGGTTTATCGAATATTTTTCCATAATAAATATGCCACGTGTCTACTTGACGACTGCCAAATATGAACTCTCAAGACTAGTGTTTACCAAAATGGTGGCAAAAAAAGTAGTATACCTTCCCGGCGGACACCCTGTAGTTGAAATATCACGTTTGTTCCTCTAAAGAGAGTCAACTCAAAATTTACAGACTTTCAGTGAAGTGAAAAAAACTAAGTTTGTTAGATTTTTTCACTTTTGACGGTGGATACTAGTGATCAGGAATATCAATTATTCATCGGTATTTTATAACAAATTAGAATACGAAAATTGTTTCTCTTCATTTTTTACAAGTTCAAACAATTTCGGTGGGTATGAAATTTCTATATTTTTATTTAAATCTACTTAAACTTTCTCGTTATTATTTATTCTACAGATGCAGCGGTAGAAGGTGCTGTGATGAATAAATATCACTGCTGGCATTGCACAAGTTTTTGCAATATGTAAGAAACTTAAGAAGTTCAAGTTTTGGGTCCTAATTTTTTTTATATTTTTGAAACAAGTTCTTCTTTTACTATTTTAATAGCTGTCTGTCCACTAAGTCTAAGATAAATTTGTATTTTGTTTTTAATTATTGTATTTATTTTTTCCCATTATTTTTACAAGTTATGCTTAATACAAAAGGCCAAAAACTTGATAGAAAATAAGGAGATACAAAAAATTAATTAAAAAGTTTAAAAAATTTATATTCTCTGCAAGAAAGCAAACAAAGACAAATTCTGGACAACAAAGGCAACAAATTATAAAATAGATATGAGCACTCTTCAACAAAAATCTTTTTATTCGTAAGCAATGACTTGTTATGACTCCTTCAGATACAAAAAGAAAATAAAAAAACTTACACATTTAAAATGAAAATATCCTTTATCCTCCTCTCTAAAAAAACAAAAAGGGTGATGAGAAAATTATTTCTTGGCTTAACAGGAAATTAGCAAAATTGAAAAAGGGTAATTTGGCTAAAAACAGAAGATGTGGAATTGTGCAACCATAAAATTGATTTTTAATTTATTGTTTTCATATTTTCAGAGGCAAAAAATCTGCAGGATTTAACAGAAGAAGAAGGAGCAGACTGCAGCATATAAATAAATTCGACACCTTTAGTTTCGAAGTGGTCGTAAAGGGTGATTTTTAGCAACTTTTTTTTTGTTTTTTAGGAGAGGTAACAATCAGGCCATTATAATGCCTACCAACCAGTAGGTGTGTTACCTTTTTTATGAAAGGAATAGTGAGAGAGGACAGATGGTGAAAGCGAAAAATTTTGATTTTTACGACTCTGATATTGAGCGTTGTGTTAGTTTTTAAAACAGTGCAGCAGCGCCTCCGATGTCAAGTAGGCGCATTAAATGTGTTTTAAGCTGTTGTAGCCATTTTATTAATTATTTTACTTTGCCGATGATTTTTCAACAATACCGACGAAGGAGGACGCTGTGTTGTCCGCTAGCATACACCAGTAACAATTGCTGCCGGTATTGTTCAGTGACCAGTGCTATACTTTCATCACTTAAACAGTCCAACAACACCAAACACGATGGCATACTAATGCACATCTGAAAAATGCTGTATGTTACGACTTGCCTTTAGCTGGACTCGAACCCACGTTCTTATAAATTATTTGCTTTGTAGTCAACGTGCTAACTTCTTCAGCCAACAGCACTTTTTGGCAGCTCAGCTGTTTTCGTGTAACTTGTTGCTGTTAAATATAATTATAGAATAAAACTCAATTTTATTATATAATTTAACCATCAATCGACTTACAAACGAGCAACACTTGCAGATTGTTAAATTTTATTATGAAAGTTCATGCTCGGCAATCTTCTGAGGCTGCTATTTGGAATATTGTGACTAAATTTCGCACCAAACTTATGCCGTTTTCTTTTCTAAAAAAATTTAAAGTTTTTTTTTTATTTTGTATCAAAAGAATTTCCATTCAAAGTTTTTTTAAGACAAAAATTTTGCCTTACAATAATTTCTAATAAACTCACTATTTCAAAAAATAATTATATTGGAAAATTTTCAATAAAAAGCCAAACAAATGTCGCGTTTTTTTTTAGAAAAGAAAACTGCATAACATTATTGAACATTAAACCACCAGCACGCACACGTAGAGTGTGGACAGCGGAAAATATCACTACTGTATCCGCCAGTATTGCTGATGACCGGGAATTGCAGATTTGGCGCCGTTCGCAGCGAATTTACCTCTTTTTTTGCCCAAGATGGTGCTACATGCCACAGAGCACGCGAAACAATGGACCAATTGAGAGGCAAGTTCGGTGAACAGTTTATTTCATGTTTGGGTTGTTCAATTGGCCGTCCAGATTATGTGATTTAACGCCTTTAGACTATTTTTTGTGGGGTTATGTTAAGGCTTATGTCCATAGCGACAAGACCGCACTGGTTGACACACTGGAAGCCAACATTGAAGAATTTATTCGTAAGATACCGGCCGATATGTTGGAGAGATTATGCCGAAATTTGACCCAGCGTAAGAACCATTTGAGGCGTAGCCGCGGTCAACATTTTCATGAAACCATTTTCAAACATGGATCGTTCTGTCTACACAAATAAAGATTTCGTAAATGTCTTCTAACTTGCAAATGTTTTTTTTAAATCGAATTCGGAAGCTCTTAAGAAGTCATCCTTTACTAAACAAAACACAACACATCAATTTATAATAAAAGAAAAATAAATTGAGATATGAAAAAATATGCAAAAATAATGGTTTTATTTAAATAATGGTTTTATTTATAAAAGATAATATTTATGATTAATTTTTTAATTTAAGTCTAATATATTTTTTGGCTCGAGTTCAAATCATGAATTTACAAATCTTTTTCTTTAAGAACTTTAAAAATTCATATTATTTTTTAAAGTAATATTCGAAAAAAATTAAAATTTACACAAAGAACGCTGCCTTATATTAAATGTAGCGAACTCGAAATCAGTACTTATCCATTCTCCATGTCTGACGACTAAAAAAAATTTTCCAATACTTCTTCCGAAATAAAAATTATTATCGAAATTCCTGATCTATTATTACATATAAATAGGCAAAGTAAAATTCCTGGATACCTTTTTCTCCTTTGAAATCAGCTTTAAGCGTTTAATAGGTCGTTCTATCGACTCAAATAAAGATTTCATACATTTCTGTAAATTAATTTTATGTTTTTTTTAAATCATATCCGAAGGCTCTTAAAAAATCACCCTTTATATAAAAAATATGGTTGTGTTTTTATTGTATAAAAGGCTTTACTTCCTTCGAGGATTCCGTACACAAAGTATAAACACTGAGCACCATTGTTTTCGCTAAGATGTCTGTCTATCTGTCCGTCTATACCTCTCTCCGTCTGCCCTTCTGTCCATCCGTCCGTCTGTATATTTGTCCGTCTGTCCATCTGTTCGTCTGTAAATTTGTCCGTCTGTCCATCTGTCCAACTGTCCGTCTTTCCGTCTGTCCGTCTGTCCAATTGTCAATCTATCCATCTGTCCATCTGTCCGTCTGTCTATCTGTCAATCTATCCGTCTGTCCGTCTATCCGTTGTCCATCTGTCAATTTATAAGAGATTTCCAGCTCGAGAAACATCATCGTATGTCGACACTTGCAATTTTTGTAATATTCATATGTGTGTACTGATGTGGCCGCTATAAAAAGAAATACTAAAAATATCTAGATATGCTCTTTTAGAAACACATTTAATTAATTTAATATGTCATTTGTCTCCTAATAAATGAGTCTAAAAAAGCTGCAACTGTCTGGTAAAACGCTACTATTAACTTAAATGGGAAACGCCACCGTCAACTCTAAGGGAATGGTATTATCGAAATTTTTATACAAATATGCAGAAGTAGATCAGCCGATTTCCTTTTAACTTTTATAATTTGGTGCCTGTTGAGTTTGACTTCAGAATATGTATCATTTAAAATCTGTTGTGTATCTTGGAAGTTACATATCATCATTTAAAAGGAACATGGCAACGTGCAGCAAGTATGCAGTCACTAGCAGTTCTCAAAAATATAATTCTGTTGAAACTTCATAGGTTGTCCCTTCCTACCCAAATAAATGCGGAACTATATTAGCACGGTAATACGTTAGTTGTTTTCTTCAAAAAACGAAGATTAAAAATTAATTGAGATTTATTAAACGCAGCAAAACTAATCAATATTGAAAAGTAATCAATTGTCACAAGCAATTAAGGAATGCATCGTAAGAAATTTAAGAATTGCAGAGCCTCTAATGTAAAACAGAAAACAGACGTAAAAGAACTTGGCATGCAATAATATTTTACCCCTCCATGCTAGCGGCGGTTTAAGCGCTTTATGATTTCGAAGGCAAATAACTTAATAGCTTAATTATTTTAATCTTAAGCAATGATTTTCGAGCTTGTTTAGCGTCGTAATATTTAATTTTTTAAATCATCTCATGTAAAAGAGTAAATTGGTTTTACATAAAAACACTTATCCATTGCCCTGATTAAATTTTAGTTTTAATTTATTTATAACATTTTTTACAACTTTTTTTTTGAAAGAAGTCCCCAATTAAAGCACTTTGATGCGTTCTGCCTGCCATCTTGATAACTAAATCATTAAAAAGGGTTTAAATTATTTTTATTTGTTTGTTTTTTCGGTAATAAATTTGTCATAAAAATACACAGCGTAAAATTAAAATGAGTTCAAACTGTTGGTAACTTTCTAACATTTAACTAAAAAATGAAATTGAGATTTTTAATTGGTTTTTAATCAATTTTATTTAAAATCTGAAAACATTTTTAATTAAATTTCTCTAACTAAAATTATGTGATCGAAATAATCAGTTAGAATTTAAATAAATAGAAGTTGACCTTAATGTTTTGTTTTAAATGAACTATAGGGGATAATCTTTTTACATAACGCTAGCAAACTATATCTAATGTGTCCTTATGTATTTGTGTTTGTGTAAGTAAACCTATCATAGCTTAAAAATCGCTTGTGATATAATGAACCAGTTCGATTCGGTAGATTTTAGCAATTTTCGAAAATAAAGTTTTCGAAAGAATTTTTTTTTTCAAATAAACTTTAAACTACTAAATTGATCAAGGGTCAAATCAAACCAGCTCTTAACCTTCGGATAACTGACAAGTTTATTAGAGGCCTTAAAGTTTTCAAAGGAAAACGATTTTAACGGCTTTGCGATTTTATAAGAATTCATGTTTCTTCTGTTTGATGCACTGTGGACGTCCAGTAGAGCGAACGCTCTTTATGACGAATATCTAATAGTGCGAAAGGCATAATTTTTCATTAAATATTATAATTAACCGCTATAGTAACATAGGAGCTCCACAGGATCCTTATTGGTTATTGGACATTGAAGAAATTGCTATTCATCAGAAAGTTAATTTAAGAAAACAACGTCATCTGCTGTAAATTTGTATGTCAGAGTAGAATATTTTTTTGGACATGAAAAACTGCGTCAAAATTGCTAGCTTTAAATTTAACGCACTGGCGAACAAGTTTTAGATCATTGATTGGGCCATTTTGCTTGATATGAACGTTATTTTGCCAGCTGTTAGTTCTTTTGGGTTTAGTTTAATTTGATATTTCTTCATGAATAGACTGACACCTGGACAACGCATGGAAATTATTGTAATTAGAAAACTAAACAATTGATTTTCTTAAAGAAACATTTGATGAACAAATAATTTCCCATAATGAACCAGTTAATTGATCACAAATATCGTGAAATTTTAGCCAGATAAACTATTTGAATTGGGGCTGTGTAATGTCACTTGTCTACGTCGATAAAGCAAATGTGATTGAACATTTCGCTATGTTATCACTAACATTACTGTAAATAGTGATCGAAGATATAATTTCCTTCGAGCCAGCCGAGATGGCCATATGCTGAAAAACATACATATTTCAATACAAATGACGAGAAATTATTTTTCGAATAAGGAAAAATTCGAGGCAGTTAACATTAGATATCTGAGTTTCTTTGAGTTTTAAATTTTACGCCTCCAAAAAAATGCCTTTTATTTATTTAGGCCATAAATTTAGATCGTATCTGTTACACTGTATATGTTACTATATATTTGTAATGTATATAAAAGTTTTATAAGTATAATTGGGACACCATACAACTATGTCAGCTTCCGTTTAAGTTATGAACACACAAAAATTTCTATCTGTAACAGTCAGCTGAGAGAATTGACTTAAAATTAACAATTCTATTTTAGCAGACACACAAACACACACACTCACACAAATTCACACACTCTAATGTTTGATTTGTTGATATTGCAATATAAACTAAAATGTTTTCACTGCTTAGAAAAATACTGCAGTATCGCACAAATAATTAAAAAAAACAAAAAAAAAAACTAATTTAAAATTCCAAAAATCAATATGCATTTCATAATTATAATTTATCTTATCTAATGTTTAAGTACTCACACTTGCACATGTTTGCGTGCACACACATTAAAACACGACCAATCAACAACAACTAACAGCCACTTCAATATATTTATTTTCTAAACAAAATGACAAATTAATTAAGTTAATTAACTTTGCATGTTCTAAAAACTAAACATGCACAAATATTTAAAAATACTCGATGGCAAACAACAACAACAACAACAACAAAAATAAACAAAATATGAAACAACAAAATGCACTTGAACAATATATAATTTTAAAATAATTTATTAGGTGTTTATTTATTTTTTTAACTAAATTAAAATACCATGAGTAGAGTGGGCTGTAAGAAAAAGGACAAAGTTATTCAAAGGAATTAAATAAAACTACTAAATTGGCATTATGCCCCAGATGAGAGATAGACAAGACATATACAATATCATGAGATGCAAACCCAGTTATACAGCGCAAGTCTTTACAACAATATTTTCCTAGCTGATGTCTTCAGGACAACACCTGCCACTTCTATGCAATTTATCGCCTTTCTGCTTGCAGTCCTGACCAAAATAATGGAAAATATCCATAACTTGGCTGCAAGTAAATTTTATTGAAGAATAAAATAGTCGAAAAGTACATGGATTTTGTTGTGTTATAAATAGGCGACATTGTCTTTATCTTCCCTTCGATCAGACCTTTTTGAACGAAATTTGTATCGATTTAATTGTTCTTTTGGTATGAAAGAACTTAAGCTGTTGAATGTGTTTAATAGCACAATTGTGGTAGCTAAAATCACAAGCACAATAAATTTGTATCTTCTGCCACACTTCTTCCACAGCGGCAATATTCACTTCAGTGCGCGCTTTCCTTTGAGGTGTGGATATTATTTAGAGGATATGTGATATGAAATCTAACCATAGTTCGTTGGTAGGCTTGGACACATGGTCGATTGTGAGTACCATAGAAATGACAAGGACGTCTATAAGTTTTCCTAATTCATAACTGATTCTCAAAGTAAATTTGGATAATTTGGTAGCGTTGTTCAAGCGTCAATTTATTCATGATGATATGGCAAAGTGTACTGATCATAAATGTGAAAAAGTGATCGTAGTATTACAGGTAGCCCTCGCGGGCTTAAAACTCACAATATATAGTTCAGTTCACAATAAAGAAATACTTTTTGATGTATTAGTAACAATAATAACATTTTATTTTCGTAGAAGCATTCATAGAGAAAAAAGCGGCTAACAGTCACCCCAATCTCGCAAAGAAGTGCTTTTGTGACAACAGTGTGACGCTTTAGGACTGGGCGTTGCAATAATTCGAGTTCAAGCCGTTTAAAAATCAACAATTCTATCAAATTTTAACAAAACTTAGTTACTTTTTATTTATTCAATGCAATATTAATATACTAATATAATTTTTGCAACGTGGTTATTAGACTAAAGTTCTTAGATATTTTAATACAGAAAGAATTAGAAATGCAACAATCTGCCTGTTTGTCGAAAATTAAAATACAATTGAGAGTGAGAGTTTCTACTGAAAATAAAAACAAATTTTCGTTTTTTATTGTTATTTTCAAAATTTGTTCTTTCTCATAATTTTGTTTTAATCTTCTTCAAACAAACAGAATATTCCTGAGAAACAAGGGAAAATTAATTATAATTAATTTCAGCCTAGAAGGCAGAGCAGTAGCAATGTTGTATTTTGGGGGTAGCTCCAACCTTCATCATTCATGTTCATTTGTATATCGATATATTTGCTAGTTAATTATTAAATTTATATTAATCGACATTGCCTCGATATCTTTTTTCAAAGATTTAAAAAACTTTTGTTTGTTGAGGGTTTTTAGCTAGTCTATATATGCTTATAATATTGTAATTTTTGTAATTCTCATTGACTTTTTTAAAAGTTTTTTTTTATAAGTAAAGAGGTTTGAAACATTTAAAAATTAGGTTTAAGGTCTGCTGATGATTTGGCTTTAGCACCAATGAAATGCATGTATATAGACTAGCTAAAAAAACCCTCAACAAACAAAAGTTTTTTATATATTTGCTAGTTTTAAGGTGGTTCAGTTGAATGGGATTTCAAATTTTGCTTATATTTATACAAATTATGACGGGAAAAAGAATACGGGACGTCTCCGTCATTGCGGCAGTTCATATTAAATTCTTTAAGTCTTTATTTGTAACCTCAACTTGTTGAACTGAATACAAATGTTGGTGAACCAGTGATCGGAGTCTTTGTACTGAAGCCAATCCATATCCCGGATCAAGTAGATTCAACTGTATAATTTATTTAAATAGCTCTATTTCAAACATCTACTAAAAATTTTATAACGTACAAAAAACTGTTACACTTTTCAAGTATTACAAAATCCAATTAAACGTTGTTACTTCATATAAAAATTTTGTTTGTCTTTTCTTACCTCTTTAAGTAGCCTGATAAAATTCGTACGTGATTGCAATGAAAGAGAACTGTTGTGCCAACATACCTGCAAATAAAAGAAGTAATCAAATGAAATCGTTAAATATTAAATTTGTTGTTAAACAATTTTCGTTTGTGTACAATTTGAGTGAGCTAAAAAAAAAAATAGAAACGTTTTTATTGCTTTTTAATGCAAAAACGTCACTGCTTTCAAAATTAGTCACGTGATAAAAAAAAATAAAAAAAAATATATAAAAATAAAAGAAATATTTTGACAGCATTGCAAAAAAAACGCACAAGCAAATGTTGTTCCAAAATCGTGTTGTTGATGTATGCTACAACAATATTTAAGACACAGTTTGCATAACAAATATTCGTAAGACTATTTGTATAAAGCGGTATTGTGTTCGTTCTTTCTATTTAAATACTTTTTTACTGAGTACAACTCTCAGCCTGAGTTGTGGATGTGCATATTTAAAAAAAATATTTATTCAAAAGATATTTATTAAATTTCATAAGAAAAAGTGTTATTGTTAAGAAAGAAAGGGTTTCAAAATGTTTCAAAGAATATGAACAAAAACGTAAATATATAAGATTTTAAGGAAAACATATGGGCCACTACACGTGAAGCGGCCAGTCAAAAGATTTTTAGGATTATTGATTTGCTTATGTTGTGTTTAGATACGTTCTCGATTCGGATAGAATTGGCATGAAGAAAATGATGAAAAGTGCTTTCGTTGCTGACCCCCCGGTATGCATGTTATCATTGCGATTAGTGTTGTAAAAAGCGGCTACTTTTGACTACTCAATACTTTTTCGATTGAGTACTCCTCGATACTGCTCAGTAATTTTTTATATTTCAAAGTAAATATATTTAATAGATTAAAATTCGATTTTATTATTACACGTACTCCATAATATTTCATTGATTAGCAAATTTAATAATCCATCTAAAATATCTAACTAATCGGCCAGGCTTAAATGCTCTTAAATTTCCTCAAAACTGAGTTGCATTAATGTATAACATTTTCAACCAAAATGTTAGTCAGGGTAAAGTTCCCTGATGATCTGCATTAGCAACAGTGAAATGCGCATAGGAACAAGCTATACCCCTCAATAATCAATTGCAATTTTTTTTTAAACAAAATTGTTAATGTTTTACTGAATAAGTAAAATATTAATTTTGGGAAAAAGTGCGAATAAAAATTTTAAATATTAAAATTTTAGCAATTCCCGTAAAAAGCACCAAAATGTTAGTATTTGTATATGGAAATGCATCCCTGAAGGTATTGAGTAGTTAGTTTTGGGTATTGGGTACCGGGAAATATATATGGTATTGAGTACTCGGTACTCAAATATTCAATACTTTTACAACACTAATTGTGAGGTCAGCTTTGACATGAGTTGGCCATGTTGTCATCAATAGCAATGACGATAATGATGTCATCAATCGAATGACTCACCGTCATTAGAGAAATTATAATTCGGAATCAATTTAATTTAATGAAAAAAAATATGATGAGCGTGGAGAGGACGAATTATGATTGTGGTTTTGATTTGTTTATTAAGAAGGAGTTTTCTAGCTTTCGAGGGCAGTTTAATAGTTCCGCGCCGTTCTATATTTCCAAAGAGCAAACTTAAATTCAACACTAGCACTATTACATTTTTATCCATTACTAGATTATTGTGGAACTTCAAGGATGCTGCGTCTACCGGTTTGCTTTTGACAGCGATTGAAAGTACCCAACCTCGTTAATATTAACGAAAAAGAAAAAAAGTGAATTTTTAGTGCTGATTAAAATAATTTTTTACGTATGAAAACCCATCACAAAAAACATAGAAAGGCTTAATAAATATTATGAAGACTCTGCATCATCAATTTTAATAGTTAAAAACTTATTTACTGAGTTTCATTGTGATCCCAAACGTTCAGGTCGCTCAAAAGAGGTCGTCACGCCAGAAATCCATAAAATGGTATTGGACATTTAGAGAATGAAAGTGCATGAACTGCCTGAGGCTGTAGCTACCTCAACCGAGCGAGCACATCTTATTTTACTTTACCGCTTTTCTTTTAGTAATACAATTTAACTCTATTCTTTTTCCATTACTCCTTAAAGCCAACACAAACTCACAGCCTTTCCGGAATTCAGTGAGCTTTAGCTATTAACTGCCATAAAATTGAACACTTAAATCCAATTTAAATTGTTTCATCGTTGTATAATTGATCAATAAATTGTTTATTGTATTATTCATTCTAAGGCCTGACTTTATAAATAATTAATTCAAATGCAAGTGCCTCCTGCTGAATACACAATGAATCCATTCAATTTGTTTAAAATTTTCTTTCTAATAAATAAATCACATCGGCAACAAAGTGCTAAATAAAATAATACCCAATACATTTATTTGTATGGGGGTTTTTTTTTGGTTTTGGCATAGAAAAACAATAAAATTAAATCAGCATGCTAAATCATTTTATGGCAACTTAAAGAGGATTAATTATGCATCGTTTTTAATTTATTGGAAAACAAAAGAAGGAGAAAAAAACGTATATTAACGCACTGCAGACGATAAGCGGCACGCGTTTGATAATATATGTATATATGCATGTTTGAAAATAAATATGAATAAAAGAGATAATATGCATAAAAAATTAAATTAATAATAATACGAGCGTGTTAAAGAAACTCATTAATTATTGTGCATATGAATCAATAAAATTATAAATAGTAATAAATAATAAAAAGAAGAAATAAATTGAAGAGAACATCGAGTCGCATCCAGTTCAAGGAGTTGCAAGTTCTGCAAATGCTGTTGGTAATTTTTATATAAAGATTTGTCTGGAAACACATGAAGGCCATTTAATGCGTCTTGCTTTTCAATAATTTTTTTAGGAAATACAAAACGGTTGTTCGGTAATTTTCTTGGTACCAAAATTACATGTGTTAAGACACAACTGCTTAACGATATTTTTCCTATTAGAAACATAACAAATTATCTAAAAGTTCCCTTATTTTTAACCATAACATTTTTGTGTCCATGCCAGTATCCTCATCTAAATCTTAACTGCAAGCCATATAAAATTGCTGCCAATCAAATGCTGATTTTTAAGCTGTTTATAATAAAATGCAATAATCATATAAAAACATAAACATATTGTCCAAATAGTTTTGACTATTAATCGCCTGCTTTTTAATCCGATCAATTTATTCAAATGTCCACAAGCTAAACAGCCAGCCAATCATTTAAGCGCTGCATCAATCGCACAAACAGCCAGTCAAGCAATTGATGTGAGTTTAACGTGTGGCGAATAAATGAAAATACTATTGAGTATTAATGAAAATGCGGTCGTTTGATCGTATGCATACAATACAGCTTTAGCTAAAATAAAAATATGTTTTATTTATACAGACAAATCCCGGTATAGCGAATATCGCTTTAACGAAAAACCCGAATAACATCGAATAACTTGTATAACGAATGCTTTGAAAAATGTGTGCTCTATATAACGAATGCTTTGAAAAATAAATAAAAGACAGCAAATAATGCAAAAGCAAGGAAAACGCATTGCTGTACCATTAGTTTTTTATTAGAGAGAGTTTATTTTCAAATAAAATGCTGCGATCCTTTTGATTACATCTTAAGCCGTGCAAGTGTCAACGTGAAACAAAAATGGAAAACAGAGAAAAAATTTCATTGAAAGAAAAATTACAAATCTTGGATGATTTTAAAAAGGATATAAGCCTGCGTGAAGTATGTACATTGAAGAAAAAAATTTGTTTTTTTTATATCATTTTATTTACAATCTATTTTTGCAATATTAAGTAAATGGTGTAATATACAATTTAACCTTATTTTAAGACTTAACATGCCTTAATAAGCTTCTGTAAAGCTTAAAAACTCTAGTATATGTACACTCAAAATATACTGTACGTAATATATTATATATTATGTCCTGTGGTTCCTATAAGGAACAAAGGGCCACTTCTGTACGTAAAATGAACTGAAATTGTAATTTAAAACAAACGAAAGTTCACTTAAAAACCGGTCTGCTCATTTTTCATTTAAATTGAACCAAAAGTTCATTTAATTTTTAATGTTAAAAAATTAATTGACTTAAGCCCGTAAAAATAAAAGATTTTTCCTTTGTTTGTGTAGGAGAGGTAATCTCAAACAAATCAAATAAAGCAAGCAAAGAAAAAAAAATCAGCACTTGAAAACAACGGACAATATTGAATGTAACCGAAATTCCGTATTAATATGTCCTTAGTTTTTTGAATGAATGTTAGAATCAGTTAAAAATAAAATTGCTTACCATTTTAAAAGTTTATTCTTTTAAAAATGACTGAACGGATTACTTCTTGAATAACGTACAGTACGTTACTGTAATAATGTTGTGAGTGTAATATTAAATATATGTACATATTTTCAAGTATATTTACAGTTCGTAATTTTAGTTTAATGATATTTATTTATATATTTACAGATATTTTTTTATTTTATTTCCTATATGGGAGATCATGAATATGGAATCTTTTTAAGCTTCTAACCTCTCCTGTTTCAGCTAATTTAGATATAGCTGAGATATTCGAGGGATTACTTAGTCTTTTGAGATAGCGCGTACTAAATTTTCTTATTTCAGTAATGACAAGTGGAATATCTAAATCTTTATGTATTATTTTATTGTTAACAAACCAAGGAGCATTAACTATAAGTCTCAATGTTTTAGACTGGTATCGTTGCAATATTTCCAAGTTTGAGCTACTTGTTGTCCCCCATAACTGTATACCATATGTCCATACTGGTTTAAGAATAGTCTTATAAATTAGTAACTTGTTACGAAGGTTTAAATCAGACTTATGTCCCAACAGCCAATACAATTTCTTCGTAAATATGATTAAGTGATTTTTTTTTATTGCTGTAATATGTTGCTTCCAAGTTAGTCTTTTGTCAAGGTGTATACCTAAATATTGAACGCTCTCTGATTTAGGAATTTGAGAGTTATTTATAAAAACTGGTGGGCAATCTTTTCGTCCAAGTGTAAATGACTTTTCGACTTTTCAGTATTTATAGTGATTTTTCACTTCGCAAACCATTCCTGTAATAAATTGAGCTCATTTTGAACATAAACTGAAGCTGTAATCGCAGATTCATCAAAAGCTATTATTGCAGTATCATCAGCGTAAGTTGCTATTGCAGTTTTTTTTCGTAAGTTGTCATGTCGGCTGTATAAATTGTGTATAACATTGCAGCCAGCACACTTCCTTAAAGGTACTCCTGCATAAATAAAACGATAACGCTCTTACGTAAAACGATCTTTTCTCCAAATAAGATTTTAATAACAAGTAGATAGGCGCTGGTAATATTGTCTTGAGTTTGAAAAGCAAGCCTTGATGTCAGACCCTATCAGAGGCCTGCTTAATATCCAAAAATACTGCTAAGCAATATAATTTCCTTTCAAAAGCATCACTAATTACAATAATTATACGGTGACATCATTGCTCAGCTGTGCCATGTTTGTGACGAAATCCAAAGTGATAGTCAGGTATTATATTTTGTCTTTCTAAGATTAGCGTTAGACGATTTGAAACAATTCTCTCAAATATTTTTGAAAATAATGGCAGCAAACTAATTGGTCTATATGAGGAAACATTATTTTCGGGCTTTTTTGGCTTAGGAATCATAATAATTACTGCTCATTTCCATTGCGTGGGATAGTGCGACAGTCTTAAAATCGCGTTATATATTAATGCCAAATATACTACAGCTTTGTCCGATAAACTTTTAGCAACTATAGAGTCTATTTTATCGTAGCCAGGTAACTTACTATTATTGAGCTTAGATATTTCATTTTTGACTTCTGCAATAGTACACGGTTTAATGGGAAAATCCACTTGGCAAGGCGAATCTAGAAAATTTAAACAATAACTGTCTCAAAGTCGGAAGCAATAGTTCAAAAAATCGCCTATCTTTGGGAAATAGTGAGTATTCTATTATGGAAAAGGAGCTCTATGGTTGGTTTCTCACCCAAAGGAAAAAACATATCGTCGGTCACAGGTTGACAAGTCTTATTTCGCAAAAAAATCGAATCGGGTTTTTGATGCCAAAAGACTGTGTTTGTCCTTCTGAATCTTAGTACGTTTCATTTATATTCAAAAAAAATTTTTTCTTCCCTACTTCTCCTACTAATTTTGGTTATTTTATTTACTTCCAACACGGTTTAGTAACGGAGTAATAACGTTTTTTTTTGTCTCCTGAAAAGTACAAAAAACATGTTAAGAGTTATCAACCTGTAACCGACGATATGCCATTAAATGGAATTGCACTAAAAGTTAAAGCCAAGGAGATACAAAAAAGCATTTATATTGGTGGCTTTCATGCACGTGATGGCTGGTTATCTAGATTAAAAAAAGTTATACTGAATTAGACTTCTTACGGAATCAGTGGAAAAGTTAGCATCCAGATCTGATCTCATAAATCCTTTTAAAATAAAAATTTTAGAAGACCATAATTTAACTCTTGATGTTATTTTCAATGCTGGTGAAACTGGTCTCTATTTTAAGATGATGCAAGATAAAACATTCAGTTGTTTTAGTTATTAATATTAACTTTAAAAATATAATTAAATATCCAAGAACTGAATGATTTTTATTGTTTAATAAATAAAAAAAACTTCGCGATTTAATGAAATTTTTCGTTATAGCGAATAGGCCTGACATTATATCGTTCGTTATAGCAGGATTTGCTTGTATATTTTCTTTATAAACGATTAAATGCATTTAGGATTATTGTGGCTGGCATTAGATTAAAAAAGGATACAAAAACGCATACACAAAGTCAAGTATAAAATTGTTAGCCGGCTGTTCAGATGATAAGACAATTATGCTTGCTGGGTTGACTGGTTGTTTGAAAGATCTGCAAACAGGAAGTTCATTGTTTTATTGTTGCCCATAAGCCAAATTGGTTGAAGTTTTGATGAAAATCTTTTACAAACTTTAACATAGAAATCTTTAAATAGTGTACAGTTGTGGCCAATACGAGTGCACTTTGTGGCTTAAATATAAAAGTTTGGTTTTGTTTAAGTTAAATTGTGTTTATATGAGATGAAAGTTTCAGACAAAAGTGAAGAAAATTCTTATACGCCACACATATATTTTTCATTCACTGCAAATGGAAAGTTTGTCATTTGATATTTGTATTATCTAAAATATTTATTTGAACGCAAGGGAACCAATAAGTCATATAAAGAGCATTAAGAAGTTAATACAAAGTCGATTTCTCGAAAATGTTGAGTTTCAGACCCCTAGGAAAATTGCTTATTCAGTTTTTCTTTAACAATCGTTAGGTGCCACCAATTTTAACAAGTTTGCAAAATAGAAAAATATACTTTTTACATAGTAATCAAGTACTCTTGCTGGGTAGGAAAAAGACCTAAGAATAGAAAAGTTTGGTGGAAGTCCATGCTATATCGGCACCAAAACTTACAACTATTTCTAATTGAACAGACGAATTTCAATGTGGCTGTGCCAGCTACAAATAATGAACCACTTTCTGAACATACAGTTGAAACATTTACTTCTATATCAACGACAATTTTCACGTCCAATATTCTCAAACATTTTCGAAAAATTTTTAAATTTAAAATCATCACAACACGTACATACTTAATTTTATACGTACAATTTATCCCCTTTTTTACAAATTCTATTTATTTTATTGCTCGTATAATGCATTCCATTGTTTCCAAGAAAAAACTAATACCAAAAACATCGAAATGTAACTCTAAACAATTTTAATCCCTTCATATTCGTATCCATGTCATTTATTCTTGGCACGTGTCATACACAAGTATAAATTTCCGGAAAAAAAAATATCCAACTTACATGCAGAATTTACGACCTTAAGTCATTAAAACCAAATGAAATGACTTTTGTTGTATTTTCGGACAATAATAAAATAAAACTAAATAAAATGAAATGAAATAAAGAGCATTATGACTTGTTGCAAGATATGTTTTATGGTACGCAGTATTCACTTAATTTTACAATAAACAATTTGTTTAACATGACAGTTCAAGTCATGTAATAAAGTTGAGACAAAATACTTACATGCAATTTGGTGAAGGGGGAGCGGGCATAAAATGGAAATTAATGGTTCTTGATTGGGGAATATAATAAAAAAGCCTGACTGACCAAATTTATATTTAGTTAAGGAAGTAAAATAAATAAAACAATAATTTGTACTGTTGTAATGAAAATTCTGTATTGAATTTGTTAAGTTAAAACCAATAGTAGTTCTTCCAGGGGCTGTATACGCTTCACCTGTATAGTTATTAAAATCCTTCTTCTTTTCGTGGAATTTGATTATTTTAATATTATATTTTTTGTGAAACATTGAAAGTTTTTTCGCAGTAAAAGTTTGTTTTTTTTTGGTTTTTTTACAATACTTATTACACTCTCATTCAATTGACATTAATAATTTATGCTTCGTTAAAAAGTTAAGCGAATTGAACTAAAAATTCACAAAAATACCAATATTTCCACAAAACGTGGAATATTGAAAATTCTCAAAAATACAAAATTAAAAAAAAATTTCCCAAAAATATTAAAATTAAAAAATTTTATATTATCATTTATTATTACTAGAGTACGCCTAGTGGTCGAAATTTGACCGCTAGTTTTAGTTGCATTCATTTAAAGAGAAAAAAATCTACCAAATTACTTATTCCCTTCCCCATGGAAAAAACAATAAACGAAATAAAATTGCATACAATCACTCACATTTATAAAAAAAATCTTTTTACTCATATACATACACATTACTCTCATTGCTTTGCTTATGTTTTAATTTGAACCAAAACTTACATAAGTAAATAAGTGTACGTGTATATTTTTAGCATTTGTAGTGGTGTCATTTTTATGAGCCTTTTATTCCTTTAACACTAAACCAATTCAAATAGTATATAGTCGGGTCACTTAAGCTCAACAATGTTTACAATTGGACAAAAGAATGAAGAAAATCGGTTGGCAAACAAAGGAGAAAAAGGGATCTAAAAATTTATCTTTGCCTAATTATATATAAATTATGTAAAGGCCATAAGCACCGCTACCCAACGGATCTTTTGTGCAGCCCGAGTGTTCACTAAAGTAAAGTAAGGCTACGAATGAAGCCTATTGCTCTACACAGTGCGATATTGTATATTTCACATGGAGTCATAAAGATGCCTCCAAGGAACTTTATTCTGCTTACCGCCACCGCCGGACAGTCACAGAGAATGTACATTTAAAATTGTAAGCAATTTTATTTTTAACTGATTCTAACATTCATTCAAAAAACTAAGGACATATTAATACGGAATTTCGGTTACATTCAATATTGTCCGTTGTTTTCAAGTGCTGATTTTTTTTTCTTTGCTTGCTTTATTTGATTTGTTTGAGATTACCTCTCCTACACACACAAAGGAAAAATCTTTTATTTTTACGGGCTTAATTCAATTAATTTTTTACCATTAAAAATTAAATGAACTTTTGGTTCAATTTATATGAAAAATGAGTAGACCGGTTTTTAAGTGAACTGATCTGTTTTAAATTACAATTTCAGTTAATTTTACGTACAGAATATTTTGAGTGTAATTATACGTTTCGCTTGTCTAAGCCAAACGGATGACCCAATCCCAACCAAACCTGAGACAATCACGTAGGTTTTTGGTAGGATAGTACGAAATTTCAAGTCGATCCAGTTCAAAGCTACAACGTTTTGAAAACGCAAAACATACATGCCGTTGACATAAAGGTTAAGAATTCAGAAATATTCGTTGTGTCGCTCTTCTTTTTTTGTAAAAATTTTATTAAAATATCTTGTTGATTCACCTCTGGAGCGGAGAATACTTTTTTATTTTTCCATTGATGTGTGTGTAAATTAAAAACTTTAAACTTGTTTTCAGACGAATGAGTTTTTTTTTTTTGGAGATATGACAATGTTGCAATAAATGAGCGAACTGTCGTCGCAAATATATCGAGCAAAAATTATGATTTTAGGAATAAATCGAACGTTTATGAATAATATGAAATTCCTCACATGGTTGTTTGTGAACTATTTGGAAGTCTCCACTTTCTCAAGAATTCTATAAAGCTCTCTTACACAAATCGATTTCAAGTAAAATATTTTACATTTTCGAAAAGTTCAGCACACTATCGTACTCTGTTTCAAAAATGCCGATACTCATTACCGTCCCGAAAATTCTTATTATTATTTTTCATATTGATGGCCAGTGGCGCCAAACAACATAGTCGCCTCACATTATCAACATCGTCGTGCTTCTATTTGGAAAACCCTGTAAAAACTTAAGCAAATTTTCTCCTTCAATTTAAAATTCAAAGGCCTTCTTTTTTGTCCTGACTACAACCATAATATTATTTATTATTCTCTTTCTAAAAATAACACAATCAAATCCCTTATTATCAAAAAATTAACAATCAAAGTAAAAACACACAAGGAAATATTTAAAAACTCTCTTGTACTTGAGTTATTTTAGAAGTGACATCTTGACTATGTAATGTCAAGTTGTCTTTCATACATATAAATAATTTTAACACTCCTAAAGCTGTTCAAAAATAAACAATTAAGTATTTTGAAAACACTTTAAAGGAAGTTTAAATTTTTTTCCCACAAACACTCAACTTTCAGCTGCTCTTATTCACAACTTATAATTAAATTGTTAAGAAACATAAACTAGTGCTTTTATCTTTAAAAAACCAAAAAAAAGCAACAAAAAAAATAACAAGATGATGATAATCTTGTCAAATGTAAATTGTACGATAAATACTCGTGAAACTGTTTGTAGAGATTTTGTCACGGGAAATGAAAAGACAAAAGAGAAAAAAATACGATTTTAATTACTTTGTTTGTGTAAATGACAGCTGTCAAAATATTTCAAGTTCTTTTTTTGGTTTTGAATCATGGTTGGTTGGTGGTTTTAACGAAGACAGCACATGAAACGAAGTAATATTTCCTTTTAGTTAAAAAAAAAACTGATGGACTTTAATGCGTTCCTGATTGCCATAAGAACAAGTGGTTTTAATTTGTTTCATCAGATTTAATTCTAAGGAGTTAATAGACAATAAAATCTTATGGTCTGCATTTTGGAAGGCGTTAAAAATGATACAATTGCATGGCACAATAAAACAAAGTGGGACTTTTGTAACAAAAGAGAGCTAAAATATCATGCCTTTTGGCAGAGCATTTCGAAGCATGAGCCCCAACAGTAACTAACGATTCCCGCTAGAAACCTGTGAAGCAATAGTATTTGCTGGGCTTTGAGGATTTGCTGTTCGCATATAAACTCTTCGCCTGCAGTCTGATGCCTTAATTGTAACTGCTGCGTTGCTTTGTTTCACCTCTTATATAGACAAAACTTTAAGTTGAATACTTGTATTAACAAACAACAATTGTGCAAACAAATAACAATATACAGTTTTTTTTACAAAATCAACAAAATTGATACAATTTAGATTTCTTTGAAAGTTGATTTTTAAAAACTCACAACAATTGCTGCGGGTTAAATGTAAGTCACGATTTTATGTTTTCATAGTCATCCGCTTTGCCTTCTTAATTACACAGTAAATCTTTTTTAATTCAATAATAAACAAAATATACAATTGATTAAATTTATAGATAAAAAAAATTTTATTATTTGCTCTTTTTTTGCAAACCAAATAATAACAAAAACAAAAAAAAAATAAAAATAAAAAACAAAAATCAAAACTTCATAAAATTATTAAATCTAATTATGAATTATGAATATATGAAATATTCATGAATGTAAACTAATAATTTAGATTTATTAAATTGTATAAATTAAATTATTATTCTAATTGCATAACTTAAGGCTAAAACACAATAATAACAACTGTTGCCTAACATCAGGCATTTTACTAGATTTTGTACAAAACTACTTGGTATTATTAATTAATGATTTAAAAAGAAACACAAAAACGAATGCATAAAATAAATGTTAAAAGGTTCTTGTTGAAAAAAAATAGTTTTGAAACAGTAAAACCTTTAGCTTTGGATAAGAAAAGTTTCATTAAATTTGATTATTTGATGTTTAAGACTCTTTAAGGAACAAGAATGGACTGTTATAGAAATAGGACAAATCAAATAAATTTCCTTACTTTGTAATTTTTCTAAGTGTATAATAAAAGTTTTAATCAATAACAATAATAATAAGTTTCAGATCAATAATAGTTAAAACTTCTAACTTCGCATAATTAAATCATTTAATTTCACACATATTTTAATTGGTCAGATAAATAACAGAAAAAATTAAGTTACAACTTATTTAAAATATTAATATTACATTGGCATACTTGTGGAGTTACTCGTGTATTGCGGTTGATGTCAGTTTTCCCGTTTTAAATAGCTATCAGCTGGGATATCACTACGACTAAGCAGGACGAGGTTGCAAAGAGGACTGACTTAGAAAATGGTTGAATGGTTGAACCACTTTTTTTCTTTTATCATAACCAACAAATGTTATACAAATTAAACCTTTTGTAGATACCCCTTCAGGACCTTAGCTTATCGTTTCAATCCTTTATTTCCCAACAGTACTTGATCCTTTGTTTGTAATAACAGCAGCCGATCTTCTACTCATAATTTCTTCTATAATTCTACTTCGCTCATTGGAGATTTAATTTCATGCTTCTTGAACATCTCATCGTCCCGAAGTTATCCTAACGTATATCACGAAATAAAAAATGAAATAAGACCGCTTCTCCTAAAAACTCAAGACTTAAGGAGTCAAACCTGATGTGTGTGAGCGGGGTCTGAGATCCTGAACTTGTGGTCCATAAGTGGTAGAAATTTGGATCATCTTATAATTTTTTTTTATATAATGTTGAAACTTTAGATTCAATTTCCCATAGCAAAATTGTTTGGCGATACGTGAAGAAAAGTTCGCGATGACGATCTGTCTAAAGCTCAAAGAGCTGTCTAAAGAGCAAAAGAGTTGTTACGCATGCACGAACGCGGCGAATTGTCAAACATTGTGTTCTGTGATGAAAACAATTTTTCAATTGAGCAATTACTAAACTCTCAAAATGATCGTGGTTACTTAACTCAATGCACTCACGAAAATTTGAGCCTACGAACAGCCACCCGAAGTAATTTTGCATCTGAAGAAGTGATATGTACAGTTGTGGCCGCCAATCGCCGCTATCTAATCGTTTTTATCGAGCCTGGTGTCAAAGTAGATCAACTTATTATCGTGAAAATGTTTTGGAAGCTGCTTTAAAGCCGTGGACACGCAAAGAATTCGGTCGTAGACCACGAACATTTCAACAAGACTCGGCACCGTCTCACAAAGCTCGTGTGTGTCCTAAGAATGGTTAAAATCCGTGTTTCACACTTCATTTCGTCCACATTAGATTAAATGGGATTAAATATCCCATCTGGACCGTTTTGACGAGCAAGGTGAGCTCAAAAAATATGCCAGTATGGATGCGCTGAAGAAAGCCATTGCACAGGAATGAGCCAAAATGCCGCAAGATCATATTCGTGCAGCATGCATCTAATTTTTTAACCGTTTGAAGGCCGTAGTCAAGACAGAAGATGGCCATGTCGAGCTAAAATGAATGAATTCTGAAATTCTTATTATTTCCACATATTTTGTAATTTGAATCAATAAGAAATAATATCACACAAAAGAAATATGGGCGTTTGAATAGGTAACACTTCAATCGTCCAAACCCTCTACATTTCATGCCGATTAAAACAAATAGACTTTTGTAACACAATGTAATTAATCATCTACTTATTTTTTCTCTGTTGTCAATAATAACATAAACTAATGGCATTATTTATTAACTATAAAAATTAACTATATAAATACTTTATAAATA
Organism: Gymnocheta viridis; assembly: GCA_956483585.1. Taxonomy (NCBI): domain Eukaryota; kingdom Metazoa; phylum Arthropoda; class Insecta; order Diptera; family Tachinidae; genus Gymnocheta; species Gymnocheta viridis. The sequence continues at coordinate 79,756,205 of OY101444.1, read as the reverse complement.
CTTTACAATCGATGACGTAATTTAAAGTTCCCGGAAAAAAACAAAAAAAAACAAAATAAAAACTCTGATTGCGTTGACTAAGTACCAGAAATTTAAAACGACAACTTAAGACAAACACAAAAACTTACATCCCATATAAATAAAAATAAAAACTCTAATGAATTGAAAACACTTGAAGATATAAAAATAATAAGAGGAGAAAAAATGACACAAAATAAATGAAGAAACTCAATTCAATTTAACTTAAATGTGTGACAGCTGTGCGGAGCATAAAAAGAAGTAAAAAAGTGTATTTTTAAGTAACACAAAAGAGAGAAAAACAACTACAATATGCCCAACAACAATTGTCATGACAGCCTTAAACTTGACATTGACATTGAAAATTAAATGGCGACAAACATATTGTGGTAGAGGCAACAAATAAACCAAAAAAAAAAAAGAACTATATGTGCAAATATGTTGATTGTAGTTCCTTCACTTATGTATGTATCTTTAGCTGATGTTGTCTTATGTTTTTTTCCTCAGAATTACATGTCTTTTCTTTACAGTTTGACTATCTTTTCGATAGTGTCCAACCGTAGACAGTTTTAAGAGATCTCTGCAAAAACCGAAGTTCGGCTAAAAAAATTAAATGTATGTATGTCTGGTCATACGTTGACTGAATTCGTAACTAAATTTTTATTACTTATCTGGAAACTCAAGAAACGTTTCTCTCCGCAAAATAAATAAAATTGTAATTAGTTGGTATTAGTAGAGATGGACAACGCTGACGTGACTATCGTGATGACGCACGACCGTGATTAATTTTTTGTCGCAATCACGAGAGCTCGCATGAAAATGAGCATACAAAAGTAAAGTATGAGTGAGCGTGCATGAGTAGATTTTTAGTGTGATTGCTCCGTGAGTTTTTTTGATTATTGTAAGTTTTTCAAATAATTTTTTTAATTTTTTCAAATAATAAAAACATTTTTTTATAAGTATTTCGTGAGCGTTTGTTTTTTTGGATTTTGACATTACAATTGACATGAGCGTGCGCGAAAATATGAGCAAAGAAAATAAGGTCGTGCGTAAGCGTGCATGAGCAAAATTTTTTATCGTGAACGTGCATGAGCTTCCAAAAAATCAATAAATACACATAATTTAATATTAATTATAAATTATGTATATACATATATATAAATTTTGAGATCTTGGGATAATTAATTAAAAAGTGGGTCAACATTTATTTAATTGTGGCAACAACCTACAATTCTACCAAAAAAATTTATATTTTTAGAAAAAAAAAAATATTATAAATAATTTTTGATTAAAAAATTAAATGTATTTAATTAAATTTACATCAATGCATTGGGCGGTATTCAGTGTTTAGTGCGTTTTGCATTGCAGCTCCTTGCAAGTGCAACTATTTTGTTATTAATAGTGAGCACCGTTTTTTAAACAATATTGCAAAGTTTACTTTAACAAAGTCTTTTCAATTTTCTTTCAAACTTTGTTTCGCTGCTACACATCTACACAATTAATTTTGTGTTCGTTTGTTGGTTGAATATGCAAACGAAACACACGCATGCAACCAGATACAAGGATGTGTAAATGACAAACGAAAAAGAAAGCAAATTTACGAGTACAGAAAAGTATGTACTCAGCCCCTTTCTTCTTTGCCTTATCACCATCAAACACAAGGCTTTGCAAAGTAAACTTTGACTGTGGAAAAGCAGTCATATATTCACAATTTTCGACCATTAAAAAACGCAAGGCTACAAAAACTCAGCTGGATTATTGATCAGACCTGTGTTACAGGATCATGTTCATCATCAACAAATAAAAATTTATTAAATCACTGTGCAGTCTTCCAAATAAATTCAAATTAAAGATATTTCATTTGTGGACCACTTTTTGTTTGAGTTTTCTCTTCTTGTTTGTTTTATTGCATCAGTCGATTCCATGGCTTTCAAATTTCTTAGTAAATAAATTTTGTTCTTTACAAATAACAGCTTTAAAACTGAGAGATGACAACGCAATGCACATGCAAAAAAAAACTATACCATTTTCAGTGGCAAATGCAAATTTTAATATTTTGTTGCTGCATTGCAAAGAAATGTTACGATATTTGGCATTTGCACTTATGCAAGACCATTCGCATCAAATACTGAATACCTCTACTGTTATTCTTTCATTAGCATTATTGTAAGAAGACTCAAGTTGCTAATTTGTGCCCTCTTTATATACATAGTACATGTTAAAGAACGTCAAAAATTCGTTTTTTAAGTATTCTGAACATTGGTTACATATCTGTGCAAAAGGAATCTAAAATAGGACCCCTTTTAATGACAACTTAAAATTAAATTATCCAAATATGCACTACTTCCGCATCCAAATTATTACATTTTCATAGCATTTCAAAGTAGGTCTACCTGTATTTTTTAACATTAGAACGTAAAATTGTTTATTCATAATCGCATTTATCCGGGGCAGTATTATAAAAGACATACAAAACCTATATTGCTTGAACTTCGGTGATGTGTGGTTTTTGATTATTATTCTGTGCTTTATAATACCTTCAATTGTCACGTAGCATACGCACGTGTATCTTGAATTGCAATATAGGGTCTGCCAACAAGCGATTCTATTCTGATATGTGGAAAAACGAGAATTTTTAAGCGAAATCATATGATCTTTATTCAATTGTTAAAAAAGGAGGGTATATCATTAATAATGGAATACAATATCAGACAACTGGCCGCTATAACTGCGCTTGCAGGAGTTTTTTCTTTTCATGAAATTTTCCATCACCAATTCGCACATTTAATAGAAACCACACGATTAGAAAGGATTTCACTCAAAAGAGTGATGGTATCGTTAGTTGTGTGGAACGTGACACTTAGTATTCTATTTCCATGTTCGCTCATGTTCGAACAACTGTGCGCTTAACTAATCTTGTTATTAAAAAAAATTATGTTCTGCAATTGACGACTTTTAACCGAAGAAGTCTAATCTGCTTAATCGGTCGGCTTGAAAAAATTAAAAAGCTTTCGAAGTGGGTAGATAGAAATAATATTGAAAAAGTTTTTTTTTATGAGTGTTTTATGTACTTTAAGAAAATATTAAAAACTATTGTCATTTAGAAGAAAAAAAAAAACTATAAAAATTGGAAAGACCAGATGATAAAAAATAAACTTCGAAGTAAATGACAAAGACACTCTTTGTTTTTTAAAATTTAAATTGAAACATTTTTAAAAATTTGCTTGACAGATGTAGTTAAAAACTGAAGAGGCGAACAGACGGAAAGACTTATACACAAAAAAAAAATTAAACTTAAACTGTATGAAACAGACCACCTGCTGCAGCTAAAATACATGAAGACTAATGATTTTTAGACTCCCTGAAGTTAAAATTATCAAATCAACTGAATTCTTCTTATTGTAAAATCGATTACTTTTTTTTAATAACACATCAGCTGCAGTAATGCTGTCTACATAGTTCGTAAAAAAGTAAATTAATTAAAATTTGTAATCGCACTTTTTAACAAAAAATAATATGTAAAATAATAAAAAGAAAATTTTAGTAAATTTCTTATGTGCTGTTCATAGAATCCAAGAAATTGACTTGAGCAGAAAATATATATGGAAAGCACTCGAATGACTGAGTGGTTTTTATAAAAATTGTTCACTCAACACGATTGCTTGGATTCTATGAAAAGCACATTATTGTTTCACAATTAGAAAATCTGAAATTTTCAGTATATGACAGTGTCAGATCATTGGCAAACGAGTTAGTCCTTTTATAATTAAATCTATTTTGTAGTAAGTCCTTGGAGAATCTCGGGGGAACATTATGAATTATTTTGAAATTTTTGTTTTGAATAATCTAAAGCTTTTCTGTATGGATTTTGGCAGTTCTGTGAAACCAGGCTGGACATCCGTGGGTCAAGATCGGTCGAATACACATATTATATAACAATGTCTTATTTTTAAGGTTGAGCTTAGACCTCCAATGAAGTATGGGGTAAACACCACGTCTGCACTGTATAGCCTTAACACAGATGTAATTGACAAGTTGTTTAAACTATTTTTTTAATCTAAAATGGTGCCTAGATATTGGATGCCATCTTTGATGAGACCTACGGCAGGGTTGTATGTTCTCGTCGCTACTATTCAATATATACATTTATGGAAGCCATTGAAAAAGAAAGAATAGACCTACATAGACAGGAAGTGTTTATGAACAGCAGCAATATTGGCTGGCAGCATATCTGGCCTACAGAATCTTACTGAGTTGTTTTCATGTATATCAAAAAATCAAAAAAAAAAAATTAGATAAGACCGCTTCCCCTTAAAACTCACTCAAGACTTGAAAAATCAAACCAGAAGTTTGTATGTGCACCGGGTCTGAGATCCTGAACTTGTGCTACGGAAGTACTGCAAATTCGGATTATATAACAATTTTTTTTTTGTATACAATGCAGAAACTTTAGACATAATTTTCCAAAGAAAATTTTTTTTGGAGATACGTGAAGATAACTTCGGGACTACGATATGTAAGTGAATTATATGGATTTAAAATTGCAACAAAGAAGACAAAATACATGATAATCAGCAAAAAAAAATTATACAACAGCATCACATTAAAATTAAAAATTTTAAAAATTTGGGAGTTCTAATAAATCATCAATGGAATGTATCCAAAGATACATCGTGTTACATAGAGATGTCAAGAGATGCTCTTTAAAAATAATACAAAATATTAAAAAGTAACGATATCGGTATACAAACAAAAACCAGATTTATTAAATGATTTGTATGGTTCCTGCAATTATATGCTGCAGAAACATAGACAATAAAAGCGAATCATGAGAAAAAAACTTGAGGCATTTGAAATGTGGCTGTACCGAAGAATACTGAAGACACCATGAATAAATCGAGTTAGAAATGATGAGGCGCTAGGGAGAGTGAAGGTAGATCGACAACTGAATAAAATGGTAAAAAACCGAAAAATGTCATATCTGGGATATATTGTCAGAAATGATTGGGACATATTGTCAGAAATGATATACATATACATGGTGCTTAGTGGAATGTAAGTGTATTTTAGAGTGGCAAAAAAAAAATTTAGCAGGTATTTATTGCGAAAGAATTGATCACAAAATTTTGTGACGCACGCTACAAAAAACGCAAGTAACTTTGAAAGTTAATGAGTGTTTTCGTAATTTTTGCTGAATTTTGCATAATAAAGCATACAAAATTTAGTTCCTAAAAGAAAGTTGAATATAAGTGAATTTAACGATAATTTATTTGCAGCCAAACAATTTTGTCGTTTTTTATCAAAAGACGTGAACCCTCTGCGACGACCGCTACGTGACACACGCTACATTCTTTACATTCTATTTTCTAATCTGATATTTCATACCTAATTTCCATGTTTCCAAAATAGTAAACACAAAATATTTTAACTAAAATTTAAGTGAATTCAATATATAAAAATATGGCTTTCGATACGACCATCTTCATTAACACTAAAGTAATGATATGAATACCTAAAATTTGTTAATTTCTAGTACGAAATTAAAAGATCTGAGGCACGCCACCATGACGAAAGAAGTTTTCTGGATGCCGCTAGAAACAGAGACCTTGTTCTCGTATAAAAATATTATCACAGAACATATTTCTACTTTGTTAGATACGTTGTAGAACTTATTGTATGGTCGCGTATATCCAAATAACGGATACGTAAGTAAAAGAAGAAGTTGGGTAAAACTTTCCCCGATAGTAAAACATTTTTGTAGAAATGCGTTTTAGCGAATTATTTACATATTATTTATTTATTAAAGTAAACAGCCGAGCCCTTAGGGCCTTATATAGCTGGTGGACTACAATATTAAATTCATATATATGCAACAACTTATAAACTACTAACCATAATACATAGCAAATTAAATATAGTAAAATGTAAAAGAGCAAAAAATAATAATACAAATATAAAAAGTTTCTATTTTGCGCATACATTAACCTGTTTGATCTTGCATTGGATCAGTTCAAATGCAAGGAGAAATATTCAAAAAGCTTGATCTTGAATCAATTACGATTAAAGTTAAATATTCTTAAAGAGCGTGGTGAAGAATTCCAACACTTGGCAACTCGTACATGAAAGGATCTGTCATATATAGCGCGATTTCTAGCTGGGAATAAAAGCTGTGGGTTTCTATCACTCTGCAAAAATACAAAATTTTTCCGAACATACATACTCAGGGCAATCGGAGACCATAACTTTATAAAAGAATAGAAGTGATCTAATGTTTACGCAACTTTTAAAGCTGCAGCCCAAAAAATCATTCACATATATTGTAAAATGATCATGAATTTTTAAATTGTAAACAAAACGAATTATACTTTTTAAAAGTAAGATACACCTATTTAAGTCTTCAGCACTACAACCCGAGTAGACCTCTATACAATGTAATAAATTAGACATCAATAAAGAGTGAGCTACGATCTTTCTGATATGAAAAGGTAAATATAAATTCAATGCATATAGTTTCCTTAGGGTGAAATTGATTTTAGAAATTAATCCACTAATATGGTGCTCAAATCTGAGATTATTGTCTAATAATACACCAAGACATTTTGTATGATCTACAAAGGCAATAGCCTGGCCATCGATGGTTATAGATAGATCAATCGTAGTGCTTGGCGGTTTAAAAATGAATGCCTTAGTCTTAGAAGAATTAATACGAAAATTACAATTTCTCATTCAATGTGACACATTATACAATAAAGTATTGATATCATAATCGAATACATACAAGAGCTGATGATGACCCTTAAATAGTAATTGTATATCGTCTGCAAAGACGACGTACATTCTTAATGGCTTGTGTTTTATTATTTATTTAATTTTATTTTCCACTTGTTAAAATATTTTTCGGTTGCAGTCAAGCTCTCTTGCATTCGCGTGATTAGTGCATTTAAATCTTTTCCACTGTTTTTGCTCAGAATTGTATAACTTTACTGGCTCGCATTTTGCATTGTGATCTTGTTAAGCAAAGCTTGAAACTCTCTGAAATATATTTAGAAAATATTTAATTTGAACTTGTTACAAGAAAATATTCATAAGTACCTATTTGTGTATTAAGTAACATTCCCGAAAACTATATTCTTTTCATATCACCATCTCTGGATTTTATGATTGATTTTTATCGTTTATTTTTATTTGCCTTTTCTTACATTTAAATCCATCTGGCACGCTTTTTATAGCTCAAAGGCATAAATACTTCACAAATTGGCGTAGATAAAAAAGATCAATGCCGCCAGAAGCAGATTATAATTCATAGATATCCCAACTTCAAACTCCACGTTACACTTCAAAGTGTACACATATTTTTTGTTGTCTCAATTTTTGTCGCATGCGACTGTAAGTGTAAATAATTAATAAATTGATAAGGACAAAAAACAACAAGACACACAACGACATGAACTTGACGATCGATACTATTTGTAAATAAAACTAATACGTGGGATTATAAAGATAAAAATATTACTATTGATAATTATTTTAAGCAGCTCGTACATTATAAAAATGACAATAATAATATTTATGGTAGTGGGGGTTATTTAAAAGAAAAAAGAAGCAACGAAATCTTGAAATGCCATAATAACGAAAATGACTTTAACATCAAATAAATCAAAGGCATATGAAAATATATCAAGCCTATAAAAATATTCACCATGATTTATAATTATTTTAGTACTTTTTTGTCGGTCTGTCTGTCTGTCAGTCTGTCTGTCTGTCTGTCTGGATGTGTGTCAAAACAATAAACACACAATCCGACAGAAGTGTTTTTTGAAGGGAAGAGAAGTGTGAGACTTTTATACTACAAACTTAGATGCTGTCAAAAAGGAGTTAAAAAAATCCTTATTTACTTTTAACCTAAAGTGCATAATATATTTTGTAAGGTCGAGGGTTCTATGAGTAAGTGTTGGCTGAACAAATTTGTTCCCATTAAGTTTAGTAAAACAACACCGTTTTGCTTGAAGGTGAAGTTGAAATTTAGTTCTGGTCCTACGAAGCAGATTTGGATTCAATTGAACTAGTGTCGCTGTATTAAAAGCACACCTCATTTCAAAACTTATGAAACGTCTTATTAGAGGGTGATCCAATTTATCATCAAAACTATTCCCAAATTAAGGAAGTTTTGTATAAAACATTTTATAATTTTAACATATACTTTGGAAAAATTTAGCCAAAAATATTAAAATCATGATTGAGTGAAAACTAACCTTTTTAGCAAAAGAAAAAAATCAAAAAGAAAGTTTTAATCTTTGTGCAAATAACGCTGATTAAGTGTTGATCAATTTTCAAAAAGTGTTTAAATGAAAGCCGGTGTATTTAACGTTACACTTTTGCCATCGAAATTTCGTAATTAATAAGCCCAATTCACAATCTTGTGGAAATGGTCTTGCATTGTAGCATTTGCAAAGTGGTGTATCATATTTTTACTATACACTAACAAAATATAATGATATGTACTTGCTACTCTTGTATAAATAAGCAACACCTAAAGATAAGTAGTATGTATATATTTGCACTGTACGTATGTATGTAACACTTAATTGCAAATCAGAATCAGGATACAGATTAAATGTGCTAGATTGCCAAAAACAAAGTGCTAAAATGTTCTACGGTTCAAAAAAAAGTGCTAGTTTTTGTGACATTGCTTTTTATTAATATATAGTTTTAAAAAAATTACATTTCAGACATCTGTACATTTTTAACAAATTTTTATCATTTCTATAAGGTACTGATTTTAAATTTCTTTAATTTTATTTGATATTTAGTTATGTAAATATATTTACATACAAAATTAATTTTATTTAATATAAAAACTTTTAATGGTACACATATGAGGTAAAATTTTTGTGGTCAAAAAGCTTTAGTTCAAGTTAAGAGTATTCAAAATATTAACCATATTATTTGCATCTCCCTCACAGACTAACTCGTTTTTGTATATTTCAGATGAACCGATTTTTTACAATATCCTCGTGATATATCTAAGGCAGGGACATAACTTGTATGTCTAATATTTATTTATAAAAATCTTCAAAGAATCATTATTCAAGGCTTTTAAAATAAAAATCTCTTAACAGTTAAAAGAATATTTTTTGGTCTTCTTATAACTATTATAAAAGATTTTCATAACACTTATAAAATATCTCTATTTTTTCAGCCCTCTCATAACCATTACAGAAGATTTTTATTTTTCTAGGTCTTCTCGCGATCTCTATTTTTATTGGTCATATCTATCAACACAGAATTAGTGTGTGCAAGCTTTAAAAAGCCCCAAATTGAATAATGGATATGCAAGGACAGAAAAAAAAATTGGTAACAGAAAAACAACAAATAAAAATCTTTCATAACAATTATGACAGGACTAAAATAGTTTTAGCTTTTTCTAATTGTTATTTCAGGACCAAAAATTTTCCAGCTATTTCTTTTTTGATCAATTGAATATTTAAAAAATAACAGCAGCTATTTTGGGTCGCTGGTCTAAAGTGTAGCAGCATACGTTGTCTTTTATTCGTATAACCGGAAATAACAATTATTTATTTTATCTTTCGTACATTGCAAAAATGTAAAAAACCTACGACAAAGTTGTAGAAAAGGCAGCATATATATTATTTGTACGTTTTTATACAGTGAGAGAATTTATACTTAACTTGATATTCTGTATGTATGTGATTTTTTAAAGTAGTTCTGCGATCTAAAAAAGTGCTAAAAACTCTAAATAATTATAAAAATATGCTAAACGGGCATTTAGCTTTTTTTTTAAACTCTTAGTGCTGACTCCGAAAAAATAATGCTAGATCTTGCACTGAAAGTGCTAAAATGGCAAGCTTGAGCAGAATACCGAAATGTTCTTTCGCCGCTCATTAATGCAGGTGCTGAATGTTAAGTTCTTGTTTTGCAAAAAAGGATTCCCAAAATAAATCGACAAGACCGTTCACGATTGCTAGAAAATGTTTAGAATTGCAAAAATATGCAATATCATATGCACAAGATTGTGAATAGGGCTATTGTTATTTTTGATACCTGATATACATATATTGCAAATGCGACACACCAGCCTCGTTTTAAAATTTAATTTTGTTTGAATTTTAATTGACAGACATTTTCTCACACAAACACCTCAGACAGTAACATAAGCGATAATAAAGACATTTTATTTAAATTTTTTATTGTTTTAGTGGTTCCTTAAGCAGCTAAGACAACATTTAAAGTTCACTAAAGTCTCTGGGTAACTGCGTGCCTTTTTGGCCTTCAAGTTCTGCGACAAAGGTTTTTTTTTTGCATACACTACGGACCTGTTTCCACGTAAAGCCATTAACATTTTTGTTATTTTTGTACTTCAAGTGAGGAAAATAATTTTTTTTTTAGATTTTTGTTGCTTAAATGCGTTTGTGCACTGTGTTAATGGGTTGTTGTTCTTGTTTTTATTACTTTATTTTTACCAAGATTTATTTTTATATCGCTGATGAAATAATTCAAGTGGTAAATTACTTAAGGAATTCTTTTGCTACGTCTTGTTCGCAGCGATGGCCCAAACCGCCGTGAGCACTAAAAATAAAACAATATTTTCTTTTGTATTTCTTTCTTTTGTTTCATTACATTTTGGGAGCTGTATTGTTGTCGTTTGAAGAAAATAAACATTAAACAATCAAAAATGTACTAAATTGCACAAGAACATGATGTGAAGAACGCAAATTTGCAGACATGTGTTAAAATAAATTCACTGGAAATTCACACTAAATGTCACCAAACAACACAATTTTCTGAAGGTGAAGAAGAAATCATGATATTTCAAAACATTGTTATGATTTTGTGTCAACATTTAAATCTTATAAAGCAGATTTACCGTGACTAAGAAGCGGAAAGGGGAGGAAGATTAAATGGAAAATAAACATTTAATTATGTTACGAGTCGCTGTATGTAAAGTACATTCGGTAAAAAAAAGTGAGGTCTTTACAACACAAACTATAATGAAAATATTTACTTAACGCTTGTCAAATTTCTTGGAAGGCACAAATATTTGAATTTTTTTTAATTGCAAAAAGCAATACAATCGAAGGAAAACTATAAATTTTAGAATTTGTTTCTGTTTTAAATGTAATTGTACGAAAGAACACATACGTGTGACATCGTAGGCCTGGCAGTTAATTTTGTTTTGAGCAATAAGTCAACATGATCGTTTAAAAAAAACGCGACTAAACTCAATTTTTGATTAATAATTCAATAATTGAATTAAATCTGTAATCTGTAAGACTGAAGTTCTGTAGATGAAAATGGATAAATAAATAAATAGATAAATAAAATCTAAGATAAGGGATCAAAAAGCCTTAAACGATATATATCTTATTATACATCTTATTGATGAAAAAAATTCTAGCATTGAGATTTTTAGATTGAGTTAATTGAGCGAAAGTAAGTAAAAATCAACTTTACTAAATTATATACATATTTTTTTAAAGAATAAAAAAAAATTATAAAAAATATAGAATTAAAAGTTTTTTTAATATATTTTTTTATTACTTTTTCACCCACTAAAACCATGTTTGCATTGACATCTTTAAATAATTTTTTTCCTTACTATTTAGTGTATCAAAATTCATTTCGAGGTATAGTTTTCTGATGGTCGTATGAAATTGTTGAAGCAAAAAAATAAAAAATCAAACATTACCTTCAACAGTCTGTCTGGCTATCTGTCTGTCTGTCTGCTTACATCTGTGAGAATGAGCTAAACACTAAATGAAAATGACAGCCTATAACCAAAAAACCTAAACAAACATCATATAATACTGCTTGTTGGAATAATCAAATAACACATTTATAGATAAATTTTCGAAAAATCAGCTACAATATTTATTATCTATATGACATTTACTAACAAAAACTCTGTTCATGCTACATTAGATTTGGTTAGTGAAACAAAAACCTCTAAAAATAGTTGAAAGTCACTAGATGAAGTCATTTAAAAGCCATTACAGTCACAATCAGTGCCGAGCGGTGTAGTTTTTAGCCAGGTGTCCATCACTTTTGTGAAATTTTAAACTAAAGTCTATATTAAATTTTTTTTCAGGAGTTTGCCGGGAACACGATAGATAAAGATCCCATTTAACTATTTTTACATATTTTTTTCTTTTTACTTATACATGCTGGGTAGATTAAGCAATCGATATTGTGCCATCGATTTTTCGATTGCTTTTGGCATAAGGAAAAGAAAGCTTCACTACGACATATAAAAAACCATTTTCGATGCACTCAAGTTGCTTTTTAATACGCAGCGTTCAGAGCATAAATATAAATTTAGTTTCTACTGATTGAAAAAAGCATGCTTCTACATAAGCGAACTAAATGTTTTGTTTTTTGGTGATCGTTTGGAGACATTGTCAATAAAGTGTCTACATTTTTCTATTTTTATTTGCCTTTGATGATAAATAAAGTTTGTGGCGACGATAGATGACTGACAATGTGTCGGCGGCTCAATGGTTTTATCAAGCGATTATTTTTTCAAATTGGCTATAAAAATTATTTACAATATTTACATTTTAAATTTGCGAAAGTACATAAAACCCCCATTTAACGCTTTAGTGTTTTTAAAATATATTTAAAAATAAGATCGTAGGCGGCTTATTTAAAAAAAGGTCGCCGACTTTTCTCTAATAAACTTTAGACATAAAAAGAGAGCTCTGTAGCAAAACTATCCATCTTTTTAATTTTTTATGAACTAGAGCCCTTTAGTCTTTTAATTTCTTATAAATAAAAATTAAAAAGTTAACAAAATATGAATTTTAGTTAACGAAATCTACTTCAGGAGAGCACTAAAGCTGTAGACTAGAATTACTTAAGTGTACTGGTGAATCACTGGTTCCAGTGTCTCCATATGGGCACAAAAGAACTACCTAATCAATAGTACTAATATCAGTAGTGGATCTTCAATAACACGCACATGTTAAATGCCTGTAGTGAACAGCATTATCTAGAGTATTATAAGTCACCTGTACTGGTGACTGTGTCTATAGTAAATGAGCAGAGATTCACTATTGACATTTCCTGCAAGGAAGTTACACAAGAGCACAAAACACACATGACATTTCCATATTTTGGTTTTGTTTTAAAATTTATCATTCTGTTTTCATAAACATCTTTCCACAGGTTTTTTTTCAAACGTTTTTAAGATACATAGACCACTTAACAGACCTCAATGCTCGTACAGAGAAAGTGGACTTCCTTTCTTTCATAGTTTTCGCTATCTTGAAGTTTCCCTTCATACCCACAGCCTGTTTAATAAGTACTTGTGAGGCCCAACGAGTATTTAGCAAGCCCGGACAGTAAGCAGCTTATCGAATGCTTTTGAGACCCCTCAGTGAAAGTCACCTGGTTTCTTTAATTAAAAATCACAAAGAAGAATGCAAAAAAATAATAGAACATTTCCCACTTAAACGACTTGCAGTCGTCTTTCCATAAAGCTGGAAATGAAGGGTGCACATTGAGCACCTGTGCACCTTAGAAGGAACGTCACTGGTCAGTATAATACAAAATAAGCAAAATTAGAAAATATACACATAACAATTATATCACTCAGGTATAAAAATGACATTAATTCGAGTTGGTTAAAAAAATAATATAAAAAATATTGTAAAAAAGTTCAAACATCTCAAGTAGCCGTGAGAACCTTGAAAACAATTAAGTCATTTATGTTAATAAATTTCAATAAACAATATTTATGTAAATTTTAAACTCTAATGAATTGACTTACATCAATTACACGAGTAGTTAATAAAATACCAAAATTAAATGGTTATAGAATGTGGAAAAATATAATTTTAAATACTTACTGGATTAAGGGACAAATTAAATAAAATCTAAATTAATCTTCAAACGAACCTGCAATGATAGAGAATATAAAAAAAATTATGTTAATAAAATCTTGTGCATTTAATTGATTTATTTATAAAAAATTAAAATTTTTTTTAATTGATTTCACAATTCAATTAATTAGTGATGCGACTAGTTATTCAGTTTTCTATAGATTTTTTAAGATACTGAATATTAAGTTAAACTTCAGCATTTTAATCAATCGAATCAAGAGATTTCAAAACTGGAATCGTATTTTCGTGTGTAAACAAAATTGCTAGAAAGTTGTAAATAATTTACACTTTCGTTAACAAGAAGTAAATGAAATTATTGAGAAAATTGAAGAAGAGAGATTTCCTTAAAACTTAAATAAAAATATATTTAAGAAAAATCGTTATTAAATTTCAATTTGAAAGATTTTTTACGAACTCAGTCAACAGAATTTTCATTTTAATAAGTTCTATTTTGTTAGAACATCAAAGGCAACTTATTTTCATAAACTTGCTGTCACTAACAATAAAAACTTTGTAAATTGAAGTATAATAAAAAAAAACTTTTAATTATTTTTAATCGACTTTTTTCTGATTTTTTATTGTCCCCTTTAAACTAAAGTTTTCAAGTACATGTTAGTGGTACAGTAAAATTTTGCATGTTTTTTTTTTACAAACTCTCAAACTCTAAAACTCTCAATTCTATTAAAAAAGCAATTCATAAACACTTGAAATTTGTTGTCTAAACTACACTTTACACAGAGAAAAAACATCATACTTGTGTCATTTGTGCCGCGTCATTGTTAATAACACAACAAATAATAACGATGTTTTTTTGTTATTTTATTCCTGTCATTATGGCTACAAAATACATTTATATTTTATTTTTTATTTTTTGAACAGAAAGAAGAAATTGAGAAAAACCAAAAAAAAAGTCGTTCGTCTACCACAATCGACTTGTTGGTAAAAAAAAATAAAAATAATAATCAAACATAAAAATGCCTGAAACTGGCTGGCTTTTTGGCTTAAAATGTTTGGTTGACACAACTCATTGCCTGACAGTTGTGGCAATTAAAAATGAATTGTTTGAAATTATGTTGTGCTTTAATTTTTTATTCTCCATTTAGTTTTTTTTTTTTGATTTTATTTTAAATGTCTATTGTCATAAGCACTTAATTATAGACAAATATTATACATATATACATACATATCTGCATATATACGGTGACCAAGCGTTCAGAATTATAGTAAACAGTAAACTAATTTCTACACCATATTTTTTATTTATTATTTTACTCCACATTTTTAAAAGTAGTCTAAGTCATACATATATATATATATATAATGCAGTTGAGATTTTTTATACAGTTTTAATTCCCTTTTTGTCCTGTGCTCGGTGAATCTAAGAAGGTGAAAGAATTGCAAAGTTAAAAACAGAGCTAAGAATTAAAAAAAAGTAGGTACACATATTTGGGCTTGCTGAATCATATACAAATGTCCTTCTACATATAAGACCGTAAGACATATGGGATCATCCGTCATTATCGGGATCGGAATCATGCTGGATAATAAATTTTCCCGGTTAATTTATAACAATTTTGAGTTATACTTTTAAACATTTTTTATTTACATATACATATGTAATTCATTTATTCAGAGATTTCATAAAAAATATTTAAATAATATGTATAAGAAAAAAATGTTTCTCCTTCCGCTTTCAGTTTGTGAATTCTATGCCGCTTTTTAGAATTTCGCAGCCAACCGTAAAAATATTCACAATTTTAATTTATGTGTAATTTTGAGGGGCATTTTTTGGCCTTTTTCTTCATTAGTATTCCAGAAAATTGAGTTCCTTTAAATCACTTTTTGCGCAAAACTTCAAAATTTTTTCTTTGATTTCTGTAATCTCATACTCTGCTTTTAAGTCCACTTCGTATTTTTGTGATATAATTTCAACACTAACACTGTTTTTTATATGTTCATTTATTAGCTTAACTTTGCGTTCAAAAGATAAAACTATTCTTTGTGTTTTTATTGAAGCCATTGTAGAAATAAACAATTAAGATTCGTACTTATCAAACGTCTAAATTAACCAATCATGTGTGTACGCTCATGGTTAATGTTTGTAAACAAGCCTTTGACTCAGCTTATTTAAACCGGGGAATTCCACTTTTTCGCTTTATGTATTTTCATTGAGTTTAATTGTTCAAAAGCAATAAAGAAATTGCTTAGAGTCCCGGATAATAGAGGTAATCACGAAAGAACGAATACGTGTGTCATCGTGGGCCTGGCAGTCAATTTCCTATAAAAAATAATAATAATAAAAACAAAACAAAAGCTCCTTATATAATTTTAATCTTAGTTTATTTAGCTAATATAAAATGTTTAATATTCTAGTCAAAAGAACAAGAAATTGTTTTTAATAAATTCTTCAATTTATTTACATTATTCAAATATTTAGAATTGATTTTCTTAAAAAATAGAATTGTTGCTGCACTGTCGCACTATTCCGAAATCCGTAGCAAAAATACAAAATTTTATGAAAAATTTTTGTAAAATGAATGAATGCATTTTCCAATTCCAATTTAAAAACATTGCTTTAATTGGAGAAAAATTAAAGCTGGTGGAGGGAGCGGAGCGGCTCAATGTCGACAATTTTTTTTAAACCAAAAAAGGTGATCTTCAAAAAAAAATACACGCTATAATTGAATTGAATTGAACATTGCCGTTTGGTTATTACTTATTTCTTATTGTTATAAAGGTATGTTTATTTTTTTATAAAAGAAGTAACAAAATGTTCATCAGATGACCTACTTTTTCAGCAGTTGCCGTTTTTTAGACACCCTATATTTGCGTACTTTTTTTTTTTTAAATATAGCGTATCTAATAATGACCAAAAATTTTGCCCTCCGATATTTGTTCAATCTGCAAACAAGTCTACAGAAATAATCAACTCTACAGTAAATGGTATAAAAAAGCATTTTCTGAACTTGAGCCTTCTGCTCTTGAAATGAAGAATGGAAAAACTGTTTTGATCGATTATGATTTTTTTTCTTAAAAGTTTTCTTGTCAAGTTTGAAGTGTACAATTTGTAAAAATTTTAAAATGCCGGTTAATAGAGGTAATCACGGTTAATCGATGGAAAAACATTAAATATATAGAAATTATTAGAAATTTTCTTTCCCGAATTATCGACATTTCCGGTTAATCGAATCACGGTTAATCGAAGCACCACTTTATAAAATAGAAAAATAGATACAGCTGTCTATAATATGTTGTATATGTATGTTGTCTGGCAAAAAAAATAAAATATGCAAGAAACTTCCAAAATAGATTAGTCTTAGACAAGGTCCAGCTCACGAACGGTCTCTGCCAACTCCCTATTTGGGGATTCCTATTAAACCTTTCACTACTACTATGATCATGAGATACTATCTTGACATAATACATAAACTGTCTAAAATTTAGCATTTCTGAATAAAACAAATTAAAGTAAAACAAAATAATTGGATATTTGATCCATATGTATGGATGTCGTTTAACCCTTGTCAATCGGTGTGGATACAATTGTACCTTCATACATATTCTTTCGCATACAACAGTTTCTTATAATAAATTAGTTGTAATTATTTTCACTCAAAGTTGTTATTACAATGTAGCAGTCTCTTGAATGATATTCCTGAGTACGACGCTTTTCTAGTTTTCCTGATAGCAGCTGGAGTACAGGCAAATAACAAAATCAATTTGGACGATATTGTGGAATATTCATGCACGGCGTTTTGTACGTGCAGTAATGTCTCGAGACCATTTCAAAATAATACTCAGATTTTTTCGATTCGACAACGAAAACATACGGGAGGAGCGTAAGAAAAAAGACAATTTATACAGGGTGGGTCAACTTCAACTGACTGATTTGAAATGCTTATAACTTTTTGATTTTTACAGTATATTATTTAATTTTTTTTCAGGCAATAAACAACTTAGTAAACGATAACAAAAAAAACCTAAAATTTTGTTTTTGTTTTAAATGTAATTGTACGAAAGAAAGAATACATGTGACATAGCGAGCCTGGCAGATAATTTTATAAACGTGTACAAATTATTCAAGTTTTATTTTTAATTAATTTTATTGAAATTTTATTGAAAAAAAGATTGCAAATAAAAAAACAAAATTAAAAAAACTGTCAGAACACAAAGAAAATACCGTCAACATTTTAATACTGCCACAGCTCCCAGAGTAAACATGATAAGAAGCTTTCATCCTCTCAGATTCACGGTTTAATGTGGAACTATGGCTGATAGAGTTAGCGGTCCATATTTTTTCAAAATTAAAGCTGGGGAACCAGAAATCGTCTCCAGAGCGGTATATTGGACCATAATGGAATATATTTTACGTGCGGTAGTTCTCAATAATCCTGACATGTGGTTTCATCAAAATGGAACTACAGCTCATACCGTGGGAGACACAATGGCGATTTTGCGAAAAAACAGCCAATCGAAGTTGGCCCATCCTGTATTTTTAAGGAAAAGTTTATAAATTTTTCGTCGATAATAAAAAACACTTCGTCACATTAATTTTGATTGATAATTTCGAACTGAATTGATGACAAAATGATGAACTGATATAAAAGACGACAAGGCATTCATGACAATTGTCATGGGATCAAACACCAATAAATACAATTTTCATACTATTGATGTCATGCTACATCAGCTTGATGACGGGGCTCTTTTGAGTGTATTTAGGTTTCACAAGTGGTATTTTAAGGCCAGCTGGTCTTTACTTTCTTTAACTTCCACTCTCATTCTCATTCGAAAAGGAGATATAATTATCCCTTTATTAGTCTAGTACATCTAAAGCCAAGCATGCTTATATGCACCTCCGTCAGCAATTTCGCACGTTTCTTTATTTTTCACATGAAAAGGGAAAAGTTAACTTTTTTATTGGAATAATAGAGTTTTAAACCAATAGATGAAAAACTTTTTAGCGCAGGCGCTGAACTTTTTTCTAGCACAGTTGTATTTCGTTATTATGCTCCTTTATTGCAAGGTAGTCATATCACAATGAATGTGATTTTTGAATTAAGAATGCAGAAATATTCCTCGTACTGCTCTTTATTTTGTGTAAAAAAATATACAAATATCTTGTTTACCTAACTCTTGAGCAGGGAATACTTTTTAATTTTTCCATTGATGTGTGAGTAAACTAAAAACTTTAAGCTCGTTTGCTGACGAACGAGTTTTTTTGTGCAATAAAGGATCATTATGTTTTTCTAAGCGATTTATTTGACTAAATTTAATCTTAAGACTATTTTAAAATAATTCTATTCATCTTTTCAATACAAAGGAAAAAGGTATTCAGTTATTTTAATTGGCAGTTCGCAGTTTCTAAAGAAAAGCAGGCTCGTTATAAGCCAAGGGCTGATTTATATTTTATATAACATTTTTTTTAAACAAATTAAACTAAAATAATTAAAGGAATCTACACTCACAATATTATTACAGTAACGAACTGAACGTTATTCAAGAAGTAATCCGTTCAGTCATTTTTAAAAGAATAAACATTTAAAATTGTAAGCAATTTTATTTTTAACTGATTCTAACATTCATTCAAAAAACTAAGGACATATTAATACGGAATTTCGGTTACATTCAATATTGTCCGTTGTTTTCAAGTGCTGTTTTTTTTTCTTTGCTTGCTTTATTTGATTTGTTTGAGATTACCTCTCCTACACAAACAAAGGAAAAGTATTTTATTTTTACGGGCGTAAGCCAATTAATTTTTTAGCATTAAAAATTAAATGAACTTTTGGTTCAATTTATATGAAAAATGAGTAGACCGGTTTTTAAGTGAACTTTCATTTATTTTAAACTACAATTTCAGTTAATTTTACGTACAGAATATTTTGAGTGTACATTTAGCCTAAAAAGCCATATTTAAAAATTTTCTATCTGTAGAAACACTTCTCGCATCGTTTAGAATTGCGAGAAATTTTGACAGCGTTAGTGAAAATTTGTTAACATAATATTATTACAGAAACACTTTTACTTTTACTCCTTGCAATAATTGTTGTAAAATAATTTAAAAGACAGATAGCTCTCGCCATGTCTAGATACAGAAACACTTGTGAGAGAAAATCCATTTTTTGTGTCAATTAACTTCGTTTTGCTTTCAATTCACTCGTTTAATGTGAAACTTTTATAACACCAGAAATGCAGAATTGAGGTTCCAAATATAGAACTAGCTTATGTTGCATTTTGAAAAATCCTTACTGCCATTGTGAAGTTTTTCAAGACCCATGTGTCCTTTGTGTTATTATTAAATAATTTATTCTTATAATAAAAACATCGCTTGCTTCAGGTGGCAACTTTTACGATGCGAAAAATACAGAAACGAGGTGCAAGTGGAATTGATATTTAGGATTCTTATTCTGACTACTCTGATATAATTTTGTTCTAGCCGGGTCAGCATCATGTCTGACCTTAGATGACTCTGATAGTTATTCTTGCAGCTATCAATCACGTAATGAGTCTCCACATGTAACAGGACTTATTACAGTCCCCCAAAAAGTTGAATATCAATTATCATCGTATATTTGACGCGAATATTAAAAACCAAATCTGCACCATTATTTTGAATAACAGAATTTTCTATTAAATCATCATTATCCGGTATCTCGACTTAGAAGAATTTGTTGAAATTCATAATAACCACAAATCATAATAGTCCACTTGCTGCATTAGATCTTGCAGCATTTAATGTCTAAATACATTTTATCGTCCATGCTTGTGACTAATAAGTTATGCTTCTCTTAAAATTAAATTTAAGTTATATGTACTCGTATGTATATTCAAATTCATCTTCAATTTATGAAGAAAACTAAACACAAATTATAAGATTTCAGTTAGCTTGTCATGTGTTTTTTTTCGTGTCCCAATTTCATTTGTAATTACGTGCAGGTAAATTATGGCCAAGTTAGTTACAGTAATAACGTTTGTGGATTTATGTGTTTAACAATATGTTTATTTATTATAACTACTACAACTGGTGCTATTATAATGCACCAAGTGCACTTGTAAACCCTTTTGCATTAATAACTTACACACGCATATACTATAAACACTCGAAAGCATATAAATAAACGCATGTGTACGAAAGTAGTATGAAAATAGTTTTTGAAAATCTAAAGATTTTAAGAATTTGAAATTTGGCAATCGAATTTTCTTAACAAGAAATAAAAAAATTTTAAAAACAATCGAAAAGTCAAAATACTTAATAAAAAGATTGAAGTGTGTTTGGTTTTTAAAACTCAATAATGAAACAGCACTGGGGCTGAGCGATGTTTTCCATATAGTTTAACATAGAATTTTGAAAGAGAATGCGATCGTGAAATGGATTCTATTTTATTTTTGCAGCATTTTTTTCTTAAGCTCAGGCTTGCCAGTTTTATTTTATACCTTATACCCAATTTGCGATTTTCATTCCTTAAATTCCCCAAAATAGTTAATTTTGTATCCCAAAAATTCTCTATAGATCTTTAATAAGAATTTTAAAGCTTAAGGCCCAATTTATAACAGAAAGCTTTATCAACTTCCATATTTCGCAGTCACAATGATAGATTTTTTTTTGGAATATTTAACATTTATTTGTAAAAATTTTTGTGTCATAATCAAAAGTACATTTCTGTATGGATGGCAAACCGAAATTTAAAACTTTGGTCGCCCGAGGAAGCAGTTCTTCAAATAGCTTCAAGCCCAAACGCAAAAGTCTTACTCGACTGCATGTCTTTTCTTTCTTTTTTGTTCAAATCGATGCACCAGCTTAGAAGGTATTTAGTTATTTCCAGATGTTCGCCAGAAATCTCTTACACTTTTTACAACAAACACTCTTTTGTATTCTATGATGACGTAGATGCGTGCGCTGAGTGCGCAATCTTGTTTTCTTGATTCATGGTTGATTTCATTATGGGTCATCGGCGATTGTTCCTGAAGTTGCAGAGTTGTTCTGTTTCAACATTTACAGAATAGAAAGAGAAAGAGAGCTTTGTAAGTAAAACCATACATTAACTTTAAAGTTTGCTTCCGTAGCATTCAAATACACTTTTGTGTAACTGTCAAA
This sequence comes from Gymnocheta viridis, assembly GCA_956483585.1. Lineage (NCBI taxonomy): Eukaryota > Metazoa > Arthropoda > Insecta > Diptera > Tachinidae > Gymnocheta > Gymnocheta viridis. Next base: position 79,734,194 of record OY101444.1, on the reverse strand, counting down.
CGTGCCACAAATGCGAAACTTCTATTGCATTTAAGTACGAGAGTATGTATGTTCACTTGTTTGTGCAGTGTCAGTTCTAATTCTTGACATTTAATGTTGATGTGGTCGTATAGAGGAGTGTGCTGTATGTGTGTGTGTCTGTGTTGTGGTTATATATAGGAGAAAATATGACTTTGCAATGTTGCATTGACGTCTCGTTACAATAAAGATATTCTGACATAAATACACGTACACACAATCACATATAAACCAACAAGTACTTCATGTTCATACGCATAAAAAAATATGCTTGTGCACATTACATCGGGAATCACTTCCCTTCCTGGAGTGGGGTGTACTAATTTATGTATGTACATTGATATGTCTATTGACATGATCTAATGATTACATGTTACTTTGGCAAATAATAAAATTTATTCAAAAAGAAAATTACAAAAGTTTAAGTATGAACTAAAGCAGACAATTTGGAGGTTTAAGGCTTTTTATTAGCCAAATTGCTTGTTTGAAGCACGTATTTATTAGCACATTTTTTCTTCTTCCATTCAAAGCAAATGTCATTCAAATGAAATAAATAGATATAAAAAATTCTTGTTTGTAATTTTAGTTCTAAACTTGTTCACCACTACTATAGACATTCACTTATTTGTTTATTTGCAACGCTGCTTACGTTAAGCTTAATTTTTGACTAAATTTCTTATTTAAAATCAACAAAATACCAGAAAAATAAAAATAAAAAAATGTCAACACAAAAACGACACTTTAGCTGTTAATTAAAATCTCTTAAGAGAATTTCAATTCATTGTACAACTGCAGCCAACGAAAAATAAATAACACAGTTGGCACAAAAATCCACAGAAAATGAAGATAAAGTGGCTGAATGCCTGCAGCTTCTCAAGGGTAAAATCTTCTTGCCAAAACGGTAATTTTTGTTAAATTTGGATGCTTTGGAAAGACAAGTTAAATGAGTCAGTGGCATTTAAAAGAGCAATAGAGCACAACTTTTGTAGGCCACTGTTGCAGTACAAACGAAATGTTCATGAATTTTATAAAATGAGCAAAATTTCACAGCTTTTGACTTACAACACTAAAGGGAATTTCATTTTTAAATATGTATAGTTAATATTTATAAAAAATATATTTATTACCTTTTTTATATGGACGTCGCAAAGTACTTGAGTTCATTTGAATAAAAATGTTTTTAATATGATTTTTTTAATGGTGCAATTAAAATGTTCCAACATAAAATTTATGTTTTTTTTTTTAAGTAATGACTTAATTATAATTTCATATAAAAATTAAAAAACAATTATGATAAATTGTTTTAAGGGGGGTCAATAATATTTCTAAATGTAGAACGTTATTTAAGCATTTCTGAGCTGTTGATGGTGGCATGTTTGATTTATTGGTGCTTATGGAAAAATGTATAAATATTTCCAGTTAATTTTGCTTTGGAGTCCAGTCTTGTTAGCAGCTAAACAGCCGACTGTAAGTTTATATGGTTAAAAAAGTTCAAATAAAATTAAATTTATTTCAAAACTAAAATTTTACTTTTAAAAGAGAGAGGATTGAAATATTTTAAACCTGACGAAAACAAAGAAAAATCAAAAAGTAATTCAATATCCTAAATAAATAAATAGAAAAATTTTTTAAATAAATAAACAAACATAAAATTTTTTGAAATCAAAAATATAGAATTACTAAAACGATAAAATTAAAAAAAAGATAGAAAAAAAATCTGCGAAATCGGAAAAAGGTAAAACAAATCTTGCGAAATCTTTATGAGGCATATTTTTTTTATTCGAAAGTTTACTACATTTTCAATATTGCCAATTGAAAATGCTTTCGGGCATATAGCTACTGCGGCTGTTCTTTTCGAAAGGCATTCTGGCCACTTTTCGAGAGTTGTTGGTGGGGTGTTTCATGAACACGAACAATGTTGGCCTCTAAGGTGTGAATTTTTACTGGTTTATCAGCATAAACAAATGAGGTCTCATGTCTTCACTGGAAGTAACCGTAAGGTATCAAATTGCACGACCTTTGGCAGTTACATTTCTCGAAATCAACTTATCACCAAATATTGATTTCAATAATTCGATTCAAATAAAAAATCATTGATCACCATTGTCGCCAGCGTATTAAGCGCACAGAACGGTGCATGATGGATGGAATGGAGTCTACAGGATGTGTTGCTATAAAGACGTACAAATTTCATAGTCCCACACTTTTGTGTTTTTTGTAGAAACGATCCCGTGTACGGATATTTTCCCCAAACCGTAAAAAAGAACTACGATTTGCGGTGTCTGTATACGAGTGCTTTCACTGTAAGTCTTTTATGTAGATATCTTTAGGCAGGAGAGTTACTGTGGCCGTTTGTTTAACTAGTTTTTGAAATTGATGTTCTTGAGGACGCCAGATAACTTAAACGAATTTTAAAAATAATTAATTTTGCTAAAATATTAAAAAGATTCGCAAAAATTTGAACACCTAAATTCTTTTTCAAAAAAGAAATATGTATATCGAGATAAATAATATTGCACTCAATGAGTATAAAGGTATAAAAGATTCAGCAATTAGGAAAATATCGTTTTCTAACTTCTGGTTATACGAGAACTTACTATTTTTAATTTTCTATTTTAGTTTTTTGTGGACGTTCTTCTTCAAGATATGAACACCGACGTATATATGACCGACATTTTGCCTGTAATGAATGTACACCTGGTGCAAAAACAGGGTCGTAAACTTATGAATGGCACATTTGTCCTCGGCCAATCCATACAAAAGTTGCCATTACGAGTTATTTTAAATTTTGAAAAACCTGATAAAAGTTCTTTCAAAGCTCTGGATTTAAGAGTAGATGCTTGTGAAGTTTTTAATGGAAGCTACAGTAAGAGACACGTAGTCGGGTTGGCTCTCAGAGAGCTTGAAAAACAGAAAAACTTTCCGCTAAAGTGTCCCATTCTGAAGGTGAGTTTTAAAATTAATTTGCATATAGAAGAAAAAATCTAGCAATTATTAATTTCTGCTTCCAGAACAAAACTTATGGCCTGCACTACTTCGAAGTAAACACTCAACGTTTTCCTTTGGCAAATCTAAAATTCCTAGCAATGTTTACTCTGTATACGGCCGACCAGAAACGTAAAATTCTGGATGTACGTATCAAGGGTGCAACAAAACGTTTTAGAAATTATATTTGAGTTGTTTGAAAAAATTTAGCTTCAATTGAACATAAATGAAACACAAAAAATTATGTAAGAATCGAAACAACAAAAAGAGGAAATAAGTGGAAAAAGGGAATCTAATTTTAAGCGAATTTGTTAATGTTACAAAATTAATATGAATCACTTTTGTATTCATTTTCGTTAATTAATTGCTAAGCAATATTAACGGCTGAGAGATATCTGAGGGGTACTTGCAGTGCTCTTTAAAAACAATATAACATTTTCTTCTGCTATAGTGTAGTGAACAATAACTACAGTTTCCTGTTATCCCTTTTAGATAAAATAATTTGTATTTACAAACTAAAGCCAAATTGAATAAAATCCAACTCCGTGATTTTCTGCATCAAATAATATTTTTTTCGTAAAAAAAAACGTTTGATTTCTCCGCATAGTGTGTTTTAAGTTTGATGCATTTAGTTCAAGGTCCTTTTACTTTTTTTTTGTTCACTTCAAATAATAAGATTTCTCATCACCTTTAAAGTAGGAGTTTGTTTCAATGACAACCTTTCCGTTAGATGAAAATTTCTTACCACCCAGACGTTTTTTCAAATTTGAAAACAAGTGGTTAAATTTGGAGACTACGTTAGAAGCTTCCATGTTTCCATGGCGCAAAAAGTCGTTCGGGTTGTGCTCGAACCTCTCTAAGCACTCCTTTGAAGTGGTCGCACTGATGGCTTTTTATATTCAAATATTCATGGAAAATGTATTGTACTCGCTCGGTTAAGATGCCTACAGCCTCGAAAAGCTCATGTACTTTTATTCTTCGATCGTCTTAAATCATTTCATCGATTTTATCGACTATTTCTGGAGTGACGACCTCTTTTAAGCGACCTGAACGTTTGGGATGACAACGAAACTCAGTAAACTACTTTTTAACCATAGAAGTTGATGGTGCAGAGTCCCCATAGTATTAAGTAAGCCTTTCCTTTGTTTCCGTGATGGTGTTTTTACATACAAAAAATATATTTAATCAGCACAAAAAATTCACTTTTTTCCTTTTTCGTTAAAATTACCGAGGTTGGTTACTTTCAATCGCTGTCAAAAACAAATTAAAAGAAATTCTACAGTAATCTAGTAATAGATGAAATTAAATAGGATCAGTATTGGATTTAAGGCTGTGCTTTGAAAATATAAAAGCTTGCGGAACTATCAAACTGCCCTCGCAACATAAAAAATATTGCAAAAAAAAAACGGCAAAAAAGCACGATGGCCACTATCCCAGTCATGACATTGTAATGTCACGCCAAATAAATGTGTGGATAAAGTTTCATAAGAATCGGTAGAGTAGAAGTTTTTGAAACATTTTGTTTACTTTTCATGGGCGTGACTCTGCCCCTTTTTGAGCTCCTTTGCTGTAATTTTGAAAAAACTTAATTTGATTGCAAAGTTTTATTATAACAAGATGAAAATTATATATGTGATGCTGTTTGGGCGTCGCACTGCCTACTTTTTGAACCATAACGCTGTATTGTCACGATAAACGAATGTTTGGACAAAGTTTCATAAGAATCGGTAAAGTAGAAAATGTTGAAAAATAATATTTGCTTTGCATGGTCGTGGCACTGCTCACTTTCTCAATCTTAATATTGTATTCTCCCGGGAACTTATTTTGCGTTCAAAGTTTTATAAGAATCGTTTAATAGAAGTAATTGAAAAACTAAATTCATATAGTTTTATCGTGGGCGTATGAAGAAGTAATTAAAAAGGTATATTTATTTACTTCAGGCGTGGAACAGCCCACTTTTCAAATCGTTATGTTATATATCCCCTGGATCTCAGTGTGAGTGTAAAGTTTTATAAGAATCCGTTAAGGGCAATTAGTTATAAATATATGTATGTATTTTTCGTAAGAGCATTGTGCTGTCACAGTAACTTAATGTGTTTGTTAAAGGTTTTATAAGGATCGGCTTAATAGAAGTAGTTAAAAAAACGTATGCATATAGTTTGTATAAGCGTAATGCTGCCCTCTCTACTATTTTACCAATCTGAAAGTTCTTACTTTCTAATTTCAGATCCGAAATCGGTTTATATATAGCGGATTTCTAAGGCAACAAACGAACTAGTAGCTTCTTCTGTTTTCAAAGAAATTCTTTAAAAACTGACAGCACACTTTGTGTTGCTGTTCTCAATTTAAAAGTTAGCACTAGGGTGATCAACTCGGGCTTGCAGCCGGTTTTTAAAACCGGATTTTCTACAATACGATCAAAATGTTGATTTTTGTAAAGTTGAATAGTCCGGGTTTTTTACAATTAAAAAACCCAGCTCAGTCGAATGCTTTTCAATTTGTATATTTTTCAAAAAAAAAAATACTTTTTACTATATTAAAACTGATTATCCAAGTATTTTTTTCAATGTAAAAGTTCTAGGTGATTTTTACTATGGAAAAATAATCTTATGAGGTGGTGGTAGTCGGGGCGAATTAATTTGTCATTGTTGCATGTAATGGATATCAGACTGCATATTTGAAAATCATTATTCAGTTTTGTTGGCATTTTGCTGCATATTTTATATAGAGTTAGACATCCATTGCAGACCAAAAACGAATAAATGAACGTCGCTTAAAAGGTTTGAATACTTTAAAACTATATCTCAGAATTGGAAAATTCACCAAAAGCGAGAATTTTATTAACTAATCATTCATAAATGAAACAAAGGAATTTGCCGAGTAACTGCGCAGCTACACTTTTGTTTAATTTAAAGGAGAAGTTAGACATGAAAAAGGAGAAGTAACCACGCAACTACAATTTTGTTTAATTTAAACGAGAAGCTAAATATGTTATAAAGTCAATAATAATAATAGAGTATTTTTTTTAAATATAGACATTTAAATTTGAACAGGACAACTCAAAACTTTTTTCTTACAAGAGTGTAAAAAATACATGCACTTATATTTACTACCGTTTGAATTTCTGTAACAAATATTTTTGATCGTAAGAGTCTAAAATTTTCTAGAACATGTAGCTTAACGCACCATAATCAATCAAAAACTCTATGGTATGAACGATATGAAGCTAATTTTTATGCTTAACCTTTAATTTTAATAATATTTTATAGTATTTACATGAACTGTTTTTAAAATTTCAAATATTCAAACTATTCGAAAACTGGTTTCTGGAAAATTTCGAATAACCGATCACCCTAGTTAGGACCCATTTTAAGACCACTATTTTGAAAAAATTTGCCATTAAAACCATTCTTCGTGGACCCAAGAAAATTTTTAAAATTTTCTAACAAAATTCATTTGCATGTTTTAAAAGAAACTGATTAAATATACATTTTTTTATTTAATCACACGGAAGATCAATAAAGTAAAATTAAATCTATTTATTTTCCTTGCATTTCCTGTTTATATTGTCTAATGCATTTTGTATAACAAACTTAATTTTAAATGCCGTCTTTGTTTATTTCACAACAATACAAAACCATTAAATGTACTACACTCACGAAATAAAATGCATTTTCGAAAATATTACAAATTCCTTAGAAAAATAAAAATGAAAAAAAAAAAAACTTTATCAAGGTTATTTTTTATTGCATTTATTTACACATCATCAATACCAATAGCCACGTTTTCTATATGTATTTATAGAGATCTGGTATCTGGTATTTAAGGAATTTGTTCATTCTTCTTTGCTTAATATACTTTTAGCTTTGCATTATTTTGTTTATTCTACATTCAGTTGGTTCACAATGATTTTATTGTTAATGGTTTATTAAAGATTAGATTAAAACTATATTATTAATTTTGCAGATGTGGCATTTTTTGTTAGTAGAAACATTTTGAATGACTATTTTTACAAAAAAAAAAGAAAGTTAATAAGCTAGTATTTAATGATTGCCAAGAAAATAAAAGAATATCAGCCTTATTCACAAAAACTTTTTATTGAAGACATTATGTTATGACATTAGTTTTAGTCTTATTAGCCAGTAATAAGAAACCTTATTCACAAACGTTTAATAAGGCAAAATTAACTATTAAGCGATTTTTTAAATTTTGCAATTGTGTGTTAGCTACACTGTGTTATTTGAATTGTCAAGTTAACATAAATGTTGCATACAATAAAATACTCGATTAGCAAGTATTCTCTAAGGCTGGGAAAAATGTGAAATTAATTCCATATAAAGGTTTTTCAATCAATTTAGATTAATAGCATATTGCTTATAATATCCAGAACTATATATAAATTTATTAGGACGTCTTGAAATGGCATTGCCAACCAAGTACATTGCAGTTTTCTATACACCACTAATTTATTTGACAGATTTATTTGGAAAATTTTTAGTGGTTGCAAAGTGCAAAAACATGGAAAAAATCATTAAAAAAAAACGCAGTGATAACTGGGTGGAAGAAGACAAGGCAAGTATTAATATTTCAATGATCAGGTAAAATTATGCGTTTGCGTTTGGATAAATATGTACATACGTACATTTTATTGGTAAAAGAAGTTGTGTCCACAATAGAAAACAAAAACAGAGACACCAGTTACTTCATAAAAAATTTACTTATTTTGCTCAAACCTACGGATTGTCGAAATTACATTTAAAACATTAATATTTTTTTTATTTTTCACACTTTCAAACTTTCGCAATTGTTTTTATTACTTTTAACAATACAAATGTCAACTAATTAAACGGATAAAGATAAAGGGTGATGCCTACAATAAATTTTTTGAGTTTATTAGTGTCTAATTGCAGCTTCATAGTGCTATTAAACGTTTGTGAATACTACTTTAACGATTTTTGCTTACTAGTCTCTAATAGAAAGTTTGTAAATAAGGCTGTTAATATTTAATTACTAGAATATGGTCGATTGCGTCGGCCATAGAACTACCAGTATCAATTGATATATCCTCAGAGATTATTATGTTTTTATTATTATGTTTTATTTATTAAAAGTATAATTCAATGAAATAAGTGTGTAAGCGCTTTAATGTATATTTCGCAGATTGTACTTTAGAGACGTGAGCTCACTAATATTAAATTTAACCAAGACAATAATGTTTTCAAATTAAAAAAAAAATTAAAAGGAATTACAAAATGGGAAAAATATCTAAATTTTTCACTATTTGCCTACAATCGCACGAAAGTTTTTAGACTTTAAATCAACACTAAATAAGATTATAGTGGGTTTGCTATACGATTTTTACACTGGAAATCAGGTTTGAAGGCAATTATTAATTTTATCAATAGTTTATTTATACGGGCCTTTGAACATAAATTGAACATGTTATTTATTTAGATTTTCTTGGTCACCACAAGGTTTTAGTCTAGATGAGACCTTTCTAGAGATAAAATATCGACAATGAGTATTCTTTACATTCTCTAACCTGATCAGTTCAGAACATGCATTAGAAAGTGGAGAAAATTATAGGAATTACGATAAAATTACGAAATTTCGTATACAGCTTAAGATGGGCTGAGTTAAAAAACGTTAGTTTGAAAAACATTAGAGCAATGATTCACATATCTGAACTATTTTCCACAAATTTTATTATTACAGTTCTTCGACGAGTTTAAAGAATAAAATATTAGTATAATATTAAACATATTTTCCTCAATATATATTTTAGCGCATGTATATCATTATTATATTGCTGAAATTTGTTATATGGATTTTAAAAATGATTTCCTGCATAAAAATGTTTGAAAATATAATATTTTTACATAAAGAATAATCATAATGTCTAAGTATACCTCTCATACGTACTATACTCGCATGAACATTAGTATATGATCAAAGGTTCGGGTTCGGTTTCGATGTCGGTGTTCAGCAAAAAGCAGCTACTATTTGCGTTGGATGCTCGGCATTGAGTGATATTTTCACTGAACACTAAAATTTATATAGTTTTCTAGTACATTTTTTGTATGTCATCAAAGATAAATAGAAATACAAGCCCTGTAAAATATTAAAGTACAAAAAGTACAATGTTTGTGAAATAAAAGGGTTTTTGTAGGGTGTACCTGATACCGCCACAAACTCCGATATATTGGCGATACTTCAGATTTGCCGATATATCGTTATTGGCGACATTATTATAGTCGACACAAAGATACTTTTCAAATGTTTTTAAAGTTTTTATGAATAAAAATTAACACTGGTTCAGTTCGTGAAATTTCTTAACTATTTTCAATGTTTACTTCGGTGCACAGTACGGCTACAGAACAATCGATGGTACTATGAATAGTATTCATAGCTTTATTTTCAATGAACTATCGATGATTTTTCTCCGATAGTAATGCTACTGAAAGAAGGTAATTTTAACAAACTAAACGCAAAGTCAGTAAGAAGCAGTCGACGGTGCCTTCGAAATATAATATTGGCTTAAGTTTGCATATTAAAGACTTACATTCTTTTACGAATTGGATACTATTGATAAAATCGGCAGCGATACTATCGAATGGGATGACTATTGATAGTATAAAATCAAAGCAGAATAATGAAATTACTTCCTTCAATTTTGCAGCCATTTCAACAAATTAAATTAAAAACTTGCTCTTATGCATTGGATTTATCTTTATGGGTATTGCGCTATAAGTAGAGAATCCCTCCGCTTACCCTAAGCTATGGTTCTGTTAATGAAAAAATCCATAGATAACTAAGATCCCCTAATATATCTAGAGACACATAAACTTGTGTTGATTAGCGCTATGACATCTCATACCTAAACTTGTAGAAAATTTTGCAGAAGTAGTTAAGATTTCATATAAGTTCTTCTGAGAGACTATTTTCCAGTGCAGGTCTCGTTCAAAGAAAATGACAGCTTTAATTATGCATTCACATTGTGAAATTTTTATTTCAGAAATTTTTTATAAAAGCATATATTTGCTTATTTGCTTATTTGTGTTTGTTCGAACGAGGGATCAAAACAACTACATCATGCATATAAATGTAATAATATAAAATATGGCTCTAATACTGGTTTAATAACTTTTACCATCGGTATCGCATTGGCAAAACCGCGTATCGATACATCTTTAGTTTTTTTTATTTATATATTGATTTTGTTTTATTTTTAAATAAATCAACCACAAATATTAAAATTGTTTCTAATGAATGAAAAAAATCGGTTACGTTCTGAAAAATTTACTGAGGTTTGGGTGCCGGTCCAACATGAAAACTGCGTTAGTTCGAGCTCTACATAATGATTATTTTCAAAAAAAGAAAATAATTTTTTTCTAAAGAAAATACTCGTAAATGAAAGAGGGGGAAAAATATACGATATGTTGGAACCATAATAGTACTTATTTTTCCCCAAAAGATTTGAATAAATAAGGACTTTAATTTACTTAAGTCCACCATCACCTGACAAATTGTGAAATACATGAAATACACATGAACTCTGATGATGATGGCGATGATGTTTATCCGAACACAACGTTGATCTGTTCTGTTTTGTTTAGATTTAGTTACTTTAATTTTTTTTCTACATTGAAATATTGTCTCGTAATGTGTTCTGTCTTGACTAACACCGTTTTGCACTCAGTTACTTTGAGTTAATAAACCAAATAGTATTCGAAATAATAGCCACAGTAAACAAAATATGATTTGCCTTTCTTTACATCAAAGTTACCATTTTTTTTTTATGAAAAACACCAGAGAATAATTTTTATTTAAAATTGTTTCAGTATTTTTCCAATTTGTTTCAATACTTTTTAAACTTGTGTTGAGTCTATCTTGAACTGTGTGCGAAATTTCAATAACTCTAGGATACTTCATCTACAAAAGAATCATTATGCGTCTGTGTGCCTACGTTAGTTATACAAAAATTATACAGTCAAGTAGTGTTTTAATGAAATCGGTCTACAAGTTGAGCTACTAAGGATTTATTTATTTTTTTTATCATACCTCTGTACCAAACAAAGTCTGGTGGCCAACGTCGCTTTCCGTTGCCTCAAGACCAAATTTTTTTTAACTTTCAATCCTAATTTTACTTCAGTCAAATTCTATCTACCATTCACCCTTGCACACTTAGTAGTTTATGAAACTCCTTCACTTATTCACACATCACAGTACATATTTATTCAATAAAAATAGTATTTATTTACTAAATGTGTTAAAACTTTGAAATGATCATTTACCTCTTCACTTTCATGCTCACGTTTAAATATTATGATGTCAAAAATCCTTTATTTACACGTGTAAACATTTATGCACTCATATGTAAACGTTTACATTGTACTAGACCAGAAATAGAAGGTTAAAATAAATATGTTGCTGTGTTGTGTATCATCGTTGTGGCTTTGGTTTGTGTGACAAAAGTTGTTGTTGTTGTTGTTGCTGCTATTGTTGTTTTTATTGTAGCATGTTGTTTGTTGCAACTAGTGTCAATATGCAATTAACACATTTAATACACAATATGTTAATATTGATTTTACCATTTGCGTAATCGTACTTTGTTATCAGAAAAATTACAATCGCAACTGTAGGGTTTTTAATTTTATGAACTAAATAAAATAAATACTAGAATGTTATGCAAATAGATAGTAAATTTTCTATTAACATGGTAGTTGATTATATAAATATTGAATGGCTTTTTGCAATAAATTCATAATAAATAAAATAATTACATATCTGTGTGTGCATATTTATTTGCCTGCAGGTAAACAAATTATGTTTTACAGCAGCTGATGGAAGTAAACGATTTTGTATGCCCACTACGATCAACTGCAGAACACGTGTTTGATACACACGCAAAACAAGATTAGGTTGTATATGAAATGATATATAAGCCAGTAACATACTACACACAGGAAAAAACATCAATGTAAAACCAAAATTAAAAAATGTTGATTTCATGTCATGTAATTTTTTGCAAAAGTAAAGACTTTGCTGAAAGCAAACAGATATTAATATTGATTCAATGTTTAAAACTTTAAATTGGAACTAGCAATTAGTAGATTGAAAATTTTTCGTAGTTAAAATAACATTGTGCAATGTTGAATTTACACACCTCAGCTTCGTAGTAAAATAAAAAAAAATTGTTACGTTAAATTAACCTTGGATTTGATAAAAGCGACATTGAGTGGTGTAAAGACAATATTTCTACATTTTAGATCAACATTGCTAATAGGTATTCTACGAATTTCAATAAAATATTCAAAAAAATTCAAAAGTATAAGAAATTCTCATTGGTTTTCTGAAAATTTTTGTATATGAAAAGAGGTTTGAAACTTTTCTAAAATATGATTTAAGGTCTACTGATGATTTGGCGTTAGCATCAAATGTACATATCGTCATATGAATTCATAAAAGCCCTAAGTTACAATGAAAAAAATTTACCCGACATGCCAGAAACTCTCTAATATAAAAAGTTAACTAATTTTTGAAAAATTTTTTCAGCTTAAGCTTATTTCTTATTAAGGAATCAGTAAAATTTTAATATGTACAATTTTCCAGCGAAATGTATTTTGACATGATACATCGTATTCAACCAAAAAGTCGATTTTAAATTTTTTGTAACTTAGGGCTTTTTTGAAATCGTATGACGATTTGTAAATAAAATACATATTAAGAAAGTAAATAATTAAAATTGTTAAGGGTTATTTAAGGGCATCATTTCGAACAAACGTTTAGTATTATTTTAATATGACTATCACTTTAATTTTAAAAGAATTTCGTGTTAGAGACCAATCATTCAATCGTATTAACCCAACATTATAATTACTTACATATTAAATGAATTTCATGTTGTTTCAAACTGAAATAACTTTGATTCAACAAGATTCGTTACATTATTTTAATGTGGGGTACATTTTTATTCAATTAGTATCGCATGTTATATTGAAATGGGCTGCTGTTGTTTCAAAGTCATCGAAAAGTCATGTTAATTTAACACTAAAAGACTATGAAGCAAAATAGTTTACGAAAAATGTAAAATTAACCTGGTTTTACATTGTGCATTTTTCTGTATGTATGATTGTATTAGACGGTTCTAGTTAAATAATTCTGAGTTTTTGTAAACAACTTATTTTTTGTCTTATATAACGAAAGCTTTTAAACAGAAAAGTAGTCCCAAAGATAAAAACTAAATTAGTGGCACCTAAAATTGTGCAACATATCGTTGAAGTTAAATGAAATATATTATGAAAGCTCCGTATGCGAACTGTGACAGCCAAAGTGGCTTTGTCTGCTGATGACAAATAGGAAAAGGGGGGGGGGGGATATCTGGTCCAAAGACCGGCATTGCGACACCTGATGAATCTTTTGTGCCATAGATCTGTAAATTAATTTTTATATATAATGATAGCAACAATAAGACACAGTTTTCGCTCTACTTTGGATTTGTGGAATTGTTGGAAAGTCGTAGTAAACAAAAAGAGTTTCAAATAGTTTAAACTTGTTTATTTATAAATTTTTTAATTTTCGTTTATCGTATTTATGTAAGTGTTTAATATTTTTTTAATTACAAGCAAAATATAGTCGATTGCCTCGGCCAGTGAAAATACTATTAAATAACATCAAAAAAGGTGTTTTAAATCTTAATATTTGTATAAATTTGTATTATTTTGTTAATAAAAAATGAAAGCAAACAAATAAATTGGCTTTAAAATTGTATATTTTATTTTTATAGCTCTGACTTTATTAATTTTCAAAATGTCAGCGTGGGAGTTTCTTTGTGCACTTCATCCGTTTGCTTATAATAACGAATATCTATTCATAATTTTTGTGTCTGTTTTTATTTCTCATGTTTATTTGTTTAATAACTTAATGGCCAAATATATATTTAACAAACTTTAAGACAAAGTTCTAAACGAAATTGTTGTGGCAATTGTTTGCTAAATTATGAAAAAATATTTATTTATATAATAATTTGAAAACGAAAAGCAAATAAAACCTAAAGCCAAATAAAAGTAAAACAAATTATTGGCGCCGTTCATCATTAATGTCGTCCATGTTAAACCGGACTTTGTTCTGTTTTTTTATTTATCAGTTTTATTAATTATTTGTTTTGAGTGCTTGTGGTGTTGTGATTTCTTACTTCAAACAAATAAATGGACAATTTACTAATAATTTTGCACTTATATTATTGTTGGTCATTGTTGTATTTAGTATTTGCTTGGCAAATTTTGAACAAATGCAAAAAATGTTAATATCAATAAAAATATTATTTTAAAGTATTTTATATTGAAAATACATTTTTAAGAAATCAGAAAAAGAGCTGGACAAAATGGAGATTTAATAATACGAGATATATACATAATTTCCTTTCATATTAGATTACTATCCTCCTTATGAGGGGTTCGATAGCCTTGTTTATCTGTAATGATAATTAAAGCACTTGAAGAAATATTCTTAAATGCCTTAAGAAAAAGCTTAAGACAACTGCTCTCGCGATAAACGCACTCCTCCCACGAATTGTGAAAATTTGAGTACTACAAAAATTTAAGAACCTTAAATTCTAAAAAACGTTCTGAAAAAAATTGAGGAGTCGAGAGAGATGAAAAGATGGCATGTGATTTATGTTCTTATAAGGTGGTTTCAACAAGAACTTTGTTTTCTAAAACAAAATAAAACATAAAATTTAGATGAAGATGATTAAAAATTTTATTGTATTAAGAAGAGAAAAGTTCGGCAATTATGAATAAAAAAATGCTAACTGGCAAATGTCCACCACGACCACGTTGAAAAATGTCGATTCTTTCATCAAAGTTTTTAATGACTTTTTGGCAAAATGGCCAAATCACATCACCGATTTTGAGTTCTAAGATTGCAATCGATTCGATTGGCCCCGTATAGACTCTGTCCTTAACATAGCCCCCCACAAAAAATAATTCCGTGGTGTTAAATCGCACGATCTAGTTGGCCACTTAACAGCTGACTTTTGTGATATTATGCGATCGAGAAAATTGGTTTACAATAAATTGATAGTTTCATTGGCTGTGTGAAATGTGGCATCGTCCTGTTGAAATCACATGACAGTGATATCCACGTCATCAATTATAGCCCGAAATTAAATGGTTACCATCTCGCGATAGCGTGATCCATTGACCGTTACCGCATTTGCAGCCTCATTATCAAAAAAACGGCCCAATCACGCCTCCAGACCACATAGCACACCATACAGAGACACGTTGAGCATGCAAAGGCTTCTCAATAAATGCTCTAGGATTTTCAGAATACCAAATGCAATTTTGCTCGTTGATGTACCCTGACAAGTGAAAATGCGCTTCGTCTGAAAAAATTATTTTTTCAAAAAATCCAGCGGGTTGCTCCTGAATGAATTGGACGATTCTACGGCGATGTGAATGGTCGGTTGGCTTCAATTTCTGCACCAGTTGAACCTTGTAAAGTTTTAAAGCCAAATCCTTACGCAAAATTCGCCATGTGGTGCTTCTGGATATTCCTAAATGTTGAGAACGTCGAGTAATTGACAAATACGGGTCTTCTTTAACGATGTGGCTCACGGCTGCGATGTTTTCAGAAAACGCATTGGTTTTGGCACATTTTGTATTGAGCCTGTCGACTCAAATTTAACTACCAAATTCGTAATAGCGGTCTCAGAAGGACGATTATGTTGTCCGAAAATATCACGAAATTTACGAAATGTAACTTAAACAGAACAACAATTTTCATAGTGGATTTAAATTATTTTAATGCGATTTTCAAGCAAAATTGAATTCATTGCAATAATTCCAATGCATCTACTACGAACATGTCAAAAAACTAAATGGCAAAAGTATCATGTTGTTGGTGTTGCCACAATTGAAAAACAAAGTTGTTGAAAAATCCTCTACTTTAAGCATTTAAGTGACTTGTCTTTGTCCTTGGCCAACTTAAACAGTACTCGGGTTGGTATTATTGTAACCGGCAATAAACAACTTCGGAAGGGCTAGAACTGAGATAAATCGCTTAGAATCTAATTAATATTAATTCACTTCCGGCAATGATGAGGAGATTAAAATTTTCAAAAACCGGAGTTTTATCGGCGTTTCTCTTAAAATATTAACCGGTGAGGAATAATTAAATTTTCGAATAATTATCTTTTTTTTCCGACTACGGGCACAAAGAGAGAAGGAAGAGAGAAAAAGTTAAGAAAGCTTTGATTATAAATAAAAGTGCTCGATGAAAGAAGAAGTCTTTGTGATTTATACAAGTAGCGTATTGGTTCTTCATTAGAAGCTAATTTAAACGGCAATAGTGTTTCAATAAAATTGTTCCAAGTGGATGACTCGGCTGCTGATGCAGGACTCCTAGTCTTCTTTCAGTCGTATCTCCAATTTCAGATTTTTAATCTCCAAAATTCTCCCAAGCAAACCTTTTCTTTATAATAACAAATAAATTTTTTGAATATTTTTTCATATTTTCAACTTAAAAGTTTCCAATTGTAATTTATCTCAAATATTTCTGATGTTTTGATTCAAAATGCTAAAACTTTGAAAATACTACGACTTGTTTTGTAGTCTCTTTCAAAACCCTTTAAAAATATAAAGCAACATTATTGTTATAAAAATTAAAAATGATTAAGAGAAGTAAAATTCAGCACAACAATGTTATCCCTCAAGAATCTTCGGGTTTGAATACTAAATTTTAATCCCTTAACACAAAAAAATATTCCCGAATCGGGGTGAATTCCCCAACTGGGAACTGTCTGCAAATGAGGTATTTTGTGACACCAAATTCTTCCCCCAAGAAGCAGTAAAATATATGTTTCCTCTCTTTTTCATTGTACGATATTGTTTGTATGAGTCTAATTGTTAGGAGACTCTTGCCCAACAAAAAATTATTCATTCAAAATCATATAAATATGAACATTTTAGAAGAACAGGTTAACCGGGTATTTTCACACCAAACCGTATTCGAAACCAAGTTTTCACAAAAGTTATTTTTCGAAGAATTTGAGAATCGGTTTCTTAAAAATATTAATTTTTTGGATACTGTAAGCGCCATGTCATATTGACTTTTGAAGCTGGAACCAGCTTTCGTCATCCAGGAACCAGTTTCATTAATATTTTTGGATTTTAATTCGTTTTTATAAATTACACCGAACAGCCCAGAAATTATTGTAGTGATCTTTTATTAAGAAGCTTGATGTTTATATTACTCCCATAGAGTCCAAATAAACTTAAAAAAAATTAAATAGAGTTTAGTTGTAATTGCAACTGAAAATATAAAAATCTTAGAAGTTCAAAAAGTTGTTTCAAAAAGTTTTCATACAATATTTTGGTGACAGGCCTTAAGCTGCATTAAAAGTATGAATTACCCCCTCCCAGGCCATCGGCATGTTAAAGCGTCAGCGTCTCTTCCGCCAAGCAGCCAGTCACACAGTGTCGGTCCCTTTCCCCCAAGAGTAGTGGCACTCTTTTGTAAACTTTAATTTTTATTATGTACTTGTAGCACCGTTCTCGCTCAATTTTCTTTTTTATTATTCTTTAACAAATTCATAAAGTTCTTTCAACTAGTTTGAGTTATTTTATGCTGATTAATTGAAAAGAAACTAAAAACTGCTGATTAAATTAAATTTCATTTATATAAAAAAAAAATATTTTGTATATATGAAACCAAAACCAAAACAAATAACAAATCACTATACAGACAGCAAAAAAAAAATAATAATAAAAATAGCAAACCTTCACACAAAAGTCTTTTGAAAACTGCAAACAAACAAACAGTATATTAACTTCTTCATAAAATGTCACCGGACTCTAAAAGAACTTTGGACTTAGCAAAATATGCAATTAAATTTTAAAATTTAGGACATTTGCTATTTTAAATAATAGTAAAAATACAAAACAACTATTCGAAGCGCCTTTTATTTATAGTCTAAATAAAAAACACCAACTAGCAAACTTAAAAGTAATAAATCACTGCCATTTAAAACTCTTTTGATTGCTGGCTGGCAACATGCTACTGTATGGAGCAGCCCAGTATCTGAATAATAATAAAAAAAAAACATAAAAAAATGAAACCAATAACAATAAAACTAACAATCAACTTTAACACACAAACTTTATCAAAATATTGAAAGCCATTTTTCTCTCATTCTATTATTTTGTAAATAAAAAAAGCTATAAATTATTTATTAGATTAAAATGAAACAACGTTAAAAGTGATAAAAGGCAAACGTCATCAGTTTTCATTCTTAAATAAAAAGAAAGAAAATGCTTCTAAGCGAACATGCTAAAATTCTTTCCTAAGAAAATATTTTATGCCCCTCAATCGTAGTGGTGTCCACATCAAAGCTCTTTTATTCTGGAAAAAGGTCTCTGATCAGAAAAAAAAGATTCTTTGCTGTTGCAACTCTGGACATAGGCGATTGTTAAGGTTTGGCCGCACTTCTCTTTATTCTTTTAGAGTGAATAATATAAAATAATAAATAATTATACTTATAAAAACAACCATTTTGAAGTGGGTTTTTCGAAATCCGGCCAATTTAGTTGGATTGTATAAAAATCTCTCAAATAACTGAAATTTTCTACTCAAGCGAGTGACTGGAATGTGAGAAACACACATTTTCCACAAAGATTATATTTAGCAAAAAAAAAACTTATATTTTAATGTAAAAGTAATATTTGAAGAAAATAAATTTTTTCCTATAGCAGATTAAATAATGTTTTTAAATCTGATTACATATTTAAAATCATTATTTTTGGCAAAAAAATTTAAGTCTTGGCAAAAAGCTTCCTCTGAATTTTTTGAACGATTATTTAAAGAACTAGAATAAAATTTGAGTACAAAATTTAATTTTTTAAGGAAACATTTTACATTTTAGTACTAAACAAAAATTTTTAGTAGAAAAAGGAAAAAGCACAGAATTTTAAATTTTAAAATGAGAGCAAAATACTTTTAATTTGAAATAAAATTTCATTTTGAGAAAAACTTTTCATTTAAGTTTTATGATTTTAGTACAAAATGTTGCTATTAAAATATGAATCTTCAAAGTGGCATAAAATATTAATTTTTAATTTGTTTAATGATTAATTGAACTACTAAAACACAATTTTTAATTCAAAAACAAAATTAGTATAAAATTTAATTTTGAGCTAAAGTTTTAAATTTTTGTTCTTAAACACAATTTTATGTGGAAAAAGTTAAACACAACAGATCAAAAAACTATTTTGGTATACAAATTTACATTTTAAAAAGTTGGCAAAATATTTTGAAATTGTAACAAAAGATCCATACATGTAAAATAATTAATTTAAGCTTAAACGATTAAAATTTTAATACAAAAATATATTTAAAATCGTTTAAAGTTTTAATTATAAATTTATTTAACTATTATTCGAACAAATAAAATATAATTTTTAATGCAAAAAATATAGTATAAAATTAAATTTTAAGCTAAATTAAATTTTGAGCGAAAGTTTTACTTTTTCGTTAAAAAACACAATTTTTAGTGTAAAAAAAAATATTTTATGTACGAAATTATAAATAAAAAAATGAAGGTTATTTTGGTAGCCTTGTGGTCCTACGCCCTTCTACAGTTGCGCAACACATCATCTCATCAGAACCTAAAATTTCATTCGACTAAAACTTTATTAATTATTAAGAATATGCAGGGCAAAGCGTTATAATGTTAAATTGGGTTTGTTCGTTTATAGTTTATATAAATTAAAAAAAATTATAAAATAAAACAAAGTTTTAAGTACCAATAATATATTGGTGCAACATTTAAATTTGTAGAAAATAGTTCTTATCTAAAAACAACAACTGAAAAAAAAATTGAAATGTGGCATAAAGATCAGGCAAAAACTTAAAGGTTACTTACTTAAGCTTATTTTAGAAGAAAAACAAAATTTTATTTTAGTACAGCCTTTGTTTTCAAATAATTCTAACTAGTTTATATATAATTTACAAAATCTATATTTTAGTACACAATTTTAATTTTAGATACTATTTTATTTATAAGTGAAAATATTCAGTACCAAATGGAATTTTAAAGGGAACATACATATTATTAAATATATAATTGTTAAATTCACAACCCTTGTAGTCTGCAAACAGTGTATCAAATAAAACTATGAAACTTGTGAATGGTCAGTTAGTTGTAAGTTGACGTTGTTATGCAGCCAAACTTCACTCTTTTTGAAGAAAAAAATGAGAAGAGTTATAATGGATTTTTATTAGAAATGCATTTCTAAAATATTGTTTATGTTTTTAATGTAATTGTAGGAAAAAACGAATACTAAAATAATGAATTTATCCAAGAATAATTTCTTAAATTAAGAAGATATGGGTAAAACTCAGATTTGACCTCAAGCCATAAAAATTTCATTTCAATAAATACTATATTTTGTTAAAAAAAAAATTTAAAATTAGCATTTTAGTGCAAGAAAAAAGTTCTAGGAAACATTTTTTTATTGAAGCTGGCAAAAAACTAAAATATGTAAGTTCTGAATTTTTTTTAAGATCAGTGTGCATGTTAAGTTAAAATTTAATAGAGCGTATTTGCCTAAATCACCTATTAACTCACTCACATATTTCATATTTATGGTCAAGCTAAAAAAAGCTGATCACAATTCTTGTAAATAAATAAATTTTTATTTATCGGTTTACAAATAATCTGTCACAACAAACTAATGAATAAAAATAGTAATAAATTTTATGTTGTGATTTATAGATTTCTTTCGAACGTTTTTCCTCAAAAAAAAAATTACGTCCTGCCTGCAAGTATTCTTCGTCATAGCTGTCAATTCTATAAGTTTTGACTAGTAGTATGTGCCATCAATTCGAAAGTGTAACTGCAGAGTAGCAAGCCAATAGCAGTGACATTCATTTGATTCGATTTATGGAGAGTAAGAAAGGTAAGTAAAAATTTCAGTTACTGTAATACAATTAAAATTGTTATCTTAATATATTAAGGCACAAGTCTCAAAATAATTTCATTCTGCCTGAGCCACGATATCGAACAAATACTTTCTTTCTTAAAAATACATTTAGAACAAAACCAGATTTTTGAATGTATTTGGATACAAATTTAATAAGATACAATACTTGGCCCACCATGTCAAACAAATTTTTTCTTTCATACAATTACATTTAGAACAAAAAAAATTTGAAAATTTGGTTTTTGTTTGTTCTAAATGTAATTATATGAAAGAAAGAATTCGTTCGATATCGTGGGCCAAGTATTATATCTTATTCAATTTTGGTACGCACATTATTAATATTTAGTACTAAATTTGATTTAAACTAATAACTTAAATGTCGTTTAAAAATAAAATAAATGAAAATAATTATTGAAACTTTTTGCGGGAATTGCTGAAATTTTAGAATTTTAAATTTTTATTCGCACTTTTTCCCAAAAAATAAAATTTTACATATTTAGTAAAACATTAATAATTTTGTTAAAGACAAATTAAAACATTAATAATTTTGTTTAAAAAAAATTGAAATTTATTATTGAGGGTTAAAGTAAAGTAAAGTTCCCTGATGATTTGCATTAGCAACAGTGAAATGCGCATAGGAACAAGCTATACCCCTCAATAATCTATTTCAATTTGTTTTCAACAAATTATTAATGTTTTGTTAAATATGTAAAATACTAATTTTGTGAAAAAGTGCGAATAAAAATTTAAAATACTAAAAATAATTATTTTTTTCATTAAAATTTCAGTTTATTGATTTTTAAAATATGTGCTAAAATATTTAAACTTGTACCAAACAAAAAAAAATAAAAATATTGATTCTGCAAAGAAAATAAAACATATGTACAATAATTAATAGATCAAAGTTTATATGTTAAAAGGCGATAGAGCTCCATGTCACATACTTTTGTTTGGTTCATTAAAGAATCACAATCTTTAAGATTTCAATTGAAAACTCACAGAAAGAAAAACTTAAAAGTTCAACATTATTTATTGAGTGCCTATGTTTTTATTTACTTATTTGTTATGCTGTTAGCGATTTTTTCAACACTCTAACAATAATTTCAGATATTTATCAGTTTGAACTTTTTACAATTTATTTGGTTTGGTTCGGTTTAAGAAACACAAACCCGTCACAATCATCACCAGCCCGATAAGAGATCTACAAAACGAGAAACACACATTCATTTGTATTTATTTATATACCTTCAACAAAATGTTGATTGTGTTTTTTTTGGTTTTTTATTTATTATGTATTTTTTTTTGCTACACAAATTTTAACGTTTATAAAACAAGAGATATTGTGGTTGATTCTTTCAAAAGCTTAAAAAGAGTGCAAAAATAACTGTCAATTATGTATTTTTTCCTAACATTTAAAAGGCCAATTAAAAATTTCTTTTGAAATTTATCAAATAAATGTATATATATTTTTTTTGTGTTTGGCAGAAGTACAACAAGAGCGGGTTTTATAGGCGGGAAGGTATGACAGAAAAAACATTAATGTTGTAGCAAATTTAAAATTATTAGAGATATTTATGTACAAGTAGATCGTTTTATAATGATAACATACATATTTATATAGGTATCGCTACTGCACAAACGTCTTAATTTAAAACAGTCAAACATAAGTTTTTCATAAAAAAAACATGAGCGGACCAAATGGGGTTAATCTCTCTCAATCTTAATATAAATTACATTTTAAATTATTGAGCGAGATTTATTGCGAACTATAGACATCAACGTAAGGAAGGTGAGGCAGCCAGAATACCCAAAGAAAAACTTGCAGTTCAAGTCTTAGTACTTCCATTTGAGACTCTTGGTAAGTTGTTTTTGTTCTTGGAAACTTAGTTGACCAAAATTAAATCTTAGTTCACGAATCTTAAAATTGTAAGAACGTCATTCCGAGTGGAGCTTCCAGCATCATATGTGTTGTTTCGTTAATCAGTGGTGTTTAGAATGAGCGACTTTTTAGACCTCAGCATTTGATCCTGGTATTGGGGCTGTCAATAACCTGTAGACAGGTAAGCCGTCAATACGATAAGATGAGTAGAGCTTCAGTGACGGTATGTCGTCGGATGTCACCTAATTACCTGAGACACATCGATATTCGCATGTTATTCAGGCTTCTTAATACTCAATGCTACAATCATAACTTCTCTAAAAAATATGGAAGGTTGCTGTATTTTTGCCTGGAGTTTTTTGAAAATTAAAAACTTTTCAAAACTTTATGACTTTTTTTAACCCAATTCTCTTTCTTCTAGTTTTGCACCACGTCGTTCTACAATCTTGATTGCTCTATTTGTATTCCTACATTAACGTGTATATTTGAAGCAAAGAAGGTTAGAGATAATATCACATAGAATTATGGCTGCTTATTAATTCTATTTTAGAAAAATTAAAAAAAAAGTTTTTTTCGGAGACCCCGCAGTTTTAGTTCGTCGCTCCAGCTTTGGAAGTATTCTGTCGACAGCAGTTCCAATTGTATTTTTAAAATTTAATTTAATTTTATTAAATAATTTAATTAAATAATTTATTTAAGCTTTAGGTCCAGAAAATAAATATAAATGATTTATTTTATCTGATATTTCGCTATCTCAATAGAAATCTTCTTCAGGGATATATTTAATTAAAAATTAGTAGTAACAGTTATTGTCTTCACAACTAACACAATAACTGTTACTATTAATCTTTAATTATTTTTTTCGAAAAAAAAACCGTCAATCCAACCAAGGAAAAGCTCGATAAATACTATGGGAGCTCTGCACCATCGATTTACATTGGTTTACAGACTTTCGTTGTGGTCGCACAAGTACAAATGACGCTGAACGTTCTGGACGGCCAATTGAGGTCAGTACACCCGAAAATTTCCAAAAAATCCACGATTTGGTGTTGGCCATAGGTATTTCATATATCGCGTTTGCTCTCAATTGACCATTAACGTAAACGTGTGACAACTTTAAAGATTTGCTTGGAGTTGTTTAAGCGCAATCCGAATTGGGGTACCTCATCCGCCATATTATTCTTCGCATTTAGCCCCTAGTGACTACTTCCTATTTCCAAGTCTAAAGAAATAGGTCGCTGGAAAGAGATTTAGCTCAAACGATGAAATTATTGACCAAACAAATGCCTATTTTCAGGGCCTCGAAAAGTCCTATTTTTGGAAGGATTACAAAAACTGGAGAAACCTTGGACTAAGTGTATTGAGTTAAAAGAAGACTATGTTGAAAAATAAATTGTTGTTTTGCCCAAAAAAAAAAAAACTGTGTTTGATACAGTTCCACACGGATTTATTGATCAGCCCTCTTATATTGCTCAAAAGTATAATAAAAGCTTACAAGGACTGATTGATAGTAAAAAAGAGATTCTATGGTAAAACTTAAAACTAAAACTAGAATTAAAATAACATATTTACTGGAAACAATAATACAAAAAAAACTTCTAGCCCCTATTCGAACCCGCAATAGAATGAGAGTAAAACCCTGGTATAGACTAAGTGAGGAATTGATGTCCTCTGTTAAAACTACAATCGGTGTAATATATATGCTGTTACTAGAGTCGAAGCCCTCTTGCAAGTGAAGAATACTTGTCATCTCGTAGTTTTCTAGACGTTTTATGAAATTGTTAAGCAAGACCAAAGAATACGACGAAATAGATTTTACTTGGGCCTTTCCGTAAATTACTGTATTTGAAAATCTTTTGACAAAATTTTTAAAACTCCGTTAACACAAAGTCTCAAACAGCTCCTTTTCAAAATCTCCAACTCTATCATAATGGTCGGAGAAATCGAAAACCATAAAGCATGACGAAACGAATGCATACTTTGTAAAGTAACAACTTAGCTCTTTGACTTAAGTGCTTGTTAGCAAGAAACCTCAAGAACATACCCAACTATAATTATTCCTTTCAGACCGTGATGCCTGGATTGTGCGGGTGGGTTTCGGTCTCAATATTTTCTCTTCCATTTGACCAATGTCAAATAGACCAGCATACATCTATTCCACTGATTGTCTTTAATGTTTGATTTTTACATTGTGTTCGCTGTTCGTTTTACCGTTACTTGAATTTTTGCGAAATTCTTGCGTCACATTTCAGTTTTGTAAAAATGAGCCGCAGAAGTAAGTTGTGTTCTCATATTTATAAAAGTACTAATCGCTAACAAAATGTGAAGTGGACACACAAAAAGAAAAACGATGTAGTAAATTCAAGTATTTTCTACACAAAATTTAGAATACAAAAGAACAATAAACAACTGCACTTTAATCAAGCCGAAAACGGGATTCCTTTAGATAAACAATTCTGGGGTTTCTTAAAATTACTAAAAATTCTTTAATCAAGTGATTGATTGAATCAGCTAAAACTTAAAACAATTTTTCTGTTCTTGATTTAGGTAAATCTGGGATTACCGTACTTTGAACACGGCGTGGTATTGAATTAATTAATGATCGATAGATTTTTCTTTTGAGTGTATATTTTAATTAAAAATTTATAAATAATAATGTTTTAGCCAAGAAAGAGTTTTGGTTAAAAATGTTTACCGAGATGTATCAATTGGGCGTTGCTTTTTTGGCTTAAAACATTATTATTTATAATTTTTCAATTAAAATATACACTCGAAAGAAAAATCAATCTATTCGAAAAATATCCATATCGAACGAAATTCCATAACAATTTCTTTTAATTTGTTTGGAAATTTCGTCCAATATCGAATGCGGTAATTTGCCCTCTTTAGTTCTTTTGCGTTGCTAAGGTTTTCTTTTTTTGATTTATTTTCATTTTATTTTTATATATTGTATTTATTTTTTTAACTTGTCCGTTTGCTTATCAATTAAGTTAATTTGCTCTTTTCTAACTTTCGTTTGAAACTTAACTATTTCCTAAATTTTTTTTTAAACTTACAATTCACTAGTTCCTGCTAACTATTTTTCCTTTAATAGCAACTTCCCACTTGTCGATTTTAACAGCACAATTTTTCATGATTCATTTAATTTCTTTTGCTTTAGTGGCCGGTTTTTTTTCTTTTATAAAGTCATCAAAATAAAATTATTTTCTAGTTTCCTTTGGTTTCATGCAATAAAAATGGGAATGCAACAAAAATAAAAGAATAGGAAAAAATAAAAAGAATGCTATTAAGCGAATAAAATAATTGAGGACACGATTGAGTGAGTAAATGAACGAATGACGTTTGCCTGCAGCGTCAAAGCTTGTTGTAAGTATATTGTATAGCAAACGTCATCACTATGACATCCTTCCTGGTGTTTCTGTTGTTGGTATTGTTGTAACTGAACGATTCTTTCTTTTACTTTGCTTTTATTTTGAACTTCTGCTAACTTTTAGATTCCTTTAATTTGTGGTGGCAGTTGATGCTGGGTGTCTTAAGGCCTTGTCTAGTTTGGCTGATTGTTTGTTTTACTGTTGGCTGGGCTTACTGCTGATTTGACTGGCTATTAACGTAATAATAACGATCATTCATCCTTCCGTACATCCTTAAATATTTGTCATATATCCAGACATAAGGCGTGCTGTCGTTTGCGAGTAATGTTGGTAATTCCCATAAAAGGGATTTAAAAATGAGAATTAAAAAGCATAAAAGGAGACAATGTAAATATTATTATGCAGCCAAGTGAAATACGATTCATTTTTAAGTACTTTCTTTCAATTCATTTTAATGGTTAATATATTTTGAAAAGTATGTAACTGAAATTGATTAAAGTTGACTGGAATTTTTATTTATTTTGCCATTTGCCAGCTGGCAATATATTCTTCTTGCAGCAGTTTCTTAGTGTTCGATATTAGTTTTCAGGCTTAAAAGAGATTTCATTTAATTCTTATAGTAAAGCTGAGATGGTCGGTTAGTTGGTCCGCTGGCAGTGGCGGGTGGTCTAGGTATCCGCTGACACACGCTATGTATCTGTGTCTTACCTCTTCGTGGTAGTGAGGTGCAACGCCGTGGTGATGGTTATCCCGCGGTAGAACGTAGAGACTTTTTCAGACCGTGATCTTTGATCACTACCGTGGTATAGAAGAGAGTAGTTTTCGGCTTACTTTAGTCCGCGAAAAGGTATTTGATCTTTAATAAAAGCGTAGTGGTGCTCGAGGAGCACCTGGAACATCAACCTGTTCAATGTTCTGGCAGTGAACTCTTTCGGAAAAGGCTGTTGAAAATGATCCTAAGGATATTGATCTTCAAGGCCTTTCCACTGACTTAATAATGGTACCACAGATTCAGTAGCCACGCAGATAAATACCTTTTTGAAAGTTGATATTTGGTGGCATCGTCTTTGACTGCTCAGCCGAACGGGTGAATTTATTCTGATCCTGTGGGGTTAACACTTTATGTTCGCCTTCCGGCTTATGGACGCTGCGTACGCCCCCTCATGAAGGCAGGATACTGGGGAGTGAGCTCTCCTTCGGGAGTATACCTGGTGGCTGTAATTGAAACCGAAATATCTCTGGTAGTATCGATGGTTAAATGTCTGTTGGTCGGCCAATGCTAGTCGCTTGGATCAGACTTCGGGAAATCACCGAAGATAATCTGGGCTGTTGCTATAACAACAGATGCTGTTGATGAGGCAGGAACATCTTGTGGTGTTGAAGGTCAGTTGTTTTGTTAGCTACCTTTTGGCTGGCCTCCTGGCTGACTGGTTGTTCTTTACCAGTAACAATTGGCCTATAGAAGCGTCATACTTTAGCAAAGTATTTATGCATAAAGGCTGGTCTATGTAAAAGAACTGCAACCTTTGTGAACATTGGAAGTCAAGCAAGTGCCATTCTCGGGTCACATCTGCCGAATGTGAATGCAAAACTTTACATGGGGCTTTTTAAGTATTTCTTAGAATTCAAGTTTTTTTATAATAAAGATTTATTTTAAATATTTATTTAGTTAAGTGTAACTATTTAAATACAGTTTATTTTATAAGTTTTCTTTAACATACTCAAAAGTTGATTGTTTAAATTTGTTAAAATTCTGTTCATACTTTATCCACACAGGTAATTCATTAAATATAGCAAATCCTTTATAAATTAAACTGTTCTGTGCTGATGCACTTCTAAATGACACTATTCTAAAATAAAAAGAGACATATATTAGTGGGGTACAACTTATAGTTTTTGTTAAATAATGCGTGAATCAAGTAGAGATACTTTTTTTCAATAGCCTTTTTTTGACAGATCACGTGTGAGTCGTGTCATGCTGTCATGTTATTTTTGTTTAGTATTGTTTGGCATTTCACGTTTGGCAAATTCACGTTCTGTGAGGAATGTGTTCCGTGCACTTCGCTCAACTTATGGTCAACATAATCGGCCTACTGAGCGTATTATTCGCAACACCATCACCCATTTTGAGACCCAGCATTCAATATTGGATAATATTCGACCGAATATACCGAATAGGTGTGGGTTAAAATGAAGCCGGTGCGAACGTAACCGTCAATGGCAACCGTTATCGTGCAATGATAACCGACTATTTAATGCCTGAAATTTAAGCTTGTGATCTCGGCGGCATTTGGTCTCAGCACGACGGCGTCACTTCCCACACATCACATCAACATAATTTCACGTTTTGGGCCGGTCGATTGGCCACCAAGATCGTGTGATATCACACCGTAAGACTTTTTCCTGTGGGGATATGCAAAATCTACAGTTTATGCGGACAAACCCACTTCGATTCAGGCCTTGGAGCAAAACATCACGCGTGTCATTCGCCAGTTACCAGTCAAAATGCTTGAACGAGTCATCGAAAATTGGACTCAATGGATGGACCATCGGCGACGTAGCAATGGCCAATATTTGATAGACATAATCTTCAAAAAATATATGCCAAAGAATGTTTCTTCAAATGATAATAAACATTATCCATTAAATTTAAATTTTCTGTGTTTTTTTTTTTCTTTAAAAAATTATGGAACCTCGAAATAGATCACGCTTTATTACGAAGAAAAGTCAATAAGTTTATGCAAAATCATAAAAGATGCATTGAGAAAACGAAAAAGTGTTCTTGAAAATCTGAAGTTACAAATGGTGAGAGGCAACGTTAGCGGAAAATCCGTTATTGATTTTTCCCAACAATTCATTAAACGAAACAACTGTTCTATCCATTTTATTTTCAGTTAAAAAAAATTGAAAAATTCCCAAGAAAATTAAATAAGTTTTAAAAACTTGAGAAGAATTTAGAAAGCTCCAGAAAATGTGAAATAGTCCTCAATAACAAAAAAAAATCAGTAACTGAAACGTTTTTCCTCCCAAATTTTTTAATTTGGGACATGAAAAATGGATATCCCTCAACAAAAAAAAAAAAAAATATGTAACAACTTTCTACGAGTTGGAAGTTATTTTATTATGCATTAACTTTGTATTTTGTATAAAAAAAAAAATAATTCGCTCTTATTGTTTTTGTATTTATTTTAAGAGAAATTTGGTGAATTTCATTGACAAAAAAATTTGGAACTTGGTAAATTTTTTTTTGGACTTCCTTTTCATAATTTTTCGATGACTTCCATTTTCAAAACCAACTTCTTTTTCTAAAGAATTTCCGCATTGTCGAACTTTGACTGGACGCAAGGAATTTCTCCTCCGCCTTCGCTTACTACAGTATTCACGCTTTGTTGCACTTTAGGCGGTCGCTGCAAAAATGATTTAGTAGGCGAAACAGGTTTTGTAAAATAGCTCAGAAGGAAAAAAACCTTGAGGTCTGCCAAAGGCCATCTATGAACAAACAATTTACTAAGAACAAGAAAGTTTTTTAGCTGGTATTTCTTGGCTACTGTTATAAATGAGGGTTGTATCTGCACCTGGCGACAGGTAACAGCAGGCTCATGTTTTGCTTACAGCTGGTTGCGAGTGCTGGTTAAGAAAGTCGTGCGTTTAATGTCTGGATAAAACAGAAAGGGACACTCAGTGGGGTGGTGAAGAGGTTGATTCACCAGAAATAACGGACTTTCGCAGTTCGATAAATTTTGTGAGGATGACTCCGAATCGATGCGAATCAAGTTTAAACGTAAGAAATAGAAACGAAACAGGGACCGCTGTAGAAGTAGTTTTTGGCTGACAGGAGATCGATGGACAATGACGTATAATTTATGGCATTGAAGTTAAACTCATGAAAGACTCTGGCACCCAAGACTTCGAGAAGATGTAGTTAACGAGGGTACGTGGTAGGCTGAGTTGAATGAGAATTGACGTAAGTATCGTCAGTGACAGGACACAGATACCCCTTGGCTAAGATAAAAATCTTAAAGGATGATAATTGTTAAAGGATGATGTTTGTAGAATGTGGCTGGTAGAGGTAAAGACAGCAGCGCACGATGTGCCTCTAGCCTCGGCTAGCATTAGACTGAAAACCACTGGGCGATATATTACACTTGGATGCGATGGTTGATCTCAGCATAAGACAGTGGGTAGCGAATACTAAGAACTCAGTGTTGAGAATAGAAGTCGATAACTACCAGCCGACTGACGGAAACCAATAAAGTTTAGAGCAAACGCTGGTGACGATTCATATGTCAGTGATCGATAGAGATCCTCAACTCTTGCGATCTACTTCGAACTACACTGTTTCTTGCACGTGAAGTATATAAAAATATGTTCTGGCATAAAGCTGTGCTCTATGTATTATTTCGAACTCCACCTGAGCTAACTAAACATCTTTTGAATTTTTTCAAACATCCCATAAGGCCATTTAAAATTTCGGAGTTATTTCTCTATATGTCGCATATATTCGTATTTGTTTTCTTAAAATTAAATAAAATTTTCCTAGGACCCACTTTGTTAAAATTTATACAGCGTTATTACATATTGTCGAGGTTTCAGCAAATGATACGTTAAACAACTCTGCTTCTGACAATTTTGTAAAATCTATGCTCAAATTTAGCTTTATAATCACACCCCATAATAAATTTAATCGTAAAAAATATTTTACAATGTCCACATGTTTCGTTTCTAAATAATTTTTTCACTTTCTGCTAATTATATATTAATTATATAATTTGTTTATTAACCAAAGCAGGCATTATAAATCAATTTTCCATAAAAAAGTTGTGGCCACACAAATAAACAGATTAAACCAAAAAAAAGTAAGATTGAAGTCAAATAGAAAACATATGCTGTAATATACAATCTGCTATAATTGCAGCATAAAAGAAAGAACAATCAGGCGTATACGACTATTTCATTCCCTCCCTTCCAGCTACGGCATGAGCCACCGGAAAAGCTTTACAATTTTTGTGGTTGCTAAATACTTTAACACCTATAAACTTTGTAAATAATTTACTACATTTAAACTATAATTATGATTAACTTATTTATAAAATATTACACGCTTAATAACAAAATAATTTCAATAAAAATATAACTACAACCAAAAATCATAGAAAATATTAAAAATGTTTCACATTCCCAATTTACTTGCAACTGTAAGCGGTAGTATTTGTAATATAAAATGTTTACAATGAAAATATATTTAATAATTCTTATAACATTTTGGAATACAAACGGCTTAAATAGCTCGGTAAGTTTTACCGAATTAAAATTAATAACATTTCATTATATACATGTCTCTATCTAAAGCGTTCCTTAGGCTTGCGGTGGCAAAATATTAACTGCAGCATTGTATCCCAATCTCATGTTAGGTTTTTCAACTGCATTATAAATGAAAGACCCCGCAATCGTGGCAACCATGTTACAGTTCATTTACAATTTAAGCGGAATATTAAGAAGCTCCTGATGCACTTCAAAATATTACTGTCTCTGCAGGGTAAAAAAGAATTGGAATTCTTAAATTTTCGTTGCGATGGCTGCCAAATAGTTGGACGAAAATCAAATAACCCATTAATAGCATCCGCAACAGAAATACTATTGCAATCGGGTAATTTTACCAGGAAGTGCCCCTTACTGGCGGTGAGTTTTGAAGTTTATATTCATAGATGTATAATATTTTTAATTCTAAAATGGTTTCCAGAATACCACCTATTCTCTCGAAAAAATACCATTAATTCCGGCATATTTTCCAGGATTCACACCGGATATGAAAATCATATCCATAATAAAGTTATTTACGAATAAAATTCTTATGTTGAAATCAATTGCTGTGGCCGGTGCAATATATAAATAAGGAAAAAATCAAATATATAAATAAATATGTTTTACTTTGTAGAACAAATTTTATATGTCCATTGAATAATAAAAAATAACGACATAAGTCAACAAGTTTTTGTAAAAAAAAATCTATCAGCTGTGTTAAGTCCTCCACAAAGTCCTGGTAAAAGAAATGTTTTAAAAAGCTTGCTAAGATCTTGAACTTCTGACGTGAAAGTATATCGTGTTCTGAAAATTTCCAATGTTTTTTTTACATATTTTTGCCATTGAAGGAAGTTCTATTTTTTATACTTATTTATTTTTTGTACTGTTCTATATATTAATTATAGCAGAAATTATTAAAAACTGTGCATGTTAATATGAAAAACGGCATTTTTTTAAAATAATTTTTACTTGCACATAAAATTATTCTTTTTAATTGATATTTTTTTTAAGTTGACAGGAATAGTATTCCGTCGCGATCATCTTTTTTCATGTCCTGCTATTAATGAGTGAACTCCTTGACCAACACAGCTACATTGCCATCTACAATTCTAATGATACAAATATATATTAAAAATGACTTTGAGAGTAAATGTTGTTGGAATAGAGTTTTTGTGGGTTTGAATATATTTTTAATTAGGTTTCAGAATGCTGCTAATAATAGTTTAAAAAAAGCAATAAGCTCTAATTGATCTTATGGAAGTAGTGAATAAGACATTTTTTAAAACGGACTTTAATTTTTTTTACTGGAACAAACTATAATTCTGCGATATTTTATTTTCATGTGATTATTTTCTGAAACTACATTGGTTGCTGGTTCAAAGTTAATATTATCAGACTAAATTTCGCAACGTTTTTGGTTAGAAAAATTTGTGAATAAGAGAGAAAAAAGGCAATAATTAACATTAATTTATTTCAACCTGCACTGCACAAAGAAGCCCAGAGGTGACACTAGACGGCATGCTAGATTTTGTAGTTGTATTTATTGTTATGTTATCTCTGTCACACAGCGTTATTACATTTTGCCGAGGCTTCAGCGTATCATAAGTTAAACAACTTAGCTTCTGACAATTGTGTAAAATTTCTACTCAAATTACATCATAATGAATTTAATCGTAAACAATTTTTTAAATTTTCCACATGTTTCGTTTCTAAATATTTTTTTTCACTTACGGCTAATTATATATTAATTACATATATAATTTGTTTATTAACCAAAGCTGGCATTATAAATCAATTTTTCACAAAAAGTTGTGGTCACAAAAATAAAAACAAATAAACAAAAAAATTAAATGTAAGTCAAATAGAAAACAGTTGCTGTAAAATATAATATGCTATAATTACAACATTCAATTCAAAGAATTCCCTCCTCATACCAGCTACGGCAAATACGCCTTAGCAAGATTTTTGTGATCGCTAGATATTTTAACACCTACAAAGGGTGTATGTAACTAATGCACTCACTACATTCAAGGCTGTGCTGTAGGGTAATAGGATATAGTTTCAAATTATGATAAAATTTATTTATGAACTATAACACACGTGTGCCTAATCACATATCAATTTCAAAAACAAAATATAGAAATAAGCAAAAATCATAGAAAATATTAAAAATGTTTCACATTCCAGATTTACTTGCAACTGTAAGCGGTAGTATTTGTAATATAAAATGTTTACAATGAAAATATATTTAATTATTCTTCTAACATTTTGGAACACAAGCGTCTTAAATAGCTCGGTAAGTTTTACCGAATTTAAATTCATAACATTTCATTATATACATGTCTCTATCTGAAGCGCTCCTTAGACTTGCGGTGGCAAAATATTAACTGCAGCATTGTGTCACCATCTCATGTTGGCTTTTTCAATTGTTTTATAAATGAAAGACCCCGAAATCGTGGAAACCATGTTTCAGTTCATATACAATTTAAACAGAATATTAAGACATTCCTGATGCACTTCAAAGTATTACTGTCTGTGCAGGGTAAAAAAGATTTGGAATTTTTAAATTTTCGATGCAATGTTTGTCAAATACGAAAATCAAATAACCCATTAGTAGCATCCGCAATACAAATATTATTCCGATCGGGTAATTTTTCTAGAAAGTGCCCCTTACTGGCGGTGAGTAATGAAGTTTGTATTCACACATGTCTGTTATAATATTTTTAATTTTAAAATAATTTATTAGAATACTACATATTCTCTGGAAAAAATACAATTAATTCCGGAATATTTTCCTGGACTGACACCGGATATGAAAATCATATTCATAATAAAATTATTTACGAATAAACTTCTTATGTTGGCAGCAACTGCTGTGGCCGGTGCAATAAATAAATAAGGAGATAATCAAATATATAAATAAATATGTTTTACTTTGTACAACAATATATTACATGTAAATTTAATAATAAAAAAAAACGGGATAAGTCAAACAGTTTTTGTAAAAGGAAAATCTATCAGCTGTCTTAAGTCCTGCACGAAATTCTGCAGCAGCTACGGTTCGGGTAAGAAGTTAATCGGAATTAGCTCAAAAGTTGCCAGTTAGAGGGTGCGACAGTCAGCACCGGCAAGGCGGTTCCTGTTGCTTTTAGCAAACGTATAAATTAAATGATGATAGAGTTGGCTTTTAATTGGTCCCACTATTGAAGCAATCAAATATCTTATTAAGTGGCAGTGCATAAAGTAAATTTATGCAACTGTTAAAAGTGTTACAATAGTAAAGAAATTGTTGCAGTTGGTGCAGAAATGCTTGAAAGCACTTTCAGGTATCTGCCTCAAGAAACCTTTGAGGAAAAACTCTACTGCCAAGTGGTGCTTTTCAAATGTTAAACTTTTATTTTATCAGAATTACTGGGGTCTAATCGTCGCTTTCGATATCGAGCTGATTCGATCGAGTTTTCTTAGTTTGAGATTGTCACATTCGATATCGAATAATATATTGTTCAATAGCGAATGCCATAATCTCAAATCAAGAATATTCGATCGAATCAGCTCGATATCGAAAGCGTCGTTAGGCTCATGCAATTGCAAATCTCCTCAGTTTTGTGCTGGGACCCTATTTGATCGGAAGTATCTTTTTCATTGTGTTTCGATCCCGGGAACACTTAAGAACTCTACCAGAGCTGTAGGTCTGCACTCATAATACCAATTATTTCCTTCATGCAACCCGGAGTTGTTCTAAAGTCGCAGGCCATACCCAGCAGACTCTGGTATTGCCCAACAACTTCCATGTATTTGTTCGTGTCGGAGACCAATTATTTATTCAAAACTCATGACAAAAATATCTCTCTCAAGCTCGACCCAACAAAAAATAAGAAAATGGCGATACAGAAGGTTCCAGTTGTCTAGAAACAATTCCCATATTAAAAAAACTCCTAATTTCTCTTCTGTTAGAGGATGTTTGAACAAAAAGATTTCGAAATTAGTTACGAATAATTTGATCTTTTTTAATTTTTTTTAATGGAAATATTTAAAATATAAATTTTATTGTTGGACAATTAAATATAAATTTTTTTATAGCAATTATAACTCAATTTTCATGTTAAATATGTTTGACTTTGTGAAAGAATACAACTCACAATCAAAATTCAAATGTGTGATTAAACAAAAAGCCAACGTTAACAATTCATATTGTCAGTCATTTGTTAATAATGACTGCATTGTCATATTTAATCATCGTTCCGCCAAGAAGAGGGTGATAATGGCTGATGTAGTTAGCGCGTTGACTACAAATCAAATGATGACTGAGAGAATGATTTCGAGTCTAGTTTCAGGAGAAACGTAACATCCTGCATTTAGCAAATGTGTATTAGTATTGAATGACGAAGGCATATCACTGGTCACCGAACTGTATCGGCAGCAATTAATACTGTTCCATGATAATGGACACTACAGCGCCTTCCTTCGTTTGTAATGTAGCAAAATCATCAGCAACGTGAGATAATCAATAATATGGCTTTAGAGCTCCAAAAACAATTATAGGCCTGCTTGATGCCAGAGGCCCTGCATTACTGCTTTAAAAAATAAAAATAATTAAGCTTTGTAGGTTTAATCTTCTGTTCAGCAAACACTATTCCTTTCGTAGGCATTAATTGCCTGAGTTCTCTTAAAAAAGAAAATTGAAAATAATTGGTATCAGGCTCTCCTGCTCTTTGGTAAGTTTTCACAAAATACTATTAAAAGAATTTATTATTATTTCATTTTCTACTTCAGCTTTCTTTTGACTTACGCTGGCGTACTGATTTTTGCACTCTTAAGTCTCAAAACCTCATTCGGATTTTTATCAAATGTTTTATTTATGAGGGGCCTCGTAATCGTTGCTATTAATTGCAGTTTATGCCCAATTTCGTCAGTATATTATAGGGATCTTATCACGTTTTAGTTTCTTAACATCTGAGAATCGTACAAAGGATGTGGATTTGGTGAAATTGCATTCAGAAGGTGCTCCCTTGTCTAAATATCTGTTGGTTAATCCTATGGAAGTTGCTGCATTTAATCAATTGTGCTCATGCGACTTACTTTTATCTCGTAAGAGCTGTAAGATGTTTTCAAGTTGTTTTTAATTAATTTGTATTTAGAAATAATTTTTTTCTGGGCTTCAATTACCATATCGAAAGTTTGTCATCGAATCTAATTTTTCTATAAAGTTCAATAAGTGTACAGATAATATCAACGTGCTGACTGTTCAGTTGCTGGCAAGAGTAGCAAAAAAAAATTGGATTCCAGCAAAAACTGATGCTTTGCTCGAAGCACGTTTGTAAGCGGGAGTTGCTCATTGTGGTTATGCCTCTTACCTCGATATACGTTAGCAGGAAGCATGATTTGTGTTTACGGTGTTCCACCTGAGATTTATTTTTTTTTGCCATAAAATGCGTTTAATTCAAAGCATAAAGAATGGGTTGAAATTATGTCACTTTGTTTTAAAACATCATACAGTTGCATCATCGTTAAACATCGATGTTGCGTATAAGAAATCGTTGAACAACTGCAACAAATCAAATTGTGTGCTGTATGCCCCTATTATGATTAAAAATTTAAGTAAATTTAGTTGTCAATGTTACAACTCAACTCAACTATTTTCTTTTTGTATTATTGCCCGTATTATGATTCACAACTAAATCGATAGTTGAGCTGAAGTTGTAAAATTCTAAACATGATTCACAACTCAACTCAACTTTCAATTAACTCTTTCTTTTAGTTGTATTCGTTACGTTGTTACCCGTATTATTATTTACAACCAATCTAAGTTTAGCTGTATAAGCTGCTAAAGTATAACAACTTCTATTTATCAGTTGTGTTTTTGCCAGCCAGCAACAAGAAATGGAGATAACAACGTAAGTTTGTCTATAAACAATTACATAAAATAAGCAGAAAAATTACAAATAAACAGCAAATTGACCGATTGGTGGACTTCATAGAATAGATTCCTGATATTGAAAGAGGCAAGGGGCACTATGGAGCAACATGTCAAGGAGACTTGGGAGAAATTCGCTGTTGAATTAAATAGCTTTGGTCTACCCTCAAGAACAGTAGCAAAATGGTAAACAGTGAATATTTTTATTGTTAAGTAGTAGTCTTTTTTATGAATAACCAGTGGATTACTGTTTTTGTTACATTTCTCAAATAATGAAAAACTTTTATTTAAAAAAAAACATAATTTATTTATTTATTTATGCCCCTATTATGATTCACAACTCAACATTATCTATTTGAACCGCTTTATCTGGAACATAGGCCAACCTTGAAATCGTTGACAACTTTTTTTGGTAACTGCCATTCGTAAAAAACGAAAGACAACGCATATACGAAGTCAATCACTACAGTAGCAGATCGGAATAGCACTATTTGTGATAGGTCGCCACACCAATCATCATCAGCTTTGTCGGGTTCATTTTGACCACATGTGATGTGTATATTAGATTTTGGGAATACCAAAGTGCATTATTTTACAATATTGACAAATTGATTAGTTCGAAATTTTCCATATTATCCTCGTATCATCTCCTTTTTGTTTGGTACAAACTCTTCTAGTTTGGAAGTTGAGCGTATGTTTGCATATTTTATTTGTTTTTGTCCTCCGTTTGGCTGTATAACTTAATTTGAGTTTGCAGCTTACATATAGCTCTTGACGTATAAAGTAATCATGTCTTTTGCCCTTTAGAAATTATGAAAAAAATAATTTGCATAATTATTAGTCCTAAACGATCTTAAAGTTACATTTTTGTTTTAGAGATTTTTGGCATTTGAGCTTAAAATGCATTCGTGAAATTTTGTTTACACCAGTACAGTTCAAATAAATAAGTTCAGTAACTTTTTCAAGGATTTGGGAATATTTCATAATGGTTTTTGGGCAAGGAACTTTTCCAAAGAAAAATAAACAGTTGAACCCCAGTTATCCGGACCTCTATTAACTGACTACATCTAGTAACCGGTATGTTCCCAACTTTATTTCACAACCTCTATCATGCGCTTTTTTACCTTTATCATCCGTTCTTTTTTTCATACCGCTATTATCCGTGCTTTTTTATTCCTCTATTTTCCGTGCAACAACTTTGGTAGAACCAATAGAGGGTAGTAGTGTACTTTTAAAGTTCTTAGAAAATTAAAGTTCTTGAGGTATTTCAGAGCCAGATAAATTGCAGGTATATCGCATACAAACTCATTTGATTAAAGAACAATTAAAAGCGAAAAGGCAAACTGCGTTAAAAGAATATTTCAAACAAATGAACTTTTGTCTTACAAATAAAAATGTACTTAAGACACTCATGTTAAATGTACACCAATATTTCATGTTTTAGTAAAAATAATACGGAATTGTTGTGTTTCTGTATGACCTCTATTAACAGTGTTTTTCGATTATCCGTGCTAAGCCTGGTCCCGTGCGCGATGGATAATCGAGGTTCAACTGTATTTATCTAAGTAGTTTTCAAGTTAAAGTTGAACACCAGAAACCATAACTTTCCTCACAGAAGGAAGAAAATATTTGTCACTTCTTCTGCGTAGATAAAAGCAAATTTTATGTTAAGATTTAAATTCAAATTTTAAATAAAATTTAAAAGATTTCAGGATAATATATTCTGCAGCCTAATGACGTTTTTTTTTTCTAAAAAAAGGGCAAAATTTTTTGTCCCTTTTATTAAAAATTTGCAATATAATGATTTTTTAAAATAGTGAGTTTATTAGAAATTATTGTATGATCACTTACGATGCAAAATTTTTGTCATATTAAAACTTTGAATAGCAATTTTTGATAAAAAGTAAAAGAAATGTTACATAGTTTTTAGAAATGAAAACGGCTTAAGGTTTTCTCACCACACAAGTTTAAAGCTCCATGAGGTTATGGTAATTTACACTTTAAATAATTGTAAAACTTTTTTTCAAAGTAATTTGTAAAAAAATATTAACTCAAACAATACTCTCTCTAGTTTACTAAAAAATTTATTTTATTAAAATTATTAACTGCGCACATTGATTTTATCTTATTTATAGACTTATTTTTATGTCCAACGTTAATTGACTATAAAATAACTTTTTTAACTTTCATTTGATTTCATTATCATTTGACCAACTTAAAAGTAAAGTAAAAATTTATAATAATAACAGGCAGTAAGCATCGACCTAAAAGTGTACTACTCCATATTGTGTTTCGTTTGATAGTTATTTACCGTTTTTGTTGCTCATCTAAAGGCCTTACGGTGAAGTTTTTATGAGGATGTATTGTTTGCAATTTTTTCCATTTGGAGTTTTAAAAGTTTTTTTTCTTTAAAATGATTTATTACTTGAATATTGCGAAAAGAACTAGAAATTGTATTAAAACTTAATTTATAGAGCATGTTGTAGGAAAACAGACTAGAATTTTTGATGGAAATTGACCTGGTAACCCGTACACTGATAAACTAGTACAGACCAAATACTCTAGTGATTGATTTTCAGTAATTCGTTGAGCCCTAAGTACTAGTACAGTTGGTGGTGTACGACGCAGACTCCGTAGTTTGTTCTACCACATCAGTTAAATTAAAAACGTATTAAAAAATTTGTTACTATATTGTAACAAACGTCAACAAAAACTCATAACATCATACTCAATAACATTAGTGTAGGGTGAAATAAATAAACAACGACATGTGCGTCATTATTTTATTATTCTTTTTAACTGCTTTCTTTTTTCTTTTAAGGCAGGTAAAAAATTTGTGTACCCTAAACTACAGGTACTCATATTTGTTTGTCGACGTACGTTCCTGACAAAGTTTCTTAAAATGATATGTGAGATTTTTACATAAAAAATCGTGTACGCCAAAGAAGTTAGAATCGGTTAAATCAGGTGGGCATTTAAATAACTATGGCAGTAGTTTTTTAAAACTTTATTCGATAGATAGGATGGTCTTCCTAATATTACCTTTAAGTGGGATCTAACCGTTGATTTCGATAACGAATTAAGTTGAGATGCCATAAACTGAAATTAAAAATACGCCCTTCGGAGGGATCTAGCAGTTAGCAATCGAATGAGTTTTGAATAGAAGCCGCAGAGAAGGCATAGCAGAGGGCACTTGAAGCCAATGAGGTGCAGATTCATTGAATAACAAATGCAACCAGCTGAGCGTTACGTATTCTTAAGTAGAACGGAACGTCTAGCATAGAACAGCCACAGCTGTCGTAAAATTGTTAATAATAAAACAATTAATATTACAAAACATTTAATACGTGTGTATCCAGCGGTAAACTCAATTGCTCGCATTCTAGAAATTATTATTAAACATTTACATAAATATTTACGATAACAGACAAAACCCAAAAATATTATAAATAAACAACTTAAAACTGTCTCATTTCTATGCAAAAGCAAAATGGACAAATACACATGTACATTTTATTTGTTTTTCAAGTTGAAGCTGATACTTGCGTGTGTAGTAAGTGTGCATGTGTTAGTAACAACTTTAAACACTTATAGATCCCTAAATATCGAACCGATTTAAATAAAATTGATTGTGCATATCGATGTAAAAGCCCGTTTAAAAACATATAAATTTTAAAAATTAGTATTGCGGCCGTAAAAGGGATTTAAATAAACGTGTTTGCCTATTAATTATATAGATTCTAACAAAGAGGTTTTATTTGATATGCAAAAAAACGAGAATTTTTCAGAGAAATCATTGGTTGTTTATTTAATTGAAAAGGGGGGGGGGAGGGATATCCCATTAAAAAAATAAATATCAGCCAAATGGCCTCCACGGCTACTGTGCAGGACCATATTCTTTTCATGAAATTTTACATCATCAATTCACCTACATGAGGCTGTACGTCCGTGATATCTTTACGAATACCATTTATGAGATTTTGAATCGATTGTGTTGAAAAAGTAACGTATAACATACGACAGATTCGATGTGCCCCGGTCTTAACTTGTCCCCACAGCTTAAGCTTTTCGACCATTTCCATAATTGTTCGCAGAGAAGGTGGCTCTTGACAATCCAAAAAATCCTGTAGTTGTGAGAACTGTTACCGCAAAATTTTTAAAAATATTTTTCATTAAAAATCAATAAATTTAGTGCGTCGTTAAGCGTATCTTTATAATTACAATTTGTTATATCAACTTCAGTCTGTGCTGGATTGTTTTGACGCTTAGGAAAGGCATAAATAAATCGGTGCCGCCGAATACAACCCTCTTAATAATTTATTGTTTTCAAATATCTTTTTTCGCAAAGATTTTAACACATTGTTTAACATGATATTGCTTACGTCTTGTTTTTAGTAGTTCTTCTTTAAAGCCTACAAAGTCTTTGAACTTTAAGTGGCACATTTGATTAACAGAAAAAAAACCATAAAAATGGAAAGAAAAACAACATAAAAAAATACATGGAAGTAAATGTAATTAAAAAGTGTTTAAATTAATTGAAACATACTTTTGATACATCTCGAGAGAAATTAAAAAAAAAATAATTAAATTAACGTCTTTTTTTCTTCATTAAAATGCATTTGTTTACAAATTGTTTTTTTTTAAGTTTGAGCTAAAAACTAATAAACAAAATATGTTCAGTATAGTGTTTATTTTGTCAGTGAGTAACCTTAAAAATTCTTAGACTTTCTTATATTTAACAAAAAAAAAAAACAAGAAAAAAATTAGCAGTAGTACTGCAGTTTAATATTTACCACAACTATATAATATGTTCACGACAACTATACAACATGCTTTGCAAAATTAATTCACCTTGGCTGTAACATTATTATAAAAATTTAAGAGATGTGTACATGAATTTTCCTCAGTTGATACTAAAGGACTGCAGAAGCCTAGAAAGGTACAGACAAGCCGTTGCCTCACATTCAAGCTTACCTGCAGCTATTTCTTTATAAAACAAAAACTTCTGGATAAAATTGTTTGGACTTTAAAAATATATACTGCACTGTAAGATATTAAAATACCAAAACACAATTGAAATAAAACAAGACGGAAATGTCCTTAAAATGACGCAGTTATCGTTACCTTAAAATTCAAAAGGGCGCAACTAACAAAAATTTAATTTCACAGGAGAAGCAAAAAACTTTGTAAAAAAACTACTCGTGTAAAACATTCTTAACGAAATTTTTTCTAATTTCACTTTAAACACACTGACAAATTTATTTTTAAATAAATTTTTTTAATTATTGAAAGAATTATGATAGATACGCCTTTTTGACTTCTGCTTCTCTGAAACACAAAAAGACGTTATCTACAACAAATAAGCTTAAGCACATATAGTGCTATAAATACTTACTTTGAATAAATATAAAATGTTTATTTTAGATTTAAAGAAGGTATACGAATTAATAATTGATAAAAAAAATCAGTTTATTGATTAAAATAAAGTTTAGCCTACGGATTTGAAATTTAAAGTTTCCATTTTTAATTTGAGTTTTATTATTTTCAAAGTTTCACACAGTTTTCCTTTTATATAAAAGTAGTCCATATATTATTAAATGAAATTCCCGAATAAAAATTAAAGCTAAATTTGAAAATATAAAAAATTCCAAGAATTAGTGATGACTTTTTTGAATTTTCGAGCAAATACGTTTGAGATTCAAACTAATTTTTTTATTTTTTCTTTAACGTACCTTATCATCAGGTGAGTACACTTCAAAACAACACATATATTATTTTCTGGGATCCTAGTTGTACACCAAGGTTGCCTCGAGAGATCAGGCGACTCAATTCGCTTGTATTTCGTGTGCCAATATTTTTTTTACTCTATTTTGTCTGTTTAAAATAATAAAAACTCAAAAGACTCGTTAAAGTTTTAATTACAAATTTTAATTTCCGATTATATTT
Organism: Gymnocheta viridis; assembly: GCA_956483585.1. Lineage (NCBI taxonomy): Eukaryota > Metazoa > Arthropoda > Insecta > Diptera > Tachinidae > Gymnocheta > Gymnocheta viridis. The sequence continues at coordinate 79,690,796 of OY101444.1, read as the reverse complement.
GGATAAGAAAACGCTAAATATGACAAAATTCATTAACATTTTTAGTAGAAATTGTATGCATTTTTCATTGCCGAAATTTTAACAATAATTCTTGATTGTTTATCAAAATAACAAATATCCCTTACAACAAATGAAAAATTGCAAGGTGGGCGATAAGGTACAACATAAAACTGGGAACCCTGTCTTATATTGTGCTCTATTTTATAAATTATTTATTTGCTGTTGCTTATTAATACTAGCTGACTATAGAGCTGAGGCAGTACCAGGGACCAGCGTACCAACCGAAGCACCTGGGGAAACTGGAAAGCCACTAATAACCTGAGGTATTATTATGTAGTTGTCGGAATTGAAGTGGTATGTCATGTATTAATTGCACTTGGAAGGACCTGCCGCCATGCGGGCAACTAAACGCTGACCGGCAGGTACTCCTACACTACTAAAGAAGTGGAAAGCGTTCTTGTATTAGAAACAATAATCGAAGTATTTCACACTGATACGGCTAGAGCTGTAGGAGCTGCAACTGCTGCTTCTGCCACCTGCTTGATTTATTGGTAAAATATTTTTGGGCCTTTCCAGATACGGTTCGTGATATCGCATTCGAAATACTTCCTATGTATAGTCTTCCTTAAACATTTTTATATCCACATTTTCCAAAAACATTTTTTTTATTTTTATTTTATTTATTTTTTATTTTTTGATTTTCTCAAAAATTTATCAACCGTTTTCGACACATGTATTGAAATTTTCAAGGAGAATTCGGATGAGACTAACTCATGTGGATCTCCTTTGGTAAGCTTACAGTAAACAATGTAAATGTTGTTTTTAAATGGACTTACCTAAGTATACCAAAATTTTTTGTGTACAAACTTATCAGCTTGATGTGTTTCATAAAATTTCATTAACGTTTTTGTTTCAGAATTAAAAGATATAATGAAGTAGAATGCTTGAAAATTGTGCTATATTTTTTATTTATTTATAATATCATTAAATAAAAAAAAGTAAATAAAAATCATAGTTAAATCATAGTTAGAAAAATGTATCACATAATGAAAAAAACATTTCAAAATATTGGCGCTAAGTGAGTAATACCTGTGCGCTTTAGTGATAAATAAAATTGGGAGACTTAAGAGATGGTGTTCACAGATTGAAAAGCCAAACACGAAATCAAGAGGTAATTGAAGACGTTAAACTGAATAAAATTTAAACATATGGAGCAGTAGTTTTTTTTAATGTGTTATTTTTATATTATTGATATAATGATAGTTTCGCTGCAACCTACCATTCCATGTGCAACAGCACCCAACAGGAGTTCACTAAAATAATTCCAGACTGTGAGTAAAGCTAATAACCCTGTCTACTTGAGTATCCTTTATCTCTGTCTGAGTAATTAAGGGTCACTTGAGTAAATACGCTCATCAACATTTCACAACTGGATAACTTAACATTAGCAATGTTTGGTCTCTGCTGTTATCCGAGACCATAGTCTCCAGAAAAACTGTGAGCTCACCTGTTTACTCAATTTATGATACCATTAAGTTATGCCAAAAAAAACTTTATCATTTCACCTAATTTCTACTTTTTATTAATTCATTTATTTATGGCCAGTCTGCCGCCAGATTAATGACCTCGAAATAATAAAGCTTATAAACTTATAAATTTTAAATATTATAAACAACGTATTCATAAACTCTTTATATATTATTAAGTTCAACATAACTGGTTAAAAGTCTATCATATTGCAAATTGATAAATAGTTTCTTTTACAACTGGGTATGACTTAAAAATAAAATTCTCAAAATAAATCTAACACATCCCAGCAAAAACATAAATAAAATTTAATAAAAAACGGGCTTCTGCAAGCATTAAAAATTTTGCACGCTTTCAAAATTCTCAAAAAGAAGTCAATGATCTCTCCATTTTTTTTGTATTTACGGAATAATTTAATCTTCCTTTATTATAATAGAGTGCAAGAGGGAGATTCAAAGTAGTACACGAGATTTGATTTTATATTGTTTAACGATTTTAGATGATCAACAACGCAGTTTAACGATATACATTTGGAAGACGCACTAAGATGAAGAGACAAAAATTTAGCGCATTTCTTTCTCATGCTTTGCATGAAATGCAGTTTTATTAGAAAAAAGAGGTATCACAAGTGGGACATCGTGAGCTAAAATTATGCCTTCTCGATTTGCTATTCGAAGCTGGAGGTAAAACAACAACCATTAATTTTCGCTTAAAAGCCTGATTCCAGAAAATCAGCAATTTTTGCTGGGATGTTGCTAGAATTTAAGGGAATACGTCGCATCATATTTGGGTCACATGTACTTGTTTTTATATGTCACCATAATTAATTAAAATATCTACTTTTATAACGATTGCATTATTTAATATGTTAATGACAGTTTTGCTAAAACAAAACGGTTTTCCTATCAGCACAATTGCCGATAGTTGATTGATACCTTCGAATAACAAATTTCTTTATCATTAATTTCAAAGCAACGCAGTAATCAGTGATAATCATAAAAATAAATATAGTAATCGCTATCAACTCAACGGATATTTTTATTTTGCAGAAAAAAGTGCAAAAGTAACTTAATCAAAAACGGTAGCAGTGACAAAGGAAGAAAAGGAAATTTAAATTTTTACTTAAAGCTCAAAAGCGAAGTTTTAATTACGTTTATATTATTTATTTAAGTAAACTGGAAAATCCACTTAAAACTGAGATAAAAATTAATATTTTATTGCTTGAAGTTTGTGTTATTTAGGCTAATTATGGGGTTTTAAAATGTGCATGGTTTTTTTTTAAAGCAAAAGAGTTTGTAAAGGCAGAATTAGTTTGTACGATCAAAAACGTTCTGCATGAGATTTCCAGTAGACTCTTTCACGATTGAAAATGCTAGATGGGTTAACTCAAGTAAGAATGCATATCCGAACATAGTATTAGATAAAATAAATTTACAAAAAATTTTATTTCATTGATATCAATCTACAAGAGATGTAGAAAACGTACCAAAATGAGAATAACAGTTTTTAACTTAAAAAATTTCCTTCGATGCTTAAATACGTATAAAAAAAAACTTTTTGTTATTTCGTTATGTTTTGTTTAAAAATTCAAAAACTCACATTACTGAAACTCAGCTTTAAGCTTGAGCCAAAACTTAAACCAAATTAATTAACATTAATTTTCTGCATTCTTTAAAAACGATCATTAAAAGCAACTTGTACTTAATTAAAATTATTTATTGTTTAGTGACTAAACTAGAAAAAAATAGATTTGGCACAATAGAATATTCAAGCTAAAATAGAAATTTAAATTGGAAATAGTTTATTTTATACAAAACTTGGTAAACATATCAACGGGGAGATTTTCTACACCAGCGAATACTATTTCATTTGTCTATCTATTTGTTTGTCTCCTGTTGATCGTTACAAACTTATTAAAACCACAAACTTTCACTTTCTGTTCTATATGTTGCCAAAGATTCCCATTCAGATCGTAGATTTGTGTTAAATAAAAAAAATAGTTTTTAATCGTGTTTGCCTTTTTCAGCTTTTAAAGTCTGATTACTTCGTTGGCATGTTTGGCACTTGTTCGTTATCATCATCAGCAATATTCTATGTTTGATTTCCGTTTTTGTTTGGGTTTCTCAAAAAAAAACACACAAATAAAAATAACAAAATAAAAACCTACAAAAAAATCAAGACAATTAATTTTTTATATAGAATTATTTCATTTCTTTTCTAAATTTATTTTTCTTTACACTTCTATCGATAGGCTGGTAATTGAGAGTTGGGAATTGAAAATAAAATTAGCAACAAAAAATTGCTTGTTAACTTGAAAGTGACTTCGTAATCAAATAGTACTGAAGGCGTCGAAAGTACGTCAAAAGTAATGAAGTTGTTATTATTGTAATTATTGTTAAGTAGACTAATAGATTAATCAAATAGATTAATTTTAAAAGATTAAAGAAAGTGACTTTTATTTTGCTGGCATTCCGTTACTTTTATTACGTAAATGTTTATTTGACAAGCAAAAATTTAATTTCGTTTGTTATAATAAGAGTTTTATTTGAAATTGGAGTTTATTTTTATAAAATATAAATTTTCTAACAGTATGTAAGCAGTCGATTGATGAGAAATTTATTACTATTTTATAACACTGAATTGAAACATTTTTCATCTTTGAAGATTGAGTTGTAAAGTGGATATATTCTTTGTGAATAATAAACGATTGATTGATTGATGGATATAAAATTCTAAAATTATCTTCAATACACACTTTTCTTTGAACTTACACAATTATTTTGTTTTTGAAGAATGAACGATAACGTTAAAGTATTTTTACCTGTAAAGAAAGAATATTATTTAATAGGAAAGTTCTAAACATGAAATAAAATAAATTAGGAAACATTTAAAAATGTTGAGGGATTTGGAGAAGACAGAACAATTTAAGAAAAGAAAAACGCAACGAATTCGGGCTTTTTTGTGACGCCACATCGCACAGTGGTATCGTTTCATTCAGTTGACAATAAAAAATACAAGCAGCTACCTTAGAGTGGTGAGAATTATGACACTTGTTGGATTTGGTCAGCCGAATAAAAATGTTTAATTCTGATAATATGTGCGCAAGGGCATGTATCCTTTGCATATATCCTTGTATTAAAAAAATCATATTAAAACTAAAACTAAAACAAGAATTAAATGCTTCACGAAATATCTCGTACAAGGTACATATAATATCCATAGTATATCGACAACAATATGTTACCTGTCTCGGAGCAATGATACACTATGCTAAAATATTTCCTTTGAAAAAAGTACTGCAAAACTATAAAAAGTCTCAGGTTGTTTAATAATTGTTTTTTCCCACAAAACAATTTTTGCTGGCCAAAATAAAAAAAAGAGTAAGAAAAGGAATGGTATTGAATATAACAGTTGTCAAATACTCAGTATCAAGAGAAACTAAAAACGGGCTTTTTAAATCAGCAATTGTAGTGGTTTTAATATTGTTGTAAAATTTTTTGAATTGCATATTATCATCCTTATTATTATTTTTGCTTAAAATTGGGTTAATTTAAAACAGTATGGGTTGGTTTTTGAGTAAACAATTTAGCAAAAAGCTTATTTAAAAATTCAAATTTATTGAATTCAATAAAAGGAAGGAGCAAAAAATTTATGAACAATTTTTAATGGAATAGAACTAAATCGTTTCACCCGAGTTTAGCTCTCATAATTCTACCAAAATATTAAGTAGAGTCTCTAGTTTCAATATAAAAATTGGATGCAATAAAGTGCAATCTTAATTTTTTTGTCGTATAAATTGTGAAGACAAGACCATGTACTAAATGCTTACATTTTAAGTAGGTACATGTGTAATATTATTAAAGAAATCCAAGAGTTGGTACTTTTACTAAATTACCCTGATAATTTCTATTAAAAACCGCAATAAACTAATAAAAATATATCAGGAAAGAAAAACACCCTTACAATCCCACAGGTGTGTGTCAATGGCGACAGTCTGTGATGCCTCTGATATGTATGCAAAGGAAACCAGAGAACTGTATTTGTCTAAATATCCTTGGCAAATATACAATAAAATTTTGTATTTTTCCGACTCGGAAACAACCTGAGAAAGCACAAGATTCCAGAAATAAAGATGTGAGGCACTATCGCGAATTTTATACCAGAAAATTATTCAGAACTGCTACTAATACGGATCTTTTGCAAATGCTGCTAATATCATCATCCCGGCCGTATATAAGCAGCTTACGATAATTTATTGCTGTGAGTATGACAACATTAAAGCCAGACATTCAGTCTTTTTTATTCTTTTTTTTAAGGGATCCATTAAATGTTTATTAATCTAAGAAATTATAATAAGTTCAAAATATTTTAAGATAATGAAAAACTAAAACTTTTCCAGTATTATTATTTGAATGTTTGCTATTTCTTACCATGTATGCAGGCTACCAAAAAAAATTGGCAGATCACGTCCAATTTTTCTTTCTAAAAAACATTGTACACAGAAAGAAAAACGCCGTAGTAAATACGAGTTTGAGTACGAGTCGTACTCAAAATTTTGAACGCAAATTACAATAAAATAAACTTTAGCCCTAGGATGTTCTATAACCTTCTAACCACTAAGTGCACCTCATGGTCTGCCCAGACCCCAATTGAAAACCCTATTTTATTAATAAGTAAACTAAAGTAAATTTTGTACTCATTTTGTTTTTATTTATTTATTTATATATATTAGTTTCTTCGTAAGACACAAAATCCATGCCAGCATTTCCATTCCCATAATCATCCTCCTCTTCACTTATAGCATACGCTTCTACATCATGCCATCATTATATTTTTAGCCGCTTGTCTTTCAGCAGGTGTAAGCTGCTGAAATTAAGCTGATTTTTTAAACTAACTACCATGTTAAAAATATTTGAATCTGAAGCCTTATCATTTGTAAGTCCTTATTCAAAATTAAAAATTAAAGTGTGACTAGAACAATTATAAATCACAAAATAAACTGAAAAAGCACCTCTATAAGGAACCGAGTCACTTGACATTGTCGCAAGAAAACAACAGTATTTAATATTACTATTACGCTTATGATTTTGAAAGTGTTATTACATAATTAAGTGCAGGTTTCTGTGCGTAAAGAAAGCAAAACATTCGCTGCTTTAGATTTTTGCTTTTACTTTGAAAATTCTTGAATTTGAAGACAAATATAGAGAAGATCGCGAGTGTAGACTTTGCGAGAATAGACTTTGCCGTTCTCGCATATGTGAAAAAATTAGCAAAGTAAACTTTGTCCATCCAGACCATAAGGTGCACTTGGCGAACTTTATATTATAGGGGGTTTTCTTCGCCACGTGTGACCCACTTGATTCCAAAATTATTTTATTCGATTCAGAACAATTTACTTTTAGAATTAAATATTCAAAAATTTTATTATACAAAAAAATATTGCATATAAAAAATAATTATGTTCTGGGCAGACCATGATGGTCATCTATGGGTTAATCAAGTCGAAAACGGGATTAATTTAGATAACCAATTTTGGAGTTTCTTAAAATGAGTACAACATTTTTTAATCACGTTAAAAATCGTGAATTAACTAAAAAAATCCTAAAATTAAATTGAGAACTTACTTGAGTCCGTATTTAAATCAATTTTTCTGTACTTGATTTTAGTAAATCTGGGATTACCGTACTTTTAACATCGCTTGGGGTTAAGTACGGATGGATTGATTATTATTTTAAGTGTATGTACCAAATTTCATTTCATACGAGAGTTATTGATTTTGGCAACCTAAAGTTGCAAAAAAGACACACAAAAATAATAAGTGCTGAATTCGAATCTGGCTCAGTCACTTAAAAAATTTGGAGCAAATTGCAAAAAACAGCAGTTTTGTAGCCCCTTTTTTACAAAGCTTATGTTATGCATAGACATTATCCTGACCAAAATTAGCTCCAATATCAGCTCCGGTACGAGAGTTATTAATTTAGGCCACCCAAAAACTGCCAAAAGTCACACTGTGCGCCTTCATCATAGCTTCGGGAAACATTTACATGAAATAGTATTAAAAAAAATAAATGACACTCATTCATTATTTCCACACATTATTGCAAATTTTCAACTATTAAAACTCAAACGTTAGTTTTCTGAGGTGGGTGAGCCCCAGAAGCAGCGTCGAGATAATTCTTGACAAGCTTTGGTTTACATTCGTATGCTTGTTAATGCACCAGACCGAAATCCACTACCTGCGAGATTTCAAGCAAATCTTATTAATTTTGACTAGATTTCACATATAAAATAAAATCTACTTCGTCACTAGATTTCGACAAAATCTACTCAAAATCTCACAGTACTTAGTGATGCTTAGTGAACTAAAGGGTTTACTCAATTGTACTGAAAAATAGTACGTTGTTCAATAACAATTCTATGAGGGGTCTACTCGCCAGCTGTTTTGCATTTGAATGATGATTTTTGTATGGAGCTTGACATTTTAAAATTAAAATCCCAATCAAATTTTTTTGCCATGGATATGAAATCTTGAAAAAGGTCAGGAATAGCCCGATATAAATGGTATAGATTTTGATAGAGATTTCAATTGAAATCTACTAGATTTTGGTCTGGTGTAAATGCCATATTAGGTGATGTCCTAAATTCAAATGCTTTTCTAGTAACCATACCGGAAATTTGATAACTTTTTCTTCCAGCGTTGGTTGAAATTTACAAATTCATAAGAAAATTGTGTGAATGATCCTCTGATGATCGAAATTGTGCTGAAGGTCAATCCCAATGAAGGTAAAACGTTTTTTTTTACCAGAAGAAAGGTTTAGAACATGCAACACAACAAAATACATGGATATAGTTCACTTCTGTGCAGATAAATATAATTTTTTTAGTTGACACAAGAGCCTTGCGAGCAAAGCTCGTCATAGTAACATAAAATTTATAAATTACAGTACTAAAGAAATAATTTTAAATATTAAGAGAGATAAAAGAATCAAAAAATATCAAGAAATTGAAAAATAAAAGTTCAAATAAAGATCAAAAATTAAAAAGAAATCTTTGGCAATCGTTAATCGTTTTAACGTATTTATATAAATTTTTATAAATATAAATGATACAAGATATCTCATTAAATATTTCTTTAAAAAAAAACAAACTACGTCCAAACTTACACTTTTTTGTTTCGAACTTTTAACTTTTTAAGGCGTTTCATGTGCTTTTAATAATTACATAAATTCGTTTTTATAAATTATTAAAAATTAAATACAATTAACTTTCCATCAACCATAAAACTATCTGATTCATAAATCTCATGTCTAATTAACAGACACAAATTAAAACTCCCATTCGTTCGCAAAGTCCAAAATTAACTTCAAGACAATCTTCATAAAGTATGTGCTAAATTTAAAAACTATTTTAAAATACTATTCAGTTTTAATTTCAAATTAAATTTTAAGCGATTTTGCTATTAAGAAACCACTTATTAAAACAAAAACTAACGAAATAAAAAGGCACTGAAATTTTTTAAAGCACCTTGTCCTCTTTTTGCCAAAATTAATATATAAAAAACACGATTTTATTATTTTTTGTCTGGTAAAAGGTTCAATCGGTACCACAGAAAAAAAAAATAGATTTTTTTTGGCCACTTAATTAAACCGCCGACAAGTCTGTTTTGTCAGCTTGTGTGCGTTTACTACGGGTTCATTAATCATGTTATTTTCTAAAGGAGGTACAAGCAAAAATATGTTAATATTCGTACCATAATGAATAAATTTGAGGGTTTCTTATAGCTTCTTTATTTTGTTTTATTATTTATTTTTGTATAAATATTGTTCACAATTTATTATTGTTAGATTAACACTGTGGGCCAAAGAATAAAATTATTAAAGCATCTTAGCAAAAACTTGGTGATGACTTTGCCTTTAAAGCAACATACTTTTTCAAGCAAACTACATGACGCACGCATTACTTTATAGTAGTTATTAGTCTCTGAGTGGCACAGTAGTACAGTTTGCGCTTATCATCAATTTAGCTTCTGACAAAGACAAATGAATTACGTGTGGTTTTGTCAAAAAAAAATATATTCAACACGTAATCAAATAATTGTGCAATAGACTAATTATTAAATCACTTGACATCAAAAACAATAACAAGATCAAGACTTTGCAAATAAAATGCATGAATAAAAATGCATGCATGTATTATTTTTGTGTTTGTGCACAATTCTGTTGACATTTTTTTGCAATATTTTCTCGGTCATGGAAAATATTTTAGTCACGGTAAGACAGCAAAATCTACAATACGCTTTTGATCTACAGGTTTTCTAGCATTACCGAAAAAGGGAAATCAATCATTTTTAGTATGACCACTTTGACGCGTTTTCTTTCAAATTTGACCACAAAGAAAGAAGGTACAGTGAAATGGGATGTGCACGGGCTTATCAAAGTCAAACATTTGCAAAAAAGGAAAAGAAAATTTGATAGAGAATATTTTACACCATTACTGGATCAATTGCAAAAAGATTCTGGAAAAATTTCTTATTTAGTAATCTTCCCCGGAGATAATGCTCTGGTGCAAAGTTGTGCTATTTCGAAGGCAAAAGTAGAAATAAGAGTGTAAAAATTACCAACAACATTTATACAATACAAAATTTATACAATACGTTATCAATTCGACAAATAATTCTAAAAAAATTATTTTTACTTGTCCTTTTTCAAATAGTTACAGTCATATCATCCGCTAAAATGGCAGGCTAATGAATATTTTTTATCTTATTGGAACACCCTTTCAAATAAATTCGTGCAAAATAGTCTCTGAGAACACCATAAACATTTTACTTATATTATTTTTTTTAGCATTATTGGTCAGTAAAATAAGAATTAAATCAAACTAAACAAAAACGCACCAGACGTCTGGCTAATGAACTACGAGTAACTGAAAACACATAGTGAAACATCAACGCCTGAGGTGAAATTTTGAAGAACAGTAAAAACACTGGATACGAACAAAAACAATTAAATCGCTGGTACGCATTTTCATATTCAGTAAAGTGGTTGGATATAAAAAAATATTATTCTTGAATTTCTTTTGTTTTAAGTCAAAGACGAAGTGGGCAATTAGGCCTCTTAGTTTTCTTTTAAGCTAGAGTACGAGGGTTGCATGAAAATTATGGCAGAAGTAAATAACACAGTACAATACATGATTTTAGGACTCAATTCTGAGAATTGCCCGTACAAGTAGTCCCGAAAATAAGAACTTTCGCATTATTCGTTTTGTAAATTTTGTCAAGTTGGCGGCTTCATTAATTTTAATAAGTTTCTGCATCATTCATTTTTTCGTGTCGGCTGCATTAAATTTATTTTAATGGTTAGTAGTTTTTAATCCAAAGTGATTTTTATTTTGGCTAATGTTCGTAACATTTTTTTAATCCGTATTGAAATATTCAATGTTCTTCTGGTTTTAAAATGTAAATTAAATTATTAATGCAACCAACTTGACAAAACGGATGATGGAGAAATTCTTATTCAAGTGCAATGCTCAGAATTGGGTCCTAAATCAGTGAGCTGATAAATGTTGTCGCCAGTGATGGCATTTTGGTGCTTTTCGGGTATTTTTTGTTGCTCTTCGCCTCTTCCTACGCGCGAAATTTTGTCAAAATACCCGTTTTTGAAAAGCCTTTTGTGCTTTTTTGTAAAAATGGGAAATGTTTTTAGTCACAAAAATTGGCTACTTTTTAAGCGCAAATATTTATTTCTTAGCAACCTTGACTTTTTTTCCGCTAGGGCTGAAAGAACATTCAGTTTGATGAATTTGTTTAGGCACCGGGTATCCTTAAAATGCGTTACTGCATATTAAAGTAAATACGGTATAAAATTTGAAAATGTATTTTTTTTAGCAATTTTCAGCTGCTTTTATATGTTTGTAGTAAAATAAATTCGAACGAATCATACCAAAAGTCTCAATATTTTATTACAACTGTTTTGAAGCCTGTGCGAAGACGAAATGGATATTTTTTATAGCAAAATAATCTCACTTCTATTAAATGGATTGTGATTTTATTTTAAGCAATATGTTAATAAATTCTGCTATTTGTCAAGTCCTTTATGCATTTTCAAGCAAAAACTTTAAATTGTATTTTGGGTATTTACTTTAACTTTTTTATAAATTGCTTAATATTTCTTGGCATATTTTTATGGTTCTTTTTTACTCTCTTTTTGTAATTTTTTGCACTTTTTATCCTTTTTGAAACAGCTTATGGTGCTTTTATTCTTCTTAGAGATACCAACACTGGTTGTCGCTACATCTCTTTTTTTCACCAGTCCAAGTCGGTGAACAGTACTCTTCTGATCGAGTATACTTTATTTACAATTGCTAATATGTAAACAATATTAATCATTCGCTGATTTTTAATCAAATATTTACAAACAAAAAATGTAGAGCATTGAAAATCAGAGACGTGACAATAATAAGACAAAAAAGAAATTTTTAGTATTTATATTGATGAATTTATAAAACGGTTATAATTAACAAATTTTATAGGATATATTTTATTTTGGTCATCGCAACCAAAATTAGTGAGAGTTTGTTGTTTTTTTGGTTAGAAATAGCAATTAGAAAAATTTTTTTTTTGGTTTTAAGGAACGAAATTGACAATAAATTAATAATTTAATTTATATTGCAGTGAAAATAGAACTTTTGAATTATTTATCAATTAGAAAATTATTGCGCTGATTTTGATTTAATAATAAAATAATCAAAATATAATATGATGAAAAAATATAAAAGAAAATTATTTCGTTTACTTTTGTGCACTGTCTATGTGCTTGACTTATCCAGTGGGTAACTAAAATAAATTTTAATGGCCTCATTCACAAACAATTAATAAAGTTAATGTGTGCATTAGAACCGGGTTGCCTACTATAACTTTATTAATCGTTTGTGAATAAGGCCATAAGTGTGTATAATACATTTATACATTTATACATACTACATTTGTATTCACTGTCTAAGAAAATGGTAGCAGCTCCGTTTTATTGCAAATCAATTGTGTTTCTGACATAAAAATAAAACTTTGTTAATTTTCAAAATTTATGACCACACTTTTTCAAAAAAATAATATTTTACACATTTAGTAAAATACAGTACAACCTCCATAATCCGGACAGATATAGTTTCAGCTACTGTCCGGATTAGTGGATTGTCCGGACCACAGCAATACGTATACATAGTTTATTTTTATTGCCGAAAATAAAAATAAGTACACATAAGAATTCACTTGTATTTACTGCCAGGTGCACATTGTCACACGTATTCGTTCTTGTTTTAAATGTAATTGTACGAAAGAAATTATTCGATCGACATAACGGGCCTGACAGTTAATTAATTTACAGAAAACATAAAGAAACATAATAAAAGAATTTACTTCTGTTTGAATTCACAAATCTCTATGTAATTTTCCAGCTTTGTCGCTTTAGTTTGTTCAGCCCATAAAATAGCTTTTGAAAACTCAATTAAGCTAAAATCTTGTAGTAGTTTGTAATCCAAAGTGATTATTATTTTGGCTAATGTTCGTGACATTTTTAGTCAAAAAGAGTCGGACATGAGACAATATTCCCAAGGAACAAGGGAAAATTTCAATATCAATTAATTTCAACTTACACGGCAAAACAGAAACAACGTTGTTTTTCGGCAGCCTCTACATTCCCATTATTAGTGTTCATGTGTATTTCCAAGTATCCGCCTCTGTTTAGGTTTCTGTTCTGTCGTGTAAGTTGAAATTAATTGATGTTGAAATTTTCCCTTGTTCCTTTGAAATATTGTCTCATGTCCGACTCTTTCTGACTAAAAATGTCACGAACATTAGCCAAAATAATAATATCACTTTGGATTAAAAACTACTAACAAACAATTTGTTCGAAATAATCACTTTAAATAAAATCTTTTGCATTTTAAATACTTATTTTATCTAGCTGTAAAATAACGAAAATATTTTACTGAGAAAAAGGAACTCTTGTCCGGACTATAGAGGCAAATTTTCCAAGTTTTCCGGAAAATTTAAATGTCCGCAGTACACTGGATAGTTCGAATTAGTGAGTGTCCGGATTAGCAAGGTTGTACTATAGTTATTGTTTTACTAATACCACATAAAACTCCTCAGCAAAGTTGCTGAATACCCTGGAATATCAATGAAGCCAACATTGATTTGAATAAAACCTTTTAAAGAAGTGTGCTGGAAAATTTAGTTCTCCTCTAAAAAATACTTAATACATCGTCTCTCAAAAATTTGTGTGTTATATACAGCAAAATAGAAAAATTGAGATAAGACAGATTTTTAGCGAAATGTGTAGAGATCTGGCAATCTAACTTAACTGTTTGCTGTTGTCATTTAGAGCTTTCGAAATAAGAAACACTGACTTTGTGATACACAGTTCAGTTTTGTATAATTATGAACTTAATTTTAATAGCCATTTACAAGAAAGTAAAATTGTCATATAGATAAACTAATTTAGGCACGACAAAACAAAATTGCGAATAGCCATCATTTGCCTTTTTTCCATAATGCCGCTATACACATAATAATAAGTTTGGGGACTACCCTCGTAGAAGAAGAAGGGATTTATATGAATACTTGTGTAGTTTTAACTTCACATTTGCTTTAATTTGATTCCATTGTCGAACTACTAACAGCCATTCGCTGATATTTTGATGAATGAGTTCGGTTATAATTTATAAATCGAATAAACAAAACGCCTTTCGGGCAGAAACCACAACCCATAAAATATATTTCAATTCGTATTGTTTCATTAGAGTGAATTTAAGATTTTTGCAATGTTAACACATTGATATTGATATAACAAAACTAACGCTTGAAAGTAAGAATGAAATATTGATTTTTGAAAAATTTTCCTTTATGCTGAAAGTTAAATATTAATGATTTTTGGCTTATGCTATAATTTAAGCAATGACAATACATAATATTATTAAAAGTAAAGCATTAAAAAGGCAGTTTAAAGAAAACACAAATAATCCAGCCATTAATAAAAGAAGCGGTTAACTTAAAAACCAACAAAACAATGGTAATAAAAATGTTCCACTAATTTTAGCCGTTTTATTTGCTACAGGTATTTAAATTCAAAACTATAACTTTTATTATGCATATAATTCAACCATTCAGACCACTTGTACTCATATTTATTTGCTGAGGTTTAAGAACTATATAAATATCCTACGTGGAAATAAATTGTTAACTCAACAACTTTTTTAATATTTTTTTATTAAAAGTCAATGAACTTAAAGGCAAAAATTTTCATTTTTGCTGGATTGTTGCTTGAAGCTACAAAAATATTAAAGTTATAAAAATAAAATGTGCTAATTTTGTCAAAATATATGTAAAAGAAAGACTTGACTAAATGTTGCGTAAAATGCAAAATTAAAGCAAATTAAAAGAAATAGTTTATACAGCAAAAGCTATTAAAGATATCAAATTAAACAAATTTAGTAAAAAGTAAGTTAATATTATTCAAAATTAGTTGAAGTGTTTATACAAAAAATGATAAATGAATATTTAAAAAACTTACGAGGCAAGAAAAGGTTTTTGACACCCTGGTGTCCACTAAAGCTTGCAAGTTATACGAGGGCAGCTTGCTTCATAATTTCGTAATTTTCTGGATAAAATAAATTTTTTTCGCCAAAAAAAAACGTTTTGTTTCTCAACATAGTGTTCTTTAAGCTCGATACATTAAGACAAGCGCCTTTCTAGTTTTTTCATTCCCTCCAACTTATAGGATTTCTAAAGACTCTCAAAGTAGATGTTTGTATCAATGATAACCTTTTTGTTTAGCCCAAATAGAAAATAGTCAAAAAGGGGCTAAATCCAAAGAGTATGAAAATCCAGCTTACGCGAAACGCGGAATGCGGCTCCTGGTTACATCTATGCCCTGAAAGTTTTTACAAATAAATGCTTAGAAAAATCCTACGAGTATGGAATTAAACGAATCAGTCTCCCATAACTACTCAAATACAAAGGCGGAAATGGAAATGAATTGATCACACCATACAAAAACCGGGCACAGATATTGCCAGAACAGCGGTCATGTGAAATCCTCAGGGCAGCCGTAGAAGAGGTCGGCCAGGCGAAGATAAATTAAAACCGATGCGTCAAATATGCAAACTAGTTGGAATGAAGTAAAAAAACATAGCTATAAACAGATCCAGAGGGAAAGATTTTGTTGAGGTCCTATGCTCCTTATAACAACGACGGGATTATATATATATACTCGTAACCAGCAGTTCGTAGCTCAATTCATGGTAACGCTGTTAATTTATGGCCCAGTGTGATCTATCGCGATACCTATTCCGCGGATAGCTTTTTCAAATCCAAATATTCATACAAAATGTGATGTACTCATTTGGTTGGTTTGCCTAAATCCTCAGCGATCTCATGCACTTTCATTTCCCGTTCGCCCAACACAATTTCAATAGATTTTGGGGGTGAGCTTTACGTTTGACATCATTTCGCTCATATATTGATTTATTGATTCAGCGCAAATTTTATTGACTTGCTCAACACAGGTAGGGAAATGAAGGTACCTGCCAATTGGCTATTAGTAGCAGTGCTATCTGGGCATTGGAATATAGGGCACATGCTAGTTACAACGACTACAGCAGGAATTGTAACGATGAAGAGGAAACTGTGTTTCATCTTCTATGTCAATGCCCTGCGATATTAAGCTTAAGAAGTAACATACTCGGCTCTGATACATAGTTAGATCTTGATAATCTTGCAGGTATTAGTCTAATCAAACTATCCACCTTTATAAGGGAATCCGGTTGGCTTGAAGAGGCGGCGGGGCAGACGTAATCTGACGGACCTGCATGAGCCACCACTTGAATGGTGCCTGCCCCATTAACCTAAACTAACCTAGTTTTCAATAAACTTCGTTATCAACGTTATTAAAATCTTAACGGACTTTCTTTCAGCTGTTTAATGCCGATTATACTTCTGAAACTCTTTAAGCTCTATCTCTATTTTTAAAACTTTAAGAGTTTAGTAAATTAAACGTGCATCATTTATATTACCATAGCTAAGCCAAAATTATAAGCAGCTCGAAATTGCTATTCAAAAAGAAAATATAAATAAAAAATGAGCATACAATCATAGCTGAAATTTACAAATATTTTTTAAATATAACCATCATAACAAAATCCCACCGCTCTAATGGACAATAAAGTTTTTATCGAAGTTTTTTATTATCTGATTATTTATTTCAGTCAACTATTTCATTTCAAATTTGTCATTAGTATAGTTTGTGTTTGTTCCGCATGATTTTAAATTTTATAAAATGTAAATTTTTAATAATGTTAATCGCTTATTTATTTATTTATTTATTTATTTTATATGTAAAATCACTTTATTCTATTTGAGCGTAAACAATTTAGTTCATCTTCAAATTGTGAGTGAATAAATAAAAACAAATAAAAATATATAAACAAATTTATATCTTAAAAGATGAATAATTTTCTGCCTATTAACTGTTGATTAGTAAAACACAGATTTTTTTTATAGATATAAAATGATGTTAATGTACACAGTGGCAGATAAATTTTATAGAAGTGTGCAGATTGAAGATCATTAAGAGAAACTTGAAAAATACTTGCAATAAAACTCTAATCGTGGTATTGGGTCGTTTTATATTTAGACAGACCAGAGCTCTTTTTTAGTTCCAATAGCAACCTTAATTAATGGAGTGATGACTTAGAACACTACTAACTCCTCTACCGTGTCACTCACTGACTCATATTGAATTCTTCTCATGCAAGAAATTAATTATTTGAAGACAAATAAATTTTATGTACTTTTTGTTATTCACTGTTGTACGATGGCAGTAGATAAGCATCATAAATATCACAAAAGAAATCAAAATATTGACGCCATTATTGATATTAAATAATATTAAATAAATGATGTAGGCCTCAAGTAAATTTCAAATATAAATTATACTGGATGTTCCAAATGCTATTATCTGTTAAAAAATTAAATCAAACCAACTAAACTTAATTTATTTTGCTATAGAGTGACCTAATTAGTAATAACAAATATTCCCACGATTTATTCATGAGTTTCGCTACGAAATATTCAAATTTTCCGATACTTTGTTGACAGTTTTTGGTTTTATCTCGGAAATGCCTACGACTATATTACTTTAATGGATGTGGATAATTTCTTGGTTTTTTACGTAGCATTGGTCTTTAACAGCAACTCACAAGGAAAATTCTATAGGGACCAAATTGACATTGTCAAAACGGCTGATTACGCAATTTTTCTATGATTTTTCGTGAATGCCAATTCGATGCCTATTCTAAGTTTGAAATATTTTCCAACGTTGTTTATGCGTAAAGCAAACAATTTGATTCCACAAAGATGTGATACTACTGACTGTTGGATAATATAGCGGACAGAAAAAATCAATCAGTGTCATAATAATATATAATATGAATGACAGGACCACCCAGTACAATTAGTTACAAAAAAAATCATTAAGGGCCAAATTTACAATCTTTAGTTAACTAATGATGGCTGATTAATTAATGATATTTACTATATGAAAATTCGTTAGTTAAACCACTGCCATTAGTTGACGAAAGACTGAGATTATAGGCCTAAGAGATAAATCATTATGTCGTTTTCTTTTCTAGAAAAAATTTTGCATTTCTTTTACTTTTTTGAAAAAATTGCAACTCAAAGTTTTCTTAAGACAAAAATTTTGCTTCGTAAGTGAGGATACAACAATTTCTAATAAAGTCACTATTTCAAAGAATCATTATATAGCAAATTGTCAATAAAAATGATGGCAAGAAATGTTGCACTTTTTTCTAGAAAAGAAAACGCCATTAAATTTATTATTCGAGGCAGGTCTCGATAACAATTTTTTTTGAATTCATTAAGATATCAATTTTATCCCCATTAAGCGGAACAGTTGGAATCTCTATTAAAACTAAAATTATAGTGAATATAAAAAAATCTTTATTAAAATACCCACAAAATTTATTATAAGGGGTCTTCCAATGGGAAGTTTCAATTTGATATGTAAAACAAAACGATTAAACTAAAGGCCAGTCAATGGATGTTTATTTAATTGCAAAGAGAAGAGTAGGCCAATAATAAAAAAAAATTAATACCAGCCAAGTTGCTGCCACGGTCACGCTTACAGGACCATATTCTTTTTATGCAATTTTCCATCACCTAAACGCACATTGGCGGCTGCATCACCGCGATAGCTTCACGAATTCCCTCTTTGAAGTCTTGAATACAATTGCTCTCAAAGATATTTATAGATTAATAAAATTTATTTAAATTTTCACAGTGAAAATGGAAGGGGTCATTGTTAGTACGAGAGCGGATCAATAAGTCCGGGACTTTTTAAACGAAGCACATTTTTTTTTTTGCAAAACAAACATTTTTATTTTTATTATTTTTCAACATAATTTCCTTTTATGTTAATACACTTAGTCAAACGTTTCTCCAGTTTTTGTATTATTTCCAAACAATAGGATTTTTCGATGTCCTTAAAATAGGCATTTATTTGGTGAATAATTTCATCGTTGGAGTTAAATCTCTTTCCAGCGACCCATTTCTTTAGACTTGGAAATAGGAAGTAGTCACTAGGGGCTTAATCCGGAGACTATGGAGGATGAGGTACCAATTTGGATTGCGGTTAAGCAACTCCAAACAATAGTTGTCACACGTTTACGTTTATGGTCAATTGAGAGCAAACGCGGGACCCATCTTGCAGACAGCTTTCCTAAGCCCAGCTGATCACTTAAAAACGAAACCACACTGCCATATGGAATGCCTATGACATCAACAATCTCACGCACTTTTACTCTTCGATCGGCCAACACAATATCGTGGATTTTTTACCGACATTTTCGGGTGTACTGACATCAATTGGCCGCCCAGAACGTTCACCGTCATTTGTACTTCTGCGACCACAACGAAAGTCAGTAAGTCACTTTTTTAGAATTGAAATCGATGGTGCAGAGTCCCCATAGTATTTATCGAGCTTTATTATTATTTTGATTGACGGTTTTTTTCGCAAAAAAATGTTTAATGAGCACTCGAAATTCACTATTTTCAATTTTTAGAAAAATACACGAGGTTGTATTTTTTTAACAGCTGTTAAACGCAAAGAAAATGACCACACTTGCTCAAAATTTGACAGCAGTCGATTAACAGGTGGTACTTGATGGGAACAGTGCTGCATTTCATATAACTTCGAGGAAACTTCGAAAAGTCGCGGACTTATTGATCCGCCCTCATATAAACAGATATAGGATAGTTTAAAGTTTGGCTTGGTACTCTGTTCGTTTCGTGCGAACTGCTGTAAAAAGTCCATATAAAAAAATTACGTGAATTATTTGCAAAATAATAATGCCGCAATTTCACTCTGTTCATATTTTGAAAACGTACGAAATGTTATTGGCAGCATTTTTTTCCAACTACAATATGTATGTTTCTGACAAAATATTTTCTAACTGCAAAATATGATAGAGTCCATTTATTTCGCACAAAATTGTATACAAAAAAAGCTGATCAGATTTTACTTGGCATTACTTAAAATTAAATTTTGTTGCTCAAAAATAATTAAACTATAGAAAAACAGTGTAAAAAGCGTCTGCTACTAGACAAGTTTTTTAAAATTGTTGTTTTGAATTAATGTTTGTAATGTTGTTTTTGTATGAGTTTCATATATAGATTTTCAGCTTTTAAATTTGAAAAATGGGCCTCTAGTGTCTTCAGAACTAAAAAAAGTAACGGTTGCGCAAACGCAAAGCGGAGGGCAACTGCAAGGGTTAAGCAAGTGCGCTATAGGAAAACTAGCGATGTTAAAATTTCTAATGACACAGTTTCAATTTAAGACTAAAGCTAAGAACAGCTCGTATTTTTTTATTGAGAAATATTTCGCGTGTTTCAAGTTTGTCAGTGATATTTATATTATACTTTAAATTAAGTTTGAGGTCATTTCGTTTTGTTTTACATTTGTTCATTAAAATGAGTACAAAATAAAATTTTTGTTCGTAATATGGGGTAATTCCTTAATAGAAATAAAAATTTGAGTGTTCGTTAAATACGATGTTCATTAAATCGAATGTTCGTTAAATCGGAAAACTACTGTATTACCATTCCTAATCACCAATATGTCTAAGTAGGGAAGTCTGTCATCCCTTTCTCTTTAAATAGTGAATTTTATGTCAGAATGGAATGAGTTAAAAGATGTTAACATATATTCTATCTGACAACCTGATTTAACAGATAAACGAAAAATCGAGATAAAATAAATTGGGATGATTTTTATAAAAAAAGTGACCTCAAGCTTAATTTAAAGAATAATATAAATATTTAACAAAATGTCGAAAAATTATATATTTGTCAATGACAATATGGGAAAGTCTTTACTTTTAAGTTTTTCTTATTCTTTACACATATGTATTGTTTTTTCGTTAACTGATTCAGATAGAATGTTAAGCTTCATTTTTAATTAA
This sequence comes from Gymnocheta viridis, assembly GCA_956483585.1. Classification (NCBI taxonomy): domain Eukaryota; kingdom Metazoa; phylum Arthropoda; class Insecta; order Diptera; family Tachinidae; genus Gymnocheta; species Gymnocheta viridis. The sequence goes on along the minus strand of OY101444.1, from coordinate 79,669,736 downwards.
GACCTGTTGTATTGTAAATGGATAAAAATAAATTGGAAAAGATTTTGTCTAACACCTGGGGAACAGGAATTTTTCTTATGATTGTATCTGTAAATATACAAAGGGCATTTAAGGGTGAATTAAAAATTAACCTCTTTGAAGATGGTCAAAATTACTTATAATTTTATTATTCATAAATTAACGATATCTATATGAGTATATTTATTTTTTATTTAAATGGCTTAAAATATCCAGTTCATTTATTATTTCACTTTCTAATTATATACATACTCATAAATATGTACCTACATATATATAAACATCATTATATATATAATATTAATATTAACATATATAATAACAAAGTGATGACTAATTCTAATTTAATTGTATGATTTGCTTATTTCTTTGCCATTAACCACATCAAATTTGGCTAAAAGTAGAAAAAATATAACGTTAGCTCAAATGCAAAACCACGTCACTAACAAACAGCTCGAAATTGCTTGTTTTTTTTTTAAATTAATTACTAAGTATTACATGAAAACTCACGCCTCCCAATATGTTTGTTCTTATATCATAATAACTGATAAATTTTAAACGAAACTAAAAATAAACATTACTTCGGCCGCCTGAAATATATTATTTAGTTTTTTATTTATTTTATAAAATTAAAAAAAAAAACGTTAATTACATGATTTTGCATTTCATCTAACGATAAAGAAAAATATAAAAATGTATCTAATTATAATGAAAAAAAACTTAATTCAAAACGAAAAAAAAAATTAAAGGTAAATGCCCCCAAGCTCACTTTAATGATGCTTAAGAGCAAAGGTTGCTCGCCAGTCACACCAAATACTTTCAACGCTGCTTGAATAATGAAAAAGCTTACACTTTTTGAAAAAAAAAATAAATTGTTTTAGTTGTGTTTTATTGTTGTTGTTGTTTTTAACACCACAAAATATCACAGGAAATGTATTTTACTTTTATTTCTTTTTTCTCTCTCTCTCTCTTTCTTTCAAATTTGGCCAAAAAAATTAAAAACAACAAAGATATAACAGGAAAATAAAGCTTGATTTATATGTTCAAATAAAATAATTTAGCCAATTTAAATACTGCAATAACCATTAAAGATACCCTACATTATTAACTAGAGTTGGGTTCAACTCGTTCAGTCGCTCGTTTGAGACAAAATCCTTTCTTCGAACCCATATAATAGAAATGGTTCTTGTCTGAAACGAGCGACTGAACGAGTTGGTCACAACTCTAGTGTTAACAAATGCTAATTTGCCTTTTGTAATTTAACGAACACAAACAGAAAAATATTTTGATTGATCTGATTGAAACAGCAGCCTTCAGGACGAAAGCTAAAAATTCTGATTATATTTTGTAATTAACTTCAATACTTTCCAAAGTACGGATTTCCTTATTAAAGTGCAACGCATCAGGGCGATTTTTATGTGTGCTTATATATCGTCATATTAAATGCAAAATAATGTAACATCACTTTCAATAAGTTTACAGGAGAAATAAAAATCTGTATAATATGGAAACTGTTTAAAATATTGAAATCATATATTCACGGTCTTTAGCGCTTTTTAGCAAATTTTTAGCAAAAGGACAGCGTATTTTTGATATAAATATTTGACAGCACTGATAAGGATACGTTTTTTTGTTTTGTTTAATCAAATCATTCACTTGAGATGACACGTTCTTTTGAATTTGGGTCATAACTTTTTTGTTTTTGTTGAATTTTTGCACTCTAATGTAATATAATCTAGTAAATCGTAATCAATAAAAACTAAAATTTTAATTTTGTGAGGATTCGTTTTTTTGCATTTTAGGTGACTAACATGCTCATCTGTTTTACGATTTATAAAAATTATGTTGTGGTAAGTTATAAAAATATTCATGACAGCAGGCCCCACGGCGACATGACTACGAATGCCACCCGGTAGACAGCTACCTAATTATAATTAAAGTGACACCTACATAGTTAGCAGCTGATTCATTTATATTTCAGTCGTGCCACTTTAGATTTTTTGCTTTTTTAAAGTTACGTTTTTTTTAAATGTACAATTCAATGTAGCAATAAAATTTCAAAGAACCACTCATATCGCGAAAATAGCTAAAAATCGCGAAAAGTTGAACAATTTTGAAAAAGGCGTAAAACGTCCTGAATTAAGTTAATAACTTAAGAAATGTGACATAAATTCACATTCGTTACATTTTTAGTTCCTCTTAGAAGATTTTAAGGGTTTTTCAAAACTTTGAAACTTTTTGCGCAATTTCACATTTTCTGCAATATACTCTGCCTATTTTTTACTGTTTGATAGGCTTTTAGATAATAGTATACATTTTAATATTCTCAATGATTGAAAGTTCTAGCGAATTCTTGTCATTTTTGCAGTTTTTCGCGAGTTTTTCACACTCCTTGCACTTGCAGCTCATTTGAGACGATTTTACGGCTTTTTCTAAATTTTGGACAATTTCGCGCATTTAAGCGATTATAGCGATGTAATTGAGTCAGTAGCCTTTTTATTGCTTCATTGAATTTTTAAGATTTTATAAAAAGCTGAACACACCATATCCAGGTTATTTTTATGCAAAAAGATAATACCAGAAAAAGAACTGCATTTTTTTTATTTTATTATGAAGGGACATTTGATCGTTTGACTACTAAGTTAATGCATTGTATTATTCTTTGTGGCGACAAACCAATTAAAAACGCCAGAAAACACAAATAAAACATTTTGTGAACGTTAAAGCATCCACGGCGAACCAGACAGCTGAGTTTTCACCACCACCCTTGAAATCAATACGCTTTCGTTTGTACTTTCAAAATTAGTAAATAATGTTTATTTTTGTGAGAAAATATAGAGATCCATGACGACATTCAAATACAAGAGAGATCCATTTCGTCCCCTAAATTAATATGAGCGTCTTCAATAGAAGTTTACAAATACAAACGTATAAAGAAGATAATAAAAAAAATTCCATAAGTTATAGCAGGTTATTGCTTCGTCTAGAACCAATCTAACGTTTCTCCATTTGTACTCTACACGAAAAAGTCTCTAATGAAAACAATTTAAATGATAAAAAACAAGGCAAGTGAAAGCGTTCACTACGTTTAGGAGGAAAAAAGACTCTTTTAATGATTAAAATATTTAGAACATTTTTGTTTTTAATTTAAATAATTATATGGATTTATTTGAACTGAAACGGTTTAAATTTATTGCCTGACCCACGATGTCGAACGATATCGATATCACTCAAACTTTAATCAATTAACTGTACCAACAGCCTCTATTATGTATTGTGTGCTCTTTCCCGATTTTATTCCGTGTTTGGAGTCTCTTATAACGATTATGGCCTGACGTCATAGACGAATTCTCTTCCATCATTATGATCACTATGCCCCATCTATTTTTAATATATACATATAAATATATAATAAGTAATAATTATTTTTGTACACACTTAAATACTTTAATATCCACAAGTGTGCACTTTGTGTAAAATTTGTTAACATTTAAATTAAAATATCCGTTTTATTTTTCAATTCAAAACAATAACATTTAATTATACATATTTTTAAGTTTTTTTTTGTTTCCTTTCATTCTTAAATGATTTATTTGAAAGAAAATTTTTATTATTATGAGGCAACTTGCTTGCAATTAGCTGCTGTTTCTTGCTGTTGTGCAAATAATGTACGTCTAGTCATTTCACTTTCTTTTGAAATTGAATAAACAGCAATTTTGAAAAAAAAATAAATAAATATTTTCAAGATGATTCATTTTATGATTAAAAAACTAAAAATTTTACGAGTGTTTATAAAAAAAACATGTGATGAAATTAAAACTCTACGTACAAGGTAATTTGACAAGAGGTATAAATTTAAAAGCAAATTTTTTAAATTAAACAATTTTAGATTAATTAAGAAATTTGAAATTGGAATGTACATACAAACGACTCACTGGCAGAACTGAAGAAAAGATTGTGACCAATAAAGGCCAGCAGAGATATCCAGTTTTTGTGGGAAAGTTAACATTAAGGGACCTCATGAGAGCGATAAAACGCTCATTAAACTGTCATTAAAGTCAAATAAAAAATAGGTATACCACATTAACCGAACTTGTTGTAAATGAATTCGCTTTGGACTGTGTAAATGAATATTCAAGCACTTTTTAAATGTGGAAATTGCACAAATTGCACAGCTCGAGAGCATTTAAAAAATTTTCATAAGAGCTCTTATTACGACCTGTACCCGTCGAAAAGATGTGAAACAAAATATTCCATCATTTCTCGAAAAGTGAGAAAAAAGTGAGTCTATAACTCATAACTCAAAACTATAAAAAGAGCTTACGTCGTTACGTTAGAAATGTCATTATATACAACTCCAAGCTGAAGTGAAATTTTACACGTTGAGAACGCAAGTCACAAATATCGCTGACGACGACCAAAATCTACTAAGATTACAAAAATTTCAATGACGCACAGTGGCTGAAAATCGTTTTTCATTAGCCAAAATTCTGTAACTTTTGAACCGATCAAAATATTGAAGTAATTTTTATTTTATTGGTTAGATATTTAGTTCAGCTTGACTCAGTTTAAATTACATTAAAATTGATTGAGGACTTTTTAAGAAATTCTAGGTCAAAGTTGAACTTTTGAATTTTTTTAACTTTTAGAGTGAAATATGGGTTTATTATTTTTTTATTTATTAAAAAATTTAATATTTGGAAATTAATAATAATTATAAATATTTTTGGTAATAATGGAATTTTTTTTGATGTTACACTGAAAAAAATTTCTACACTAAAAAAAATAGTAAAATCAACTGGAGATTTTGCTATTATTACAGAAAAATTAAAAAATTTTTTGCTGACAAATTTGCAAATTTGTTTACACTCAAAGAATAGTTACACTTTGAAAAACGTTAATAATATTATCTAAAAATATTGCTATTACTACAGAAAAGTTTATTATTTTTTGCTGTCAAATTTGATAATTTTAAAAACATTTTAAAAATAAAACTTCAATAAATTTTAATAGCATTTGTAACAAGGGTAGGTTCTGTTTATTATAATTTTTTACTAATACTATGTTTTTCGTACTTAAATAACAATGAAAGGCAATTACAATTATTATTCATTTGACTCAAATATTAATTGCAAATATTGTATATTTTGTTCTGTGCTATCTCTGTTCTTTAGTAGTTTTTTGGCTTCTAAATCCCGATGTTCCACTTTCCATTGATTTCGAATACTGGAGATAAACGGATCTGACGTTGCCAATAATATATAAAATAGATCTTCATTTGTTGAATTTCGTGAAATTTTTCTAGTATTGTAATCCTTGTTCCTTTTTTCCTGAGCCTCCTCTGATAGATCTCCAAGTGGCACCAAATGATATTTAATGACATCTTCTCCATGATAAAGGATTTTGTGAACTGTTGCAGGCATATTTCTCCATGGGTAGTTGGTTGTATATATTTTTGCAGTTTCCTTAGCATAATCTCCAAATTTTCTAGAGTCAATTTCTTCATTGCACGCAAGTACTTTTTAAATCTGAAAATGAGGTTTAAATCCACTCCTGCTATTTCAGATGTTGTTTCTGGATCTGAAAAGAATCTTCTTGCGGTATTGCAATCATTTGTATTGCCTGACCCTTGTTTTGGCTGATCTATAATCAATCCAAATTTGCGATATTCAGCTTGAACATGTTTCTTTTTTGAACTTCTTAACTCTTTGTTGGTTTCGTTGTTTCTTATTGATCCTGAAGACCCGAAATCTAAATCATAACTGATTTTTAGTATGTGTTCCATAAGTCGTATTTTTGCATGTAGTGGTGATAATCCAAATTCATATGCATCGGTATTATCTAATGATTTTGTCGGTATTTGGTTTAATTGGGTTGATGTTGCTTGGCATATAATGCAGCTGGATGCAGCCTTCGTGTTAGTCAAAGCCTGACCTACTTTTCCATCTATCATTGTCAGCACTAATTGGTAGCTTACTTCAATTTGCTGCCCATCTAACTGTAATTGAAATGGCTGTAGTGTTGCAATTTGGGCCTTGATATCATTAACTTCTTTGTTAATGGCATCATGAGTTTGTTTTTTGAATTCAAATTTGATTGGCCTGCAGTATTTCGTAGAAGATGGTGTCTCATTTTCCAAATATCCATTGTTTGCGTTGTACTAGTCGAAGGCTCTGAATCTTCTAGAATCTTTTTCAATCGCAATGGTACAAATGATACCATGAACATATCTGAGTCTGAAATATTTTCACATACTAATTGTTTGTATTGTTTTTGTCCCGAAGAACTATCACATCCCCATTTACGAAAAAGAATTAACTTTGTGTTTCCATATTTCTTTAACTCATTTCCTGTTATTGATTGTAGCAAGCGTTCGGCTGTGTGATCAAGTAGAGATTGTAGTTGTACCTCTGCCGAAATTGGTGTGATTTTAATAGTGTCCTTTGATGGCAAACAGTCCATTTTAGCAGCGGTTATATAATGATATGCTGGATACATATTTGATCCTTATTAAATCGCACGCAGTCTGAGCTTAATATATTGCTGTTTTGTTAATTTCAAATCCAGAAATAATGCTAATGCCTCCTCAGTTGTGTACTCGGAGTTCGTATACTTTTAAGAATCCGTTTTGTTCTCACTGAACTAGCTTTAATAACTTTTTCAATGATATCCATTTTTGTTAATTGGTTCTGTGATCGTAATTGATGTAGGAATAATTCTTTTATATCTGTACAACCAATTACATCGTTGATATCTTTAAGTTTCCACCTCTTAGATCTATCGCTGCAGTTGTCCAATGATTTGCGTGTTCTTCCAGCCTTATTTTGCTTTGCTGTTTCTGCAGCAACAGTAAGTTGGCCCTCTAACCAGTTTGACCTTTTTATATAAAAGTTTTGTTTACTTTAGCGAACTTCTTTGTAGCGTTTTTTTAGGGCTTTCACGAAATTAGATAATTGCTCTTGCATTTCGGTGCTACACGAATTAAAGTTTAATTTTATTTTAACGTAACTAAGAACATCTTCCTGGTTTTTGTTTCTAAAATACTCTTCGGCCAGTTCTTTATAACTGAAGATCTCCATATTTTTCTGAATATTTTTATTTGCGTCTGTTATGTTTTATCCGTACACCTAGAGGATTAACTTATTACTGAGTAATCCCTTATCGAATCCGTAGTTTTATAAACTTTTAGATACATGTTATTCACACATTTAGCTTTAATTTCATAGCAGGTATGCTTAAATTGAACAAAACTGCACATGTTGTCCAGACCTTAATATCAGGTAAAACTAATTAGTATCTCGCCAATATTTGTTGTTGTTGTTGGGTTGTTTTTTTATTTAGTGGTTTAATATCCCCATTATTATTATAAAATTGTTTATGACTATGGTTGACCCTAACATTTGATAACAGGTAAATTTAGAAACAGATCATATGTTTACTGTAGAATTTTGTGATAATTTCTGATAATTTTATGACTTATTTTTTGCTGATCAAAACAAAGCCATTAAACCCTTTCGCAGGTATTATATTTAATTGTTTTAGTTTTACGTATTCTAAAGTAAAAACACATAAACTTATAGGCAAAAAAGAAAATTATATACACCATTGTATACGAGTACTTTGGAGTAATTTCATTAAAATGAAAAAAGTGTTCTACACACGGCTCGTCACGGGTGCAAAAGTATATATAGCGGTAAAGAGGACACTTTCACCTTTCTCCGAGTGGTATACATTTCTTGTTCCCTTTTGTTCCCTAGAAGTTCTATTCCACTAAAGTTTGAATTTGAGAAAAATATAGTAGTTTCTTAAATATTCCGTAACGCCCCTAATATTAAACGCTAGAGCTGTGACCACTTACAACAACTAAAGACTGTAATCCTACTAACATTATAAAAAAGACCGCAGGCCATTATCGATGATAGCTTGCGATTTTTTATAAAAAACAAAAGAAAAACACCTTTTTCTGAAATTAAAAAAAAACAGTTGAGTTTGACAGCATGCCACGTCCACAATTATCAATAGTTTAACCTAATTTTTTGGCTACCTTAATCTGGATATATTAGCTGCAAAAGGGCGTAAAAATTTTAAAAATCGGTGACAAAAAAAAGTAGACTTTTGGCCAATGAAAAAGGATTTTCAGCTTCGAACCTAAAAGCAGTGTTGTTGTAGCTTCCACTTTATTCTACCATGGATACACTTTTTCAGTAAATTGGCGAGTAATTTGCTCTAACAGGTAGTAGCGATTCTACAACGATACAAAATTCGTTGTAGAAATAGCTGACTAACTGTCAAAACTTCTACAAAACCGGTTGGTACTGTTAGCACAGTTGAACCTTTAAAAAATGTCAAACATCTTATAAAGCTGTGGTGTTTTGCAGTTTGACATCAGCCACGTTGTTATGAGCATATTATCAACACAAATTTAATTTTAAGCAATTGACACCTAGTCAGGTTAATCAGCTGTGATATCTGCCTTGCGTGGCAGCTATTACTCGCCACAAAAAAAATACAGACACAGTTTAGAGAGAAAAACTGCTGTTTGTATGGCATTTTTGTTTAATTTCACACATTTCAATCGAAAAGTTTCTCGACGCGGAAGTTTCAAATATTATCATGGTAATCGTTTATCTTGTAAATAATAATCATTTTAAGAACTTCTGTCCTCGTTCAAGTGGAACTAGAACTACAAACAGCTATCAAAATAAATAATGGAACTACTGTGCTCCCACATAATTCCCCTGAATTTATTGTGTCATCTATTTTAGCTGAAGGTTCAAACAAACACATTTTATTTAAACTACTGTGTAAAATGACATTAAATAAATTCTGTTATTAATTGATGGTTCACCCTATAATTTGTGAATTAATGAACTCATAACCAAAACAAACAACAAATATTTATAATAAAATTTAACCCCATAATAACTCAAATATTTTTATTTTGTTGGTTTCAAAATAATTAAAACATTTTCATATAGTGATTTTTTTATTTATGCAAATGCTCTTTTGGTCTACATGGATTTTCCTGTGAATTCATATTTTTATTCCAATACCACCCACATCACGTGAATTCAAACAATTTTCGGCGTCATCGTGAATGTGCGCACACACACATATACAAACATACCAAAAATATTTCTATTGTTATTTATATTTTTCTTTTTCAAAGATCAGGGTGATCATAAATTTTAATTATAGTCATATGGAAATTTTGTTTATATTTTATTTTTTTTTGTATGCGATTCTTTGGATGTTTGCTTGCCCGAGTGTTTAATATATTCGCGTAATTTGAATAATTTATTTACAAAATTAACTTATGTATAAACAAATTATGGAGAAGTATATTAAAGCTTCTGTGATACGGATGGCTCATTAAATGTGTAGGAAATATTTTAGTAAATTAAAATTGATTTGATAAAACGTAATAGGCGAACGAACGTAATAGCCGTATAAAGGGGCACAAAAAGAAACACAGATGTAATGGGAAATGACTTACAACAAATGATCAGTAATAAAAATAAATTAAATTACGCACTAGCCTAATTATCATAAATTAAGACCGCAATCTGCTGTATCAACAGATGCAAAACCTTGAAAATGAAACAATTAATTGTTAATAATATTCTTTAAATAAATACAAAAGACCTAGAATATAAAGATAAAAGTTCAGAGAATAACACAGACCGTTGTGCTGACTAAAGTCTAGACCTAAAGTAATGCAGAATACTGGACAGACTTTACAGCCGTGTATGGCTCATGCTACAGTACAGACAACAATTCAGAAGATATGGGTGCAACGCGTACCCTACTTTTGGCAGCAATATGGTTGCAACTGCTCACTGAAGACAAGTAACAAGGCGATAAATATACAACTAAATCAATATCTTCAAGACGGATTTAGAAAAGGAAGTAACAAACTTGCACTTTTCTTCTAATCTCCAATAAAAAAAGAATTATTCAAATTTCACTAGTTCCAAGCTCAGGTTTCTTCTTCTTTATTTGCCGATTCGTTCTTCAAATTTTAGCGGCCAATACAATTACAATTGGTTAACATATTTCACATTTCAAAAAAATCATTTTATATATTATTCAGTAGCTCCGCAAAAGCATTTCTGTTTCGTGTTTCGCTCAAAAGTCTGTCCATATCACTGATACCAGTCCATGCTTCAATATTATCAATCCGTTTTTATTTTTTAAATTTTTAATCTCACTTTTTCCCAAAATTAATTTTTTACATATTTAGTAAAATAAATATTAATAGTTTCATTAAAAACATATTGAAATATTTTTTTACTTGGACAAGCACTCAGGGCATGACCCCTACATATGCAATGCATTATGCTGGAACAAGGAAAATTGGTTATGGGAAGGAGGATAAAGGAAGTAGTGTTTGTGTATGTTCGACTTGAATCTTCACATACTGAAAGTAACAGGAAAGACCTCTGCAAGAAGTTTATTCCACATGCAAACTGTTCGGCTAAAGAATGAATTTTCTCTTTAATGCGTAGTGCGATCCATTGGCGTATCAACCACAAATGGATGCGCTCTTAACGAAGAACGTGTGGTTCCTAAAAATGAGCAGGTTTCGGGGACGAGTTCCCCGATTTAATTAGAGCACGATAAAACAGTTAAACACATCCCACATTGCGTCGATGCTACAGTGAGTCAATAGAGTTGGCTATCCTACTGTCACCCATGAGCTTCTTCGCCCTCTCCTGTACCCGGTCGAGTATCTTCAAAATTGATTTTGAAACACCGGCCCATACATGAGAGTTTTATTTCATTTTCGATGCAACAATAAGTACGCACAATTACATTCCATTAAATATTTTTATATATTTATAGGTTTTTTTTTCCAATTTTCAATCGTAGTGACAAAAATGGTCAAAAATGGCCCAACCTCAAAATTTAATTTGAGCTAAGTTTTCAAAACCCTTTGGCAGTTCTGTTAACTTAATGGTCTACTTTTATTTCTTTTGGAGTTGTTGAGGCTGGTTTTTTCACTGTGTAATATAACTGTCAGTTTTTTGTTTGAGATAATCTTTTCTATATTAAGCCAACAATATGTACTCATATTTGTTAAGCTGTTCCCCAAATTTATTTGAGATATTTGATTACATAAAACTATATAAAAAAGAGCCTATAAAAAAATACTTTTGGGTTCGCTGCAGTAAAATGATTAAAAATTGTTGTTGGATTTTTTGCACTTTGCCATTATTCAAGTAATAAAATTGTACGTAAATTCTAGCTGAGTCATTGAGTTGTTATTATAATTGAAATGAAATGATTATATTAAATTTAACTTATAGGGTTATTTCTTTTAAATAGTTTAGTTTTGGAGGTTTTTAATTAAAATAAAAAAAATCCTAGCAAGACTGGCTGTGACCACGTAGAATAAATACCAACAACAACAGCCCAACTTTCCTTGGCTGTTACACAGAAAACATTTTGGGCCATCAGTGACCTTAACACTTATAAGTTTAATTCATAAATGATTATTTTTTAAGGTTACTTTTTTGCTTAAAATATAATTTGTTTCTCCTAATTTAATTTAACCAATAATAGCCTATTTTTGATTTAAGAAAGTAAACGTAAGCGAATGAAAGGCACTCGCTCGAATTCGATTTCTTATTGGCACTCACTTTCATTCGCATTAGCTTACGTATGTACAAAACATATGTCAATAAAATAATAAATAAAATAAAATAATAAAAAAAAATTAATAAATATTTTTAAAGAATTTCTTCTTTACTGTGGATTTAACTAATACATTTAAACCTGCTGTTGTAGTTTCAGCGGCTTTAGTCATCCTCTTTGCTGATTCAGTTTGCACATCAGCAACATCAGCCATTTTTTAAATAATTAGCTTTTTCTGTAACTGAAAAGCATTCATTATAACATACAATGTGGTTTATTTTGGTGGTGGGATGTTTCCGGGTTTGTATTTGGTGTAACCACTGCAACAGCTTTAATGCGCCTACCTGGTGACTCTACCAGTGCAAAAAAACCAATCATTAATTGATTGCGGCTTTACACCAAATACTTTACCCCCTTGTGCTACAGCTGACGATAAAAATAGCGTCTTGTTTAAGTCCGTTTCTCTAAGGCTCTTTTGGTTTTCCCTATTTTTTTAGTCCGTGGCTTTAAATCTGTCCAGGTCTAGAGTAAGTTCGGGTAATGTGGTATACTTATTTTGGTATTCTGCTACAGATCTTAAGTTTACATTCAGGAAAGTGAAATAGTCTTTGGAGACCAAGTTTCAGAGACATTTGAGAGAAAGCTATTGAAAAAATTGGCGGGTAATACTTTGTTCTGTTAATGTAGTACATTAGCGTGCGTGGCCGATGCTGATTTTTAATCATTAGTTAAAATAATGTCTCAATTTTATTTCTATAATTAAACTGGGATTGCAATTAAGCTTAACTGCTTAGAGTACTTCATGACGATTTTCAATGGCCTATTCCACATTTTTGTCAATGTGGTGCAGTAATAAACTTCTAAATTTAAAACTATTTATCGAATTATGATTTATTAATATTCTGAGATCTAGAAAGCATCAAAAATAGTATGGGTAGGAAGCCCAAGTAGCTTTTTCGAGCTAATTTTTAACATATATTTATTTTTATTAAATCCTAAAATTTTGTTACGAAAGCAAAACCACAAGCGACGGATTTTAACATTTCATTCTCAATGTTAACAACACATTCGTAGCACAGAAATTGGATTTTATATGAAAACATTTACTTTTTCATTCGAGTTGTCTTTCGAGTCACTTTTCGTTTAGAAATAATTGAAATCAATGTTCTTTCTCATAGAATGCGAATGAAGGCGTTCTTTCTCAAATCAGAAATAGGCTATAAGTGTTTATATACGAAATCTGAAGATAAATATTACTTTGAATCAGATAACTTTAGTTTAAATAAAATAAAATCAAAGCAAAAAATAAAACTAAAAATGACAGTATATATTAGAATATAATTAAATAATTATAATTATAATGAATTTTTTTTTAAATAAAACTTAAACAAATAAAAACTTATGCATTCAGTGGTAGTCTGCATACCAAGAATCGTATTGTTATTACGGTAATGGATTAATCGACATTTCCAGAAACCTGATTTCGAATATTTCGAATATTTGAAATTTTGAAAAATACGGTTACGGTTTTAAAAATTCAGAAAAAATTGGTCAACCGGTTTTATTAGTGTGAAAATTCTTATAAAAAAGTTATTATTTTAATTTCATTTATTAAAAAAAAGAGTTAACCGTTCATGTAAATAACGTAAAAATTAAAAATAAAACATAAAAATTATTTTCGTAAACATATGTGCAGTACATATCGCTCCTTTAAAAAAATGAAAAAAATAAAATAATATCAAGATCATGGAAAATAAAATTGTAGCCAGCCTGGTTCTTAAAATAAATTTAAAAAATATTTAAATAATAAATTTTTAAATTATGAAATTTATATTAATCGAGATTGCCTCGATATCTTTTTTCAAAGATTTAAAAACTTTTGTTTGTTGAGGGTTTTTAGCTAGTCTATATACATGCATTTTTAAATTTAATAAAATTTGTTCATTATTTATTGACTTTTTTATTATCTTCTTATAAAATATTTTAAAATGTATATTTTGCAAAAATCATTTTGCAAAAGTTAATAATTTTCATAAATTTCATAAACAGAGCTAATGAACTTGATAAAGTAAAAACTGATGTGATTATAAAAAGTCATTATGGGATTAAATGTATTATTAGCTCAGATTTGTTAATGACCGCGTCCTGAAAAAATCGTTTGCTTAATCACAATAGTTTGTATTTTTTCCAGCTCTTTCTGGAACCTGCCCTTTTGTATGTATATGGAACTTATTTTTACTTTAAAGCATTGCAAAAAAAAAATAAAACTTCTAATTCCAACTAAATTCTAAATTTAAGCATAAACATTAACAATTAGTATGAAAATCATAAAATTCTCAAAATCTTTCATATTAAAGCCACGAATTGTTGTAAACTTTCCCGCACCACAAGTTTATCAAGCTAAAAAGAAAAGATAAATTGAAAGCATTTAAAAGTTAAAATTTTAAATCCCAACTAAATATTTTATTAATTCAAAGGAACTGAAACACATTTACGCTTCTTTCTTCATAATTTTGAATTTATTGACTTCTATTATGAAGAAATTTCCTAAAAGCAAACCAAACATTTGTTACTCTATTATGTTTATTATCCAGTGTACATCATTTATTTGTGCCAAATTTTACTGAAAGGAAGATGTTTAAACATTCTTTATTTTCATGAGAACAATAAACTGCAAATAATTTTTTTTAGCCGAAAGTAGAACAGACAGATGTTTCAGGTATGCTTTCCGTATACAAGTATTTATTTAGGGCAATTAAGAGTGATTGCTGGCCCATTATGGTGGCTGTCATGAATGTGGGCTTGTGTTTGGATTTAAATTTAACGATTTTATGTGGAAACTTAAGAGCCAACTTATTGCTTATTATTTTTGTTCTATTCTTTTATTTTTTATTCTAAATTGATGGAATTTTATTTGTTTTTATGATAAAAAGCGAGCTATTTAAACAATTTTTAATTGCTTTTAAGTTAAAAAAATTTACTTTTGTTTTTAAAGAAATTTTCACTTTTACTTTATTATAATTTCTCCTTGCCATTTATTTTAAAGGATAAAGTGTGAGAATACTCTTTATTTATGTTGCAATCAAAAATTCTTATTACGGAATGTGTTTAAGAAATATTTATTTGTTTCAATATTAAATAAGCCAATTAATAACTTTTAAATGTGGGTGTATCAGGGGTAATTAAAAATATTGTGGTAATTGCCAGTTGTTTTACTGATACAATACTTTCAGAAGTATTAATAAAGTTTCACAAAAGAAATAAAAAATTTTAACGAATATGAATCTCTGAAAGAGTACAAAAAATGTGGTAAAGCGTAAAGAAACTGAAAGTAGTTGGTTAAAAGCAGAGAAGAAGGTAAATAGACCCAATGAACGCCTCGCCAGCAGAAGTGTAAGCACAAAAAACTTTATACTCTCATGTCTAAAGTGTTACGTGACCGCGTTTACTGCGTCTGGTGTTCGTATTTGGGGAAATTTTAGAAGCTGTCTCAGCAAAAAACATATTAAATTTGTGCAAACAGACAAAATTGCACTCTTTCAAAATGCGCTGTTTTAAAGCAACTCCGTGAATGCGCAGAAAGAACACAAAATAGTTTAATATTTCACTTAATGAATGAACGAATGAGATATCATCGTCCCGCAGTTATCTTCACGTATCTCCCAAAATTGATTCCTGGGGAAATTGAGTCTAAAGGTTGCAAAAGTTACACAAAAATCATTAGATGATCCGAATTTTAGGATCTTCGACCCGATTCACACACATCAGCTTTGACTCGTCAAGTCTTGAGTTTTTAGGAGAAGCGGTCTTATCTATTTTTTATTTTTTTATTTTGTGATATACGTGAAGATAACTTCGTGACGACGTTATGCAAAGTAATGCACCCGATTGGATTTTTTATTGTTTACCGATTTCAGATAAGCTTCAGATAAACTTCAGTGTGTTTACGATGATAAAATTTTATAAAGAAGAGACATAATTTATCGCATTTTTGATAATTTGAACGAAGCGTAGGTTTATGTGAAAAAAGGAGAACTCCCAAGTGAAATCATGGCTTCTGGATGCGTATTACGAAGCGGGTGGTGGAACAACAACCAACAGCTGTATTATTCAATATAAGACCATAAACTTCTCCCTACTTGGTGTAAGGCAGGGCTAGTCAGTGTTCTTCCTTTTCTTATAGGACCAACACACAAGGGTTTAACGACTCAGACTTATACAGGTTATTGTACTGAAACAAGAAAAATAGGTAATATGGAAGAGGATAGAGGTTATGATGCTTGCGGACATTCGATTACAATTTAAATATTTAATTTTCTCACGTTAAAAAAAAAAGGGAAAGACTCATACAGGCAGTTTATTCCACTGTGCGACTAATAAACGAAATGTGTTTGTAATGTGCAATGCGATTCAGTGGGCATTCGACCATAGACGGATGAACTCTTAATAAAAAGCATGCGATACGAAAAAGAATTCGGGTACCTGGAACAAGTTTGCTGATTTCATTAGATCACAGTCTATTGTAGAAACAATAAATTATCCCACAACGCGTCGATGCTTCAATAGAGTTGGTTACGCTACTGTCAGCTATGAGTTTCTTCGTCTTTCCTGGATGCAGTCGAGTAACCACAAAATAGACTTTGACGATGATGTGCATACATGAGAGTTTTATTCCATTGCCGTTCGAATGCGGATGGTATGAATAGTAAGGAGATTAGATTGAGTTTATTAACTCTTACACAGTCTTATTTTGTGACATGAAAAATATGATCTGTCCATCGGACCTCACACTGGATCTTCATCCCCAACATATCAAGAGCTTCCGACTCCGTTATATCCATACCACCCATAATTGCAGGTAGAGCAGCATGTTCGGTCTGCAATTACGCATGTTACACGTTAAAAAAGACACTATTCCCATTAACCAATTCAGTGATTGTTACTAGACCATGATGAAGTGTTTCATAATTCATGTTTCACCTTTTTGCTTCAATCTGCAATATTGTAGGATTGGCATATAATCGACTGAATACGAATGTTATACTCCGAAAAAGAATATATAGCGTCGGTCACAGGTTGACAACTCTTAACATGTTTTTTTTTGTACTTTTCAGGAGACAAAGAAAACGTTATAACTCCGTTACTTAATCATATTGGATATCGTATATAAAAAACCAAAATTAGTAGTAGATATTTATTGTAAGATTTTTTAAAAATATAAATGAATCGTACTAACATGCAGAAGGACAAACACAATCCTTTGGCATCAAAAACCCGAATAGAGTTTTTTTTTGCGATTTAAGACTTCTCAACCTGTGACCGACGTTATGATTTAAAGTTTGACATAGAAGTTTAATTAGAAAAAATACGCTGTAGGGTATGAGAAAGACCTACAAAGGTAAAAGGTCATGATCGGTGTATTTAAGTAAAATCTTAGTCTTCTTAAAGTACAGTTTTTAACTTATTTATATAAACAATTTTACCACCTGACGTCTCGAACTCCTCATTTAAGGCATTCCTATTTTTTTGTTTACTTTCATTATTTTAATATCATTACGAACTTCATTGTTTTTCATGAATTTATCACATTCACTTTTAAGTGACGAATTAAAAAAATATTTCAAGCAAATATTTTAAAGTAGTACAAAGAGTATAGATAATAAATAAAATAACTCTTGCATTATGTCAGCGAAATTGCAAATAGAAAATGAATTCAACTCAGCAGTACACAAGATAAGAGTTAAAACTGGAATTGAAAGTCATAAGATTCGAAGAGAATCGTGGGATAAATGTTCTGCGATGCATCAGGAAAGACCCATGCTGCAGGCAGCATGCCTTAAATATAAAACTACAAATTTTACGATTTATCGTTTTTCTCGTATCAACAAGAGGGTATTAACTTGAAATTTTAATTTTTTTTCACTTTTCTTCAAAACTTGCATTCTTATATTCATATTTACCTGCAGAAAAAATTTCACATTCTTATTTCTATGTTGTGCTAATGAAAAACGCATGATTTAAAATATATTTTTCATATACATACATACTTTTGATGTAAAATCAAGAAGTATTTTGCTTCTGTTGAAAATTTTAAAATTTCAAGTTAATACCTTTTTGTTGATCAAACGCGATATAGTCAATGTTAAATATTAAAATCCAAATATTTTTACTATTAACTACTGTTTGTCAAAAAATTTTGCTACTATTTGCAAAAAAAAAAAATAAAAAAAAATATTTCGATAATACCACAACTGTTGCCAAGTGTGTGTTTTTCTTGTATCTTCATTCACACGAAAAATGTTTGCTCTATTTTGCATATGAAAAAAGTATGAGTGAGTGACTAATGTACTCGGCATTCCGTTAAAAATTTTAATATTTCTCTGCCTGTTTTCAAATGCTACATTTTCTATTATTTTTGACGTGCATTTATAGATATTATTTATTTCTCTTGCCGGTTAAATACTGATAAGGAAGCAATAACAAAATAACAGATGACTACTGGCGAGTATATGAATATTTGAGGGAAATAAAAAAATCACAATTCGCAACAATTGCTTTTTTAACAGCTCTTGTTGTTTTTCGGCACCATAGTTTTTGTAGTAAATAATAATTAAAAACGTTGTTGCTGATATACTAAAACCAAAGCAAAAACCAAATGAAATGATAAAAAAAATATATATTTTAAAATCAAACAATTATGCACAGTAGGATGAAATGGAGAATATGCAAACATAAGAGATATAAAAGTGTGATTAAATCTAGTAAAACTGAGGCGGTTGTTCGAGCGAAAACGTCTTTCAGATATGAAAACTGAACGAAGTCGAATGTTCAATTTAAGTGATAGTTCTCTATATTGAAAAAAAAACTATGCGACATAGCATAGCGAAGCCTGTATGGCGATTCTGTGACCGATACATTTCATTGCTTGCGATAACAATACATCAATTTCGTTACTCAATGTTAAGGATATTGTTAACAATTTCAATCTGGTGGCATTTGTAACTACTGAACTAGCAGAGACACGAATCAATTTTTTAAAATAGATCTGTAAAACGCTTAGCAATAGTCGCAAAAGGTATATCTAGCAATTGCCACCACGTCCTTGCAAAAAATTACAGTAAAAATTCTCCATTAGGTACCTAATGATATTACAATAATATGATATGGAATATATGTTGGCAGGAACTACAAAAATGGTTAAAAAAATGGATTTTTTAGTTAAAATTCTGGAGAAGTTTTGGTTTGTGTCTCTGCTAGTTAAATACGAATTTATCTTTGCACACATTGACACATTGACTGCCACGTCGGACAGATATGTGTGTCACTGCACTCTGTTATTTACGCCACGTCGGGCACATATGTCCGACGCGATATTCATTATCTTTAGCCATGTTACACAATAGTGGCTAACGATAAATAGGATTTTCTTCCAGTAATATTATGTATGGCCCCGCATGAAATTTCTTTAATAATGTTTTTGGCGCAGCGCAAAAATTAATTGAAAAGAAATGGTTCTTGTGAAAAAAATTTAATTAATTTTATTATACACAGTATGGAAACAAGTAAAAGAAAAATTATTTTACATATTATTTTTATAATGAAAAGACACAAATTAACACGTTAAAATTATTTTTGGTGATTTCCAAAACATTCTAAACACATAAGAGGCTCTTGCATACAAGCCGGGCAATACCTGTATACTATTTTTGGCTTTTTTAGAAGAGATTACGGAAAAACTGCTGTGGCCCCAGCATCTTATATGCTGAAAGTGCCTTGGCAGTCAATGTGTTAAATATGTGAAAATAAAGAAAAAAATAAAAAACAAATACACATACTAAAAAATATATTTTAAAGAATGTTGAAAACATATTTTTATGAAGCTAAAAAAAGAAAAACAGCGTTAATGAGCCAATCCAAACTGTATGTCTATTGTTTATTGCAAAATCATTAATATTTTATACATTTTCTTGTTTGAAAAATTTTTAAAATTGAAGTTTTAAGATTGAAATTAACAATTGTTAAAAGAGTTACTGAATAACATGGTTGTTAATTTTGTTTTTAAATAGTTTTAACAAATCAACTGACATTAAAATAGTGTATAGTGAATTGCGTCAATGACGTACATTGTAAGAAATATTTCGTTATCAGCTTGCAATTTTTCTGTAATAAACAATAAATGTACGAAATTCTTGGTAACAAAAAATAACATTTTTAAAAACTGTCTCAGATGGGTAACGAAGTTGTGTGGAAAACTCATCTAAGGGGTTCAAGTTAATTTAATATAGACCAGGAATGAGATCGTAATCAACTTTCAAATCAAGCTCATGCACACTCACAATAAAATTTTGTACTCATCTATTTATTTACGCTCATGCACGACCTTAAATTTTTTCCATGCGTTCATGCACTCTTACGTGGATGGTAGTATCGCAACGTGGGTTAGCTCGGCTCACACCGTTTGGATTTCTATAGAGATATTTCCCAGCCATGTTGAGGCCGAGCGATACATGTTTTGCAAGTTTCATTAATATATTACAACGGCCTCATTGCTCGGACCTTAACGGATTAAGGATGCAAATTTTGTCTTTAATTGCTTCCGATAAATTATAATTAAGGCTTAATTAAGTACTATTAAAGAAATATTCAATATTATTTTCCTTTGAGGAAAATTATTAAATCTAAAATTGCAATATAATTCCTCTCTAAAAAAAAGTACGCTCTAAGTTTGATATTTTTACATATAAAGACCCACGATTAAAGTCAAATTTCTTTATCTATAAAGCCATACATTTAAAGTTTAAGATTAGTTATTTAAACTCGTCTAACTGAAGCATCAATTAATATCTTTGCAGAGCTTTTTGATTAGCTCTAAAGTTTTTACTAATAAAATTCGTAAGCAAAAGCTTAAATTATTGGATTCAAAGACCTGCGATTGTAGCCTCCTTTCCCTTTAGTTGATATCAACATAAAACCACTACTGAATAATATTTTCAAAATTTTTTATGCAGTCGACGCCACTGTACAGCCGCACTTATAACCCAGCATAAATTAATGTGTTTATACGAGCATTTTTCTTTGTTAAATAATGAAGGAGTAAATAAAATTAAAAAGAAAAAACAACAAAACGGCAACCAGCAAATCAAATAAAGTTTTAATAATAACAAATAAATAAATCAAATAACAAAATGAATGCAAAATGAACAACAGCAGCAATAACAACATACTCTGTAGTAAAAAGTATGTCAAATATCGCGATTTTTAATTCAAGACACGCGTGAGGGTGTGTATGACAGAAGAAAAAACAAATGTAACACAAACAATTTGCTTATAATTCTTCCGCTACTTCAGCCAGCGTCTCTTTAAGGAAAGGGAAACTGATAACAATAAAAAATGTTTAAAAAATTACGTTAAGTAGAGCGTTACTATTTAATTAATTTCTTTTTTCAGATTTTCGTTATACTAATTCTTGATTATGTTTGCGGTTTTAAAGTAATAAGCTTCTCTTGGGAACTAAATAAATAATTTTTGCTTGTATTTCTATATATTTTTTTTATTTACTCGCAGTTTTTTGCATAAAATTCTAAGATTTTGTTAACGTTATCACTAGAATTTTGGGGGAATGCAGGAAGCGGAAGTTTATAATGCTTATTTAAGCCTGGATAAAAAAAAATATTTACAAAATATTTGAGATATAAAGCTAATTATATTGAAAATTACTTTTTTAGTTTAATTAAAACGTTTTTTTTTTTTTTAAATAAAAATTTAAGTTTAAGTGTGGCTTCCATAATTCAGAAGCTCGACGAAACATTTAGCATTTTTTTATTTTCCGTGCTTCGGTAAAGCCAATTGCAAAGCGTTTTAGTAACATGTCTATCTGATATCTTTTCATTTGTACATTTACGCTGAGGAAATTTAATAAAACTCTCTTTAGAAGCGAGAGAATGCTGACCTTACCCAGATAATATTAATTTATTCGACATGACCACTAATGTCCTGTATTATACAACGAGGCCGTCTACCAACAAAACAATAACTCCGTTTATTTCCGCAATATCCTGGTATTAAGAGCCTGTTTGTATGACACAGTTCTTAAAGAAATGCAAGGAGTAGAGTAGAATTATAAAATATCTTTATCGTTTTTGGTTGCCGCAGTTAAACCATGATTTGGAGATCATACACAAGTAAGTAGTGCAATGAAATGCATTTTCTGTGCTCACATTTGTTCAATATTCTTTGTGGCATATATTGTAGGGTTTGTTGAGATCTATACAACGGCAGTTGCTCGATTTCGAGTAGGCTAATGTGCAGTACAAAGCATTTGCAGCAGCATAGAGAAACTAACAAGGTAAACGCAGATCTTGTAGTTGTGTGGTTGCAGAAAAATGAAGACTGTCTTTCATAATGCGGCTCTAAGAAACAACTATACAATCACTAATTACACCTGCCTACATTTGTATGGCGGAGTCTAACAGAATAATAATATGAAATTTATTTTCCATTCTCCTACATATTTTTTTATTATTATAAGAGCCATTAGTTCTTGCTTCGGTAGAATATATACTAAAATTGGAACGATACAGAAAAAATTAGTATGGCCCCTTCGCAAGGATGACATGCAAAATCGTGAAGCGTCCCACATTTTTTGTATTATTAATAACTATCAATAAGTTAATTACTATTGTTAGTTAATTTTTGTTTAATTGTTAAATAATTATTAGTGTGTAAAAAATAAAAAAATTGTGCCATCTATTGGCTATTAAATTTTAAAAATTTCATTCGTATTAATTATAATATTTTTGGAGTTGTAGAAGAACGCAACACGAAAGTTAACCCCCCAAAGTCTTATCAATTCAAGCGTGTTATTTTCGCTTTGCATATTTTTGCGCATCATTCTCTTAATTAAATCATTTAAACGAATATTTTTGTTTTTTTTTTATTATTTGCAATACATTTCCACTGAATTTAATTTGTGTGCGAATGGCAGATTGTTGTAGTTTCTACTAGACCACACAAATATTTCATTCATAAATATAATTTAAATTAACGATTTTTTCTACTCATTTAAAAGCATTTAAAATCTTTTTGTGTTTTTCATTCATTTTGTTTTGTTTTATATTTATTTTTATTTATTTTTTATTCTATTAAGCGCCACTATTATAATTAATTCAATAATGTGGACTACTTAAGTTTAGCGGTGTAGCCTCTTTGTTTATTTATAATTTTTTTTTATGTACGAAGAGGAATTTTTAAAAATTACGACAAATTTTTTAAGAAAAAAAGTTTTGCATTAATTTGTTAAATCGGCAGGCTTTTCATTAAGTGCTAATTTCAAAGCAATTTTACTGTATGTTACTTAGGAAAATATCTGGTAGATCTATTTTGATAGTACAGCAGGTGTGAAAATACTCTGAAATTGGGCCATACTCCAATAGTTACCTTAATGAAGATATTTAGTGGTTTCCTAAGCCTTTATTCTTCCATTACATAGTCGATCTACTACACAGCAAAACGATCTCTAAAAATAATATCAGACTAGTTTTAAAAGTGTTCGCTGTATTAAAAATACTAAAGTCCGTTCAAAAAAAATCCCTTCGTGTTTAGAGCAAAGTTCTCATCTATTACCACAAGATCGTAGCCGATCGTGGTGTGTCTGCGATCAATTTCGCTTGGCTTACTCTAATTTTAGCTTTTTCAGTTGAACACCATCTGCTTACCATATGCATTGGCTCAACATCTTCACAATTCGACCCAACGGTTACTGCGGTTTTGTCGTTCCATTTAACAAATACTATTTCATTGGTCTTGTCAAATATACAATCAAAATATCCTCGCCTTTTGTTTTTGAAAAGCGCATTTGATTCTAGTGGACGTTTTTTTTTTGTTCTTGATTCTCGAATAGAAATCTTTTTTCTTAAATTCTACTAGAAGATTATATGACGTAAAAAAATTGTCAAAAAACACAATATGATCCGAAGCATTAGGAATATTGTCTAAGAAATCTAGCATTACTCGGGATCCAAGAGGCAGTTTTGATCTTTCTGCAATTACACCTTTGGCCCCATAGTAGATATCGAACTGGTATAGATAACTATGATAAATCAATAATTTGTGATTTATTTAATTGAGAACGAGGTGAGTCTATTAATTGTATGCAAGTTTTGAAGAAACCTTTTTTCAGGTTGCTTACTTAAATATTTTATAAAGCTTTTTCCCTCTCCAGTAAAATCAAAAAAGTGTAGTTAAGTGGTTTTACGTTTTATATGACGATATGTATTTACATACAAGTGATTAAATCATATATGACTTAAATTTCCATAACTGGAAGGACGTGCTGGGCTGGGCGACTCTTTGAAATCCAATTTCTCCAACTGTTCCAATTTGAATTTTCTGTCTTCTAATATTATTACATCAAATAAAATCAAATCCTGTAAATCGAATTTGAAAAAATCGTTTAAGCGGTAAGCGGCAAACCGCTTCCGTTATCGTGCGATTAAGCTTCTAACCTTAATTTATTTACGGAAAAATAGTTTTTGGCTTTCACAAAGTATGCTGTAATTTCTTGTTGAGAAATTATTTTGCTTTTTAGTTCTTCGATTCAGCCTTTTTTATGGGTTTTCAAAGTTTACGTTTGCGTTAAAATTTTTTTTATAAAAACGATATATTCAATTTACTTTTATTTTACAAATTTAATTTAATTTACAAAATACTTTATATGTGTATTTATTTGTTTTATTCTTTTCCTCTTAACGTTGTCTTTTAGATAAAATATAGAAATTGCCTTTAAATTTACGTATTATCAAATAGACAATTATAAATATTACCCTATCTCACTCTCTTTGACTCTCTCTCTCTCTTGCACTCACTTTTATTAAGCAATCTTTCTTATTTTTCTCTTTTTTAAACATTTATCAAACAATATTTTATTTAACAAAAGAATTTGTTATAAAATTATTATATCTCCCCCTCTCATTTGTTTATTCTGATATTTCTAAATAAACAAATGCCGTTTTCAAGTACCTTTTTTTATTTATTATTTTGCAAATTTCAATATTTATTCTAGAAATTCCTAACATATTTTGATTAGTTAGAAGTAGATATACTTGAAAATGTTAAATAAAATTATTTACTTTACTAATAAGGAAATGTTTAGAAAAGCAACAAGAAAAAAAATAAAATAATGGGGGCTTCTTATTGGAGCCATCAGCCCTGTCATAGAATTTCATAACGAATTGCAATTCAGTGAACTGCAGCATTCGAAAACAACAAAAAAAAATTTCTTTAGCGCAAAACCACTTAAAATTCTCTAAGTGGACTTGATATCTTAAGCGAAGTAAAGTGCATTTATTAATTTATGGAAACAAAGAAGTTTTAACAAATTTTTTTTCAAAAATTGGAAAGCTGTTTCAATCTTTAATAAAAATAATAATTAAAATGTCAAGACATTAAAGTAAACAGTGCTGTCATATTATTATTTACTACGAAAAGGTTTTTTTGGGAGAAAATTTTACACAAAACGAACCGAGATAATCATAAGTGTAGGAAGGAACACAACAAACGACGGCTCGGTACTTTACATGACTTGACGTTTGACAGAAATTTCGACCGATTTTACAAAATTTATTTAATTTTCCTACTATGTTCCCCTATTGTGCAGGGAAAAACATGGACTTTGAACATATTTAAAAATAGATTATTTTTAAACGAAAGAAATCATTAAATGTTAACACTGCATTGTTAAAAATTCCAAGCTGTTTATTTCTTATTTATTTTTTAACACTTGCTTTAATAAAATTTTTTTTAAATATTTACTTAAATACTTAAATATTTACCTGTTAATATTCCATCAGCTTTATGGCTGATGACCAATACTGTGAGTAAGCTGCTCCAGAAAATGATGTAATCCAAGCTAATTTTATGATTCATAATCGACGATTTCTATTTACTACTACTGATGAGGATGTTGCAGATGTTTTTTAAATGAGTTGTTATTTTTGAAAACTAAACTTATTTCTTTAATAAATATTTTATTTTTTTTATTTTTTAATACCAAACTTTATTTAAAATAATCAATTTAATGCACTTGAATTATGCTTTGTTTTATTTAAAACACTTTTTTAAATATTTAGATTAACTTTTCAAATTTTTAATTTTAAGAAATTATTATCTCTTTTTTAACACTTTATATTTTTGTTCAATTTTGAACTTAACAATTTTTTATTATATTTTTTTTAATTTATTTTAAAATATTGTTGAGCTAAAAAAATTAAAAGAAAATTGATTAAATTCTTATTATGATATATAACGTAAAATATTATTGTCTCTTAACGAATTCTAAAAAAAGATCTATAGTGCCGGTCAAAATAATAGCACCTTTTGCAAATATTTTCTCGTAAGAAGAAAAGCTTAAAAAAGAATTAATTTTTTAAAAATGTCAAACAAATTTGCCAAATTTTTTTCCATTCCAAATCAAATTCAGTAAAGTTGCTTCATGTTTGTAAAAGTTACAAGCTCTAAAATCTATTTTTTTTAGAACGAGATGCTTGGCTTGTGCTACCTGAAGCTCTTAGTGTATTCCAATAGGATGGTAATAGCAGCTTGGGCTATCCTTTATGACTTTTGCGTTTATTATTTTGTAATCGGATGAGATCTTATTATTTTTGTCACCGCATCCACTGTACCTACTTTTTTTCTGAATGACTAAAACTAAAATTTCTTAAAATCATTAATCTAACATCTTGTCTGAGATTTCATGATTTAGTAGTAGACATCTATAAGAATAAAATGCATTTCTTTTGCCATGACACACAATCTTTGCGAATTGCATTAAAGTTTTATCAACTGTAATGAAGCCCTTCCAAAGTCAGAACCTATTAAAACATCGCTCTAAATTATTTCGTCTAATATTATTTTAAGCCTCTTACTTTACTAATCAATTTATAATTTATTTATTTCACCAACCACTTTAAAAACAAAATGAAAAAAAACACAAAAACTAAATGACATGCCATAATTAATTTATTGTTGATTAATTATAATCATATTTTAATAAAAAATATGAAAATTTTACTTGGTAATTTAATAAATGTTCTTTAGTGTTGTACTAACCTGATTAATGTTTTTCAACAAATTGTGGTCATTGACGTTTGTGTAATTTTGTTGACACTTAATATTTTTTTATCTTTCAATTTTAAATATATTTAATACATATTTTAACTAAATATTTTTTTTTTATAATTAATGAGTTGTACTTTTTTCCCGCAATTGATTGTAAAACAAGTTTTTTCTTTTTTATAAAATGATTTAATGTAAAATATAGTAAAATTTTTTATTTTACTTTTTATTGCATTAAATGTTAATATGTAATTAATTTAAAATCGTGTTAAACTAATTTATTTTAACCATATTATTAATGAAAGCTATTATCTGTTCTTTTTTATTTATTTATCTGTTTCATCAATATTTTTTTTTTTCTAAAAATTTGCACTGTTTTATAATTATTTATTTGTTGTAATAAGGCAATGAGATCCTGTAAATAAAAAAACATAATTAAACATTAATTAAATGGCAAACAAAAATAATAATTAATGAAGTGTTAAAATAGTTTGTTAATGAATTAATAGGAAAAGGAAATTATATTTATCTTAATTCATTAAAAATAAATGATGAGCTAGTATTAAAAAAACATTAGTAACCTTTAAAGAAAGATTACAATATTATAATTTTTTTTGCAGGTAAATTCTTTTAGTGCTAGTAATATTTGTGGTGGTAAAAAAACTTTTTCTGATGTTGTATTCGATATTGAAGAAATGATCAATTATTTACTTTGCTTCTTTTTTATTTGAATAAAAATTAGACCATTATTATTTTCAACTATCCATTTATTATAAAACGTCAAACTGCCAAAAACTAACTAAATTTGTCCAGCCCTGATTTATCTGTCATTGCCGGCACCGGTATAGAGCTTGAAAGTATTGTATCTTCCCAGCTATAATGAACCAGGCATATAAAAAAATATTTGAAAAATCTTCAAAAACTTACATACATTTTTTGAGGGTTTTTTAGCTTCATTTTATTTGTGCTAATTCCAAACCATCAGTAGACCTTAAACCATATTTTTGAAAAGTTTCAAACCTCTTATCTTATACAAAAACTAACTTTTAAGAACCCAATTCAAAAAACCCAACAAACAAATTACATTCGATATGAATCTCAGCAGGCAAAAGTTTTTTTTAAATCTTTGAAAACAGATACCGAGGCAATTTTGATGAATAAATTTGATAAATATTTGAAAATCTTTATTGAAATAGCGCCATCTGTCAGTATCAAAATTATTTTTCTTCTCAGTCTGGAACCACCATCCTACGCTCCCAAAAATTCACCGACATGGGGTAGGCGCTTCCAGAGATTGGCGTAAACAAACAAAGAGACACCTGTGACACCAACTGATTACTAAAAGTCCAAAGTCCTTTACCTTGTTAATGAGACTTTATCACTCTTATGCTTACTTCCGCCTCTAAGCGGGATAGAAAAAACCGTAATAAAATTGTTATTTTTGACAATATTTAATTTTTTTCAACCGGATGGGAGTAGGATGCCGCTGAAATTGTAAATATCGACACCCCTAAGCATTGTGCCACTCTTTGCCAGCTCGTCTGCAATGATAATGCCTGAAATGGTCCCATGACCCCTCACCTATTTAAGGGTGACGATCCAATTGCGCGCTACGTCATTTTAAACATGTATTTATATTTATTAAACTTATTGTAGCTTAATAACACATGTGATATTTTTTATTGAAATTATCGAATATGCTAAATATTGTAAAATAGATTGTAGATAAAAGTGAAATAAAATTTAATTAACAATAAATTTCAACTCTTAAAATGTTTATATCAAAATTATACAAGTTGTTTACATTATTACGGTAATGCTCAATTCATCCTCTAACAGGAAAAAGGGTACTCAAAGAAAAAACCTGAACTCAGATTCATATTTGTGACCCTAAAATTAAATGAACATGTTTTTTTTTGGCATAAAGCAAAGAAAATGTGGCATTAGAAGGTTATACGATTATAAAAATATTTTGTATAAAGATCGAAAACATACATGTGTATGTGAATATACATATCATATCGAAATATTAAAAAATAAAATAAAAATCAACAACTCTCATGGAGTGACCCATATAACACTTGTCATATCAATCAATTGGGTGAAGTTTGGGAGCAATTTGTTGTATTAAAACAATCATGATAATTTTACAAGCTTTATAAAATTTAAAGTATTATTATAACAAAGAAATTGGACAAGATTTCTGTCATTAATAATAAGGAAACTTACTAAGCATTTGCTGAAAGTGTGAGTACACTGTGTGTGTGCTCCTGAATTAACTCTATTGTCCAAATAGACGCGCTACTGGTTTTGTAAATGAAACAAATTCCCTTTTAAAGTTCAAATTTAACACTCTTATAACATTTGATCTTAATCATGATAAATTGCTTAAATTTATAATGTCAGTTGCCGCTTATCTAAAAAAGAATTGTCACCTCTTAAAAAAATCTATTGTCTGTGCAAATTCATTGATTCATTTCAATAAAACTTTCACAGCCCACATCAACTTCTCGTTTTAGTCCACAATGAATTTGGTCATATCTTATAATTTCTTAAAGAATTTTTGTTTACTTTATCAATACGATATATGTAATCCTAATCATGATTAATAGCTAAAACTTTTCATGACAATTGTCAATCTTTGACATAATTTCAATACATATTTTAACTCATTTCTTTAATACTTTCACAGCCTACACTACTAACAACCCCACACATTAATTAATTGTTTATTTTTTTTTTAAGAAATCTTTATTATATTCAAATGATAAAAAACATTAATCTCCGTTATTATTAATCGATTATTTAAAATAAAAAAAATCGCTATTTATTTAAATATATTTGTCTCGTCAATACCATAAAATTGAAAAATGCGCATATCATGGGAATAATGTTGACAAAACGACAAACACAATACGCGCACAATAATATTAATAATTTATAAAAATAATAATATAAAAATGGAAACAAAAAAATATAAATTAATGAAATTGCCAGAAGAAAACACATAAATATCGCATACTCCCACATTTTTAAATGCTGAAAAAATGTAGAAAACATTTAAAAATATTAATAAATTTAATATTGAGCATATACAGGGTGTTCTAATAAGACTTTTAATTTTAATAGCATGCCGTTTTAACAGCTGTCGTGAACCAACCTGTATCTGCTCTACAGATGACAAGTAAAAACTTCACCTTTAACAAAAATGGAACGGTATACGTGAAGCAACTCATTGAAATGATTAAAATTCTCTACAAAAGGGGTGGAAAATTCGCGGTCACAGTTCGAAAAACTGAACCATTTTGGGTTGTAGTGAAGCACCTTCTCGGTTGCCAATTGTGAAATTTGTGAAAAAATTTGAGCTGTTGGGAGAAGCTAGTAATGTGAAGAATGGAACTTGTGCACGTAGCTTGAAAAGAACTGAGGATATTTGCTGTTGTAGCCCATAGATTAATATTTAATGACTTTGAATGGACGGAATTTGGAGACCTATAAGTGGACGTCGCTTATTTTTAATAAGACAGTGCTGCGTGCCACACAAGTAACCATACCATCGCTCTTTTGCGTTATATGATTTCCGGCCTTCTGATTTCGCAAAAATGCGATCAAAATAGGACACCGAAATGTCTTAACACAATTTTTTCTTTGGGGCTCCTTGAAAGATAAAGTCTGCGATAAAGACCTAAAGCCTATTCAGGACCCCACAGATGAAATTGTCGAAGTTACCGACGTCATTCATATTCCATAATTTTTTATTTTCTTTTGTTATATTTTACTTTAATAATTAAAAGTAAAATTTGATTTTGTGATCATGGCTGAGTGGGTGATTTTGTTATCGACTATCTGATAACCTTATTATGTGACTTGACTTAAGCTTAGTAAAATTTTTCATAAGATACGGAATAGTATCTTTAGCACACATAATTAAAATATAATTTATACTATGATTTGGTGGCAATTGGGTGATGAGGAGAAAGTGAACCCTACCTTTCGACGAGTAATAAGGCCGGTGAAAAAACGTGGGCTCTTTATGAATATCCCATATTAGAACATCAGCCATCCGTGTAATGAAAAAAACTTGAACTTAATATGTTATAAACTATCTCATGAAAATAATATAGTCCTACAAGCGTGGCCGTGGCAGCCATTTGGCTGATATTATTTCCCATTATTAATGGCATATCCTTTTCTTTAGAATTAAATGCATACAATTATTTCGATTAAAAATACTCTTTTTTTACATATCAAAATGAATCTTTTTATTGGAATACCCTTTAGCACAATTTAGCAAAAATTATAGTAAAATTATAACCTGGCCAGCAAAACAAAAACAGCTTGTCAGCAGTCAAGGCAATTTTTTGAAATAAAATATATTTCCCTTTTTTAAAAGTGCTCTTGACAAAATAATCTAGAAAAACTATTAACTGCCTTAAATGTGTGTCAAGGAGATAATCTATATTAAAAAAAATAACGGCTGATCTAATTTACTACGCAACGATCAGCCCGAATTTAAAATTTAATGAAGCAGTAACACATGTTTGTCAAGGAACCTCATCGATAGTCATAAATATATTGACAAACAGATTTTTTTATTAGTTTTCTTCCAATGAAGGAAATATCATCAGAGTGTGTAGTCCTTACAAAACCATAATTTTATTTAAGTTATTTTATTGATCTCATAATATGAGTATCACAAAAATCATGTTTATCCGAAAATACAATATTACTATAGAATATTATAAACTTTATATGGCATAAGTTTCGAGGCAGTAAATAAGAAATATTTGAAGAGCTTTCTGTGTATTTTTAAATATAGTTTTCAGCATCTGTACACTCTTAGCCGATGATAAAAAATAATATTCCTAAAGACAACGTAAAAGAAAAACGAAATTTGATAGATAAATTTATTACATTTTCATTACTAAAGCGTAATTAATACAATTATTTGCCTGTGTGGCTTGGCAACTCGTTCCAATGTTTTAATGTCTTAAGAGTTACAAAAACTTTTTGCAGTAGTGATCAACTGATTGGCCAAACATTCTGCAATATTCTTGATGTTTCTGAGAGCAGCTGTCAAGGGCGCTGATACACTACAACCAAAGAGCTTGATTGATACGACTGAGAGGTGATAGATATGTATAGCATCAAAAAATATCAAAAATAATTAATCCTCACGGCGCCAGATTGATAATGGCACTAACGAGAATCTCTATGGGATTTTTGCTAGTCAATAAAGGAGTAATTTCATAGGAATGTTTGAGATACCGGCATGCCATGAGTTTCTTGACGTTGCTGCGTCCTCTCCCCATTAAAAAGCATGTCAAACTTTCAACGATGCGATATTGAGCCTTGCAGAAACGTTTTGGGCCATAACGACCAGCGGAGTGTGGCAAATAACGATAAAATTTCTCTAAAACGGACATGGAATCTTGTATCAATATTATGTAGCCAATATTCGCTATTCACCTGGAGATCCAAAAAACCACTGGCCATAGGAATTCCAGCCAGGAATTTTTACAAAATATAACAGACCATTCAGTGTCTCATCTTCGACAGAGACATTAAAAGGAGCGACTGAGTTTTATTCTATTTCTGTTTCGTATAAGCAGCTGCGGTGATGTGCGACAGAGAGAAAATTCAGACTTTCTAACGTGGGTTTTATCGGTTTTCCGTATTGCCTGGAATAAACAACTTATTTTTGGAAATAACGAGACCAAACAATGCCAAGTCTCTGAAGTGCAAAATGAAACTGGAGTATGTGCTTTATGGATTGTCGCTAACGACTCTAACAACTTGAAGTTTAACATTTTTTGTACATTTTTGAATTCCATGAAAATATGTATTGTCCTCTAGGAGAGAACAATTAACTGCCTGACCCACGATGTCGAACGAATTCCTTCTTTCATACAGTTACATATTTTAGAATTTATTTTGGTTTCAAATGTAATTGCATGAAAGAAAGATTTTGTTCTCTGTGCCTTTCTATTATAACCATAGTGGCTCTTCATGGAAGTTTTATGGGAAAAAAACAGCATTCACTTTTTTGTTTAGAGTAATGAACTGTAATACTTCAAGTTTGCTGGGATATTGTTTTATTTTATTTTTTTGCACAAAAGTAAATTTACTGGAAAACATACTTTCTTGGCCAGAATATGACACAATT
The DNA here is from genome assembly GCA_956483585.1 of Gymnocheta viridis. NCBI lineage: Eukaryota > Metazoa > Arthropoda > Insecta > Diptera > Tachinidae > Gymnocheta > Gymnocheta viridis. The sequence goes on along the minus strand of OY101444.1, from coordinate 79,636,804 downwards.
TCTTAAAAAAAATTAATTCTTTCCCTTCCCCGTAGGCTTTAAAAACCCTATTTTTCACTGTTTAATTCTTAAATAAATAATAGGCAGAAAAAATAAATTCCAGCATATTTCTCAAGTTTTTAAAGCAAAAAAAAAAAGAAATAAAGAAAAAGTAAATAAATAGTATAAATAAAAAATAACAATTAAAACGAGATGGTATTATCTTAAGGCAAATTAAAAGTTCAAGAAAAATATTTAAATTTAAGACGCAATTGTTTTGCAAGTAAACAAAATTGTTTGTAAAGAAAATTACTGAAGAGAATAAATATTAAAAAGTGTAAGAAATGTTAAAGAGTTAAACAAAAGCGATACAAAGATTTTTAGCAAGTTATTTGGCTAATTGTTGAATATAATTATTAACAGTTGGATGCCAAATTTTTAAATAGAAAGCGTAAAATACACAAGAGTTTGACGTTCATTTACATTTTGCGAAATTTCATTGAAGCATTCGGTCAAGCAGTATATTTTGCACTTGACCATAAAAGCAGCCATGTTTTGGGTTTTCCTTGAATTTATACATATTTTTGAACAATAATTGAGACTGATGAATACTTCAAAGAGAAGCAAATGAATACAATTGCTGGAATATTTGGTGTCAATGACATCCATTTTAAATCGCCTAAAGATTAAATGTTATTTGTCTATGGTCAACAAACTCTTCAATATTTCTGTAAAAGCAAGATAACCGGCATATTTACAATCCTTGGAAAAGGCTTATGCGTACGGCAATTACTCTTTAATTGACCTATAACTACGATTACATGTTATACGAGAGTAGGCTGCTACTGTTATTATAACGCCCTCTACACGTTTCAAGTTTAAATAACGAACGGCGAAAAAACAATAGCACAAAAACAATTTATTTATGGAATTTTTAATATAACGAATTGTAATACAAAAAGTTAAAATTAAATTACAAATACAGCATACAACACAATCTAGAATTAATTACACACAGAGAGCCCGTCAAACTGTTTCTAAAGATTTATTAACAAACAGATAATAAATTAAATTGTTTATTTGAGAATATTTTACATTAAACTAGACAAAGCTATCTATCTGCCCATATGTGACGTTATCATTTGCAATAAATGTATTTCATATATCATGTCACACATAAAAATTCTATTTTAAATTCTCAAATGTTGCAACCTTCTTTTTTTACAGCTTAACTAAAAGTTTATCTTTTTAAAACATAAATCACAAAAAGTTCTAAAAACAATCAAATAATTGTTAAAAATAAATAATACGAAAACAATTATTATAAACATTTATTTAAAAAATGTTTTTGTTTTATTATTGTTATTATTATTATTGTAATTACTTCCTAATGAAGCAATAATCGTAAATTTAAAAAATTTCATTACAAACATTTTTCCAGACATAAATAATGAAACGACGAACTAAATAAAAATCAAAAACTCAAAAACATCAGCATCGATGACAAAAAAAACATAGAAAAAAATCAACCGTAAATAATTAAAATTAATTGATGAGGGGCGGCAACAAGTAAAAGTTTTAATTAAATATTTTCAATCACACTTCCACCTCTGTGCAGCGTAGTAAGGAAATTATTTACAAATTCTTGGCTATTAAACTTATAATTGATAAAAAAGTATTTATCTAAAAAAATAGGGTCTTGACGTTTCTTGTGTAGAACGTTCTCTCGAATAATTATTTCCGAACTCGAGCCATAAAACAATTTTTCAAATACATACGAATTAAAATGGTTCTATTTTCTTTAGAAATTGCCTCCAGGGTGTGATGATTGTGTATTAATTTTCATGCTTTTTATTTATTTCGTAAACAGGGGGCAAATTACGGCATTCGATATCGAACGAAATCCAATACAACATTTTTTGAATTTGTTTGGAAATTTCGATCGATATCGAATGCCGTAATTTGCCCCCAGGTTTATCTTGTTCTAATAAAAAATTATTAAAATTTGGCAATAAAAATAGTTAAAAAAAATAATAATAATTTTTTGCAAAAATTTTCATATACTTAAAAACAAAAATACAATAACGTAAACACCTGAAAGTAAAGTTCGGTAAAATATCTCCTTGAAATGAAAATCCGATATAACAAAATTACAAAATTTTTAATTCTAACAATCTTAGCGAAAGTTCAACTAATTTTATACTCGATATAACGAACGATTAGAAATAAATTGCAAAGGAAAATTAAAAACAAAACTAGCAACCAAATTTTTAACTTTTTATTAACTCATATAGCGAATGGGTTGAAAATTGTGTACTCTACAAATAAAAGCAAAATATAAGCCATCAAAGAGTATAAATTAATGTAAATATACTATTAATTATAATAAATTATTTTAAACCCAAATGCTGCAATTCTTTTTATTGCATTTTAAGCGGAGTAAGTGTCAAATTAAAGCGAAAATGGGAAATGGGAAGAAGAATTTCGCGGAACTGAAATGAACAAATTTTGGATGAATGTAAAACGAGTATGAGGCTTCAGGACATCGATCAATGAGGAATGGCGAGCATCCCGATATGGCTGGTTTTTCAACCAAAAGATGTAATTGCGTTCACATCAATCAAAAATATTTGACTTAGTTAATCCATTTAAAAAAATATTACAAAATATTTTGAAGGAGTATTATTTAACGTTAGTTGTTATTTTCATGGGAAAAGAAACAGGTCTCTATTTGAAAATGCTACCAAAACAAACGTTCGTGAGTGCTGGTGAAACTACGGTTTCTGTAAAAAATAACGAACGATATCGTTCTTTTGTGAATGTACATTTATAACGAAAGCAAAACTTTAGAAATTGTTTTTGTTTTAAATGCAGTTTGACAAAAGACCGATATTGTTCGACATCGTGGGACAGGCAGTAGATACATAAAGTAATTTGTCTTCACAACGCTACCCACTTCCTGTGTTATACAGTCCCTGCTTTTATATAGCGAAACCATTCTTGGATTTCTAGATGGTTTGAGGATGTACAGGATCCTCGACATACATATATTATAATTAATGGCGACAGTTAGTATGCGTATTGAAGTTTGTAGCTGGCATATAGATGGAAACTTTATAAATGACACTATAACGTGGAAGACGAGTAAACTAAACTATTCATGTCAACTGCCATTACTCGAGGGCGCTATAGTTTACAGTTGCTATCAAAATTTGTCATACAGATTTCTCGAACAATCTTGCAAATTCTCGTTGCTGTTTATAGAACTTTCCATAATGTTCTATTTCACGTTATTTTGAATTTCCTGTTGTATTGCACTACATTGCTACGAAGCTTGCATACACGATCAATTAAAATGTATTTAACCATGTTCGTTAAATTTGAATTTTTATTTTAGAGAAAAATATAAATTAAATGGATATACCCATTGTGCAGTAATTATTTTTTGTAATTTCTCGTTTACCCGGGAAAATTTAAAGATTTTTTCGCTATTATTAGTGCATTCTTTGAAAACTCAAAAATTATATGGCATGAACTTATCTCGTATGTACCATTTTGGATTTATTGTCTAAAAATTAGAGAATTAATTCTTTGAAGTCGTTAGGCTTGAAACATTATAATAAAAATAGCATGACACAAAAAAACAACACAACGAAGATATAAATTTATGCAAATTATTAACAACGAACACAATTATAGTTTTTTTTCCTATAATCGAACTTTATAGCAAAATGAATATTTTACATTTTTAAATTTTTAATCGCACTATTTCCCATAATTAATAGTTTACCTACACATGTAACAAAATGTTAACTCTTTTATTAAAAACAAATGAAATTGATTATTGAGGGGTATAGCTAGTTTCTATGCGCATTTCACTGTTGTTAATGCAGATCATCAGGGAACTTTACACAAATATTTCTTAGAACAATTGAAAGTTTAAAATGAAAAGTTTAAACAATATCAAAGTTGTAACAAGAACTCAATTCAATTCAGTAAACTATTAGTTATTCTATTAAAAACTCATTAAGACTGATAATTGACGGACAACGGGAACATTTGCTCAAATATTTCTTAGAACAATTACAGATATTTTTAATTCGAAGCAAAGTCTAAAAAATTATTTAGCTCACTTTACAATTGAATTTTAATTAAAAGATTTTTATTTTCATTATTATAATAGTTTTCTTTTTATTTAATATTTAATTGTTTTGACTACTGACTTGCGAAATCTTTTCAACAGTTTATTCAAATAAAAACAAAATATGTACATACATACATATATAAATATAGATATATAATATAATAATAAAGAAAAAATAGTGATAAAAATTTAAAGTATTTCATAACAATAGATACGTTAAGTTTGACGGTGCGTCTGTGTTTGTTTTTAAATACAATAACAACATTCCAACACAATTTCATTATCGTTAAAACAAGAAAATGGTTAAGTTTTTGTAGCCAAAATCAAGACCTACAAAGCAATAACAGTATTTTCTCTTTCTCTCCCTCTCTTCATCACAATCTCTTTAATGGGGCAAAAGGGCAGTCAAAACAATTTTCATAAATAGAGCAATTTCTTTATATCAATTAAAAAAAATACAACAATAATAAAGTAACAATAACAGTTATTTTGAGAATTTATACACATTTTTGTATGTATTTGTATGATGAAAAATGCCAACAGCGACTAGAAAAATTAGGGCATTTGAAAAACATGCACAATGTGGGTTAGGCAAGAGTTAGAAAATAATTAGGGCACAATAAAAAAGGAACTACAGTTTCTTAACATAACGAAATATGTGTAAAAAATATGTGTAAAACTAATAAAAGTGTACAATCCAAGACAAGGTCGAATTCCAATTGCACCCTACAAACAGTATTTCGGCCACAGTTACATATGTACATTCATACATATTTAAGTAGATAAAGGGGAATTCGTAAAATTAAGTGAAAGGAAGATCCATGCCTACATAATTTGGGATTGAGAAAGTTGTTTATGTGAAAAATTTAAATTTCGTATATTCCTGAGGATGATCGCTCCCCTTAAGGAAACGAGTAGTTTCAGCAGTCACACTTAGGGATTAATACACGGCTAGCGAATAAATATAGCGCTCATTTGCTGTAACATCGCCATAACTAAAAAAAAATGATTTTTAAGTTCATAATTAAAGGAAGTCGAGGTTGTTGCTTTCGCCAAAAAGTTGCAATAACCGACCATTAACAGCTGTTTATAAAAATATGCCAATATTTAACTTCAATTCATTTATTTTTAATATTTTTAAATAAAAAATTTATACATATATTAAACAAAGGGTGTGTGCCAAACGATAGCAAAGTACTCTGGTATGTAAATTTTTGACACCGTTGAGGTGAATAAAATTTCATTAGCCCTGAACGCTAGTATTTGATGTACGAAAAAATTTCGAATCATGTTCCTATACCGTTCACCAATGACAGTAACATTCTGACCATCATCGTTTTTGAAGACATAAGGGTCAATGACTCCGCCAGCCCATAAAATGCACCAATAGTTTTCTGCGAATGTAACGGTGCTTTGACAAAAGCTTGTAGATTCTTCTCACTCAAAAATTTCGAATGGAAATTCAAAATCAATATCAATTATTTTGATTAAAAATTTCAACAATTTGCACGCGTTGTTCTGGTGTAAGACAATTCATAATAGCGGTATTCATTGTTTAGTGCAAACGCTCCTGCGAAAGTGCAAATGCAAAATATCGTAGCTTTTTTATGAACACTGGAACACTGTATATTTTGTTGTTGGATTTAACAAAAAAGCTAGGATTTTTTGCATTTGCACTTTCGCAAGAGCATTTGCACCAAACACTGAATACCGCCAATGAATTTTCAAAGCAAATTAAACAAAAAGCAACTATCAGCTGTTAAATGGGTGCTCAAATAAAGCAGTGATGCCAACTCAAACTTGTGACCCTTAAAAAAAAGCACGTTTTTTAAGATAAGCTTTTGAAATTCTTATAAATATTATTTTTATATGACAAAATATTATTCTTATCTTAAAAAGCAATATGATACAATACAATGACCCTGGTAAGATAAACAAATAATTTGACTTAAACACATTCATAATTCAATCACATTATGATGCGATTCTAACTATATAATTTAGTCAGAGTTGTTTAGTTGTTTGTTATTAGATTATGTTTCTTTTGCATGAATGTAACTTCCAACTTTTTCCATCATGCATTTATATATTTTTTCTATTTCACAGAAGTTTTTTAAATACACATCTGTCTTCTTAGGCAATGAAATGAATGAATGACTACTTTGTTTAAATAACTTCAATGTATAGCGTTGTCTGTTCCAGCAATGCAATTCATGTAGCATTTGGAAACAAACATAAAAATCCTTGGGGAAAACTTACCTAACTCCTTGCCTACCAAATGTCTAAGGCAAAATTAAAGCTCTTGCACCTGTAGCGCTTGCAATGTGTAGACATAAGTTGCTCAAAAAATCTTACACCTTTATCAAAAAAAAAAAAAAAACAAATAAACATTTAACATTTAATCAAATGCTCTGCGGCACTGCTTAAAGGTGGTATAATTAATTTCTTTTTTTATAAATAGTTTTCAAGAAACATAGTTAAAGAGAGGCAGAAAAAACTACCACCTCAAAACTAAAGGAAAAACAATAAAAAAGAAAACATCAAATTAATGTCACTTATACATGACACAGACACACTCACATTGCGGCAGAAACTTAAAAAGAGACAAGAAAATGTTTGTGGAAAGCCACAAAAACGAACGAACGAAAAAAATCGATGTTTTCCAAACTGTTACATGTTCAAAAGCTCCAGACAAACGTAAGTGCACAATTACAACAACAAAAAGAATATTAAAAAAAATCACTCTCACTTCACTGCAGTTGGTCGTTGTTGTTTCATTAGTGTTTGAAAATGCGATAAGGGTGAAAGGAAAATCGATAGATGAAATTAAGTAACCGGTACTTACTTTATTCAATGGATTATTAGTGTGCTGGAAAGCAATAAACTTCGTGGTGAGACCCTTCCTATGAGTAAGGTGTTGCATATAATGACAAAGCGGTTATGGGGAGCCAACGAAAATACTATTCGACGTCATTAGCCGTTTTACTAATCAGTTTGCCATCGCTAAGAATTACTACTATGAGGTATTAATCAATAACTGCATGGCGCACAGAACATACTTGCTTTTCATATACCTGATCTCGCTGGTTTACTTAAAGAATTATTTCTTCCGAGATTTTCTCTACTCCCTGATTGAAAGTTTTCTCGCATTGGCTCGGGTTATGTAGGTCTTCACGAAATGTTGTCTTCCTTAAGATATTCGGGATAAAATTATTTTAAACAAAAATATCTGCCATGAAGCTTTCGTGCAGCATTATGCAGAAGTACATATAATAATTGTAACTGAGAGTCAGGTCACACACGTCCTTATCAAAGACTATAGATTATCCTTCAATTGATAGTTTAACATCTGATTTCGTTAAGGAAATCTATATAAAGTAGTAATTATTGATCGGATACATGAGTAAATTAGTGGATGTGCAGCTACTTCAACAATACAATATCAAGTAATTGAAAAAATAAGGAAAGCGGGCTCCTGATTGTTGATTATTTATACTTTCTGCAGCCTAAGTAAGTTTGTGGTAAAACTACAACTTTATGGCTGCGCATTGATAGAATTTAAAATACATATTTTATAGAATTCTTAGAAAACTAAGACGTCTTTGTAGATGTTAAAATCATTGCACAAAAAAACAAAATGAGCTAAAAGCAATGTTCAGAAAAAGTCATACTGAATAGCTAGAGGCACATTTACTACGGCCCTTTAGACATGCGTTCGAATCTTTTAAAACCGAACGGATATGTTGCTCTTTAATACACAGCGTTCAGAGCGTAAATAAAATATTTGGTTTCTATTGATTGAAAAAAGTTTGCTTCAACATACGCGAACTAAATGTTTTATTCAGATATTTTATAACTATCTATTTAATTTTTGGCCGAACTGTCATTCAAAAAAGCTGAATGCAATATTTAGTAATTTTTCTCATAGAAAATTTAAAATATTTCGTTCAACGAAATGATTTGCCTAAAAAAGTAAAATAAAACTGAATGCTACGCTTAAAAATACTGAGCGCAGCATAGTAAAAATATTATTTGGCAATTTCTGCAGTTTTTTTTAAAGCAACTTATATTTTTATAATTTTTGAAATTCTCATTGGGTTTTTAAAGGTTTTCGTATAAGATAAGAGTTTTGAAACTCTTCAAGGATATGGTTTAAGATGATTTGGCATTAATACCAATGCAATGCATGCAGCTAAAAAACCCTTAACAAACAAAACTTTTTGAAATTATATACACTTACAAAATATGAAAAATATTATTAAATGAATTAAAAACATTCAAATGGTTTTTTATATTTAATTCACTGAACGCGTCTGATAAATAACCGAACTCGTGTTTAGTAATAATCATATTGAACGCTCATAGGTTATTTTTGAACACATGTTTAGTTTACTAAAAATTGAGAGTGTATTTTTATTTGTTGAACATACATTTAATAATATTATAACTGAACGTCCATAGTATATTTTTGAACACGCGTTTAGATTTGGGCAAGCTGGACTTTAGAAAAAAAACTGCATGCACGTTTTTCATTTGTCTGAATGATTTGTTCCGGTTTTACTACAAACGTTTATGGTGCAGAAAACGTAAGAGATGTTCAGAGAAACTAACACATTTGTTTGGTTTTATACTGTGTAGTTTTTTCTGTATGCTAACTAAATTTATGCTTTTAGGAAATTTTTTCGGGCACTTCTAGGATTACATTTTTAAGTGTAGCGAAAAAAAGATTGCAAGGAACACTTATCAGCTACTACTATAGGGAGTTCAATAACTGGGCTTTAGACACTCCAAATCTCTCTTGAAGAAGTGAAGAGGATTGCAAAAGCCTGAGTCACATGTGGCCAAAAATGTATCATGGCAATGTACAGAAAGTATGGAAACTTGAGTTCCGAGTCTTAATAAGTATGATGTCTGCCTAGTCGCCAATTAACTGGCACCACCCGTTTTTAATATGGAATAAAAAAGAATAAAAAAGGTCTGGCGGAGTCTAAGACAGCATTTAGACGATGATTTTCAGAAAAGAAATAATTTAATTTCCCTGTTCAAGTTGCCTTTAAGAATCATGACTATTTTTACGATGAGTTTTACATTAATATCTTTTTAAAAATTATTTGTATTTTATTATTCTTAAAAATACAAATTCTATAACAGTCACATAAAAATTGCACATTTGAAAAAATCGAGGTGGAGTACAAAAAAATCAATAACTAACATGAAAAACACAAATCGATGCTAATTTAAAGCCCGTTTGTTTCTCTGCCTCATTGAATTACAATTTGAAAAGTAACTCAGGACTGCACAAGTATGTAGAAAACTCAACGTCTAAATGCTGTTTAAATGAGGTACATATTTAGGGCTCAGATCTGAAGTGCACCAAGTCATAAAATATGAAAAGTTTAAAAACTAGTGCGAATTTCTCCGCAAAGTTTAACTCTATTTAGTTCTGTAATGGACTAAGTGAAAAAGTGTTTCGTTCCTTAAGGAACGGTAAAAAACTCAAGTCAATGGCGCTCATTTTATATTTTATTTATGGCAGTTCATTTACTGAAACTCAAAATATCTTTGAATTGTCTTTTTGTGACTTGGTTCACTTCAGCTCTGAGTGCCTCCGGGTAAAACATTTTATTTGACTTTTTTGTTTTAAAAAAGGTCAGCTTAAACAATTTCATTAAATAACTCTTAAAGAAAAACCAGACTACAAATCCGTCAAAATTTCTGTGCAAATGTTCATAAGAATCGGATGCGTAAAAGAATTTGAAAAAACCTATTCTGTTCTGCGGTGTAAGTTGAAATTAATTGGTGTTAATTCTTCCCTTGTGCCTTTGGAATGTTGTCTTATATCCAATTCTTTCTACGAAATTGCTACAAACTTTACCCAAAATAATAATCACTTTGGATTAAAAACCACTAACACCCAGTAATCACAATTATTCATTTCGTTTGGGCGTGGCAATGCCCATTTTTTAATTCGTTATTTTGTATTGTCAATAAAACTAAAAGTGTGTGCAAAGTTTCACAAGAATCGGTTTGCAGAAGTAGTGGGTAATATTTTACTTCATTTAAGCGTGACACTGCCTACTTTGTTCATTATAACATCGTATTGTAAGGTAAACATAATATGAGTGCAGCTTCATAAGAATCGGCTAAGTAGACGGCGTTGAAAAAAATATGTATTGAAAGAAATTGAAGTGTTCTGCAAATCGTGATCAACAAATAACTGCGTAAAAAACTTCTTGTTACAAAGCACAATTTTTGTTGGTTTTACTTGGTAAATAATTGCTCTTCTGTACATAAGCTTATTTACGACAAGCTAGGAACTTGGAAAAAATCAGTTTAATATCGAAAACGAAAAACATTCACAAAAACAAAAACGAAACCTGGGGGCAAATTACGGCATTCGATATCGATAGAAATTTCCTTACAAATTCCAAAAATTCCAATCAAAATTAGTACAAATTTAATTAAATTGTAAAAAATACTCAAATTTGGACAAAACTTTCTGACAATAGAAATAATTTATAAGTCGATGAAACTGAAAATTCTCAGAGATTTCACATCGACGCTTTTATTGCGAAAAAAACATAAATTTAAAACAAAAAAAATTAAAAGAAAAAAAGGCAAAAAAACTGTCGAAAATGAAAACAATCTCGTATATTAATTAAAAGATAAGAAATTTGGAAAACTCTCTGTTATCGCGAATTTTATTAAATTTTAAAAATAATTGCAAAATTTGCGGTGGAGGGACTTTGATTTGTTCAATATCACTAAAACTAAAGGCATTTACAACTAGAAAAAAAATCATATTTAACTAACAAATTATGTTTCGAATTTTCATCTGAAAAGCGATATTCGTCACATATCGTGCTTTAATAGAGGGTGTCCCAAAATTAACGCAAGTTTTGAATTAAATTCAAAACAAAGTTTTTAGTTTTTTCATTATTTTTTAGATATTTTTCAATGAAATGAAGGCAGATTGTTCTTCGTGTAACGCTGCATTTTTAGTAGCCCTAAACTGTCAGCTGTCAAATCACTTTGTTGGGTCACTAACCCTACTACACAAATGGGGGAAAATTAAAATCCCTAAACTGTCAGCTGTCAAATTGGTTTTTAGGGCACTAACACCTTGATATACAAATGGCGGAAAATTAAAATCTTGCGTTAATTTTGGGACACCCTTTACAGCTTAAACGATTTACATTTTTGTTTATAAATAAAATCAACTTTAGATTTTGTATTTAATTTTGGCTTTTTTTTTGCAAACTTCGTCAAACCTGCAATAAAAAAATCAGCTATACGCGTAGTGTTGCCTCTTTTAAAGATTAAGATTTCAAAACTAATAACGTTAATTAATCTTATAATTACTCACGATCCAACAAATTCTATTATTATTAGTTGACTGTTGCCAAATGTCTGCAACTTTTTTATTTAACAAACAATAATAGCGAAATTTAAATCTTTGTAAGTTAAAAAACGATTAATCGACTTATTCGCTGAATTAACACCACACAAATTAATTGATTTTTTTCTTTCATACCACAATTTTACTCACGAATTTTCTTGCGTACGTTTTAATTTGAACACATTTTCCGTTAATTGCTTGGAAGAACAATATTTGTTTTACTGTTTTGTTCGCTCATTAACAACATTTAACTTTTAATAAAATTTTGTTATCTAATATTATTTCCACCAAACTCACTTTTTATTTTATTTTATTATAAAATTGTAATTTAATAAAATAATTTATTCTTAATAAAATTTTCTTATGTTTTATTAGAATATTTTACGTAAATTTTAATTTACTTTTTTTTAATTGAAATTTTCACAAATTCTTTTTTCTATTTTGATAAAAATTCACACCGTCTTATTTTGTTCGCTTTTAAATGAATACTGATTTGTTGAAGACACAACGATATTCTTAAAATCAACTTATTTTTATTTATTTGTTTGTTTGTTTGTTTTATTATGTTTTTATTTTCAAATGTGGTTGTTGTTGTTGTTTGCTTGAAAATGAGCAAAACATTGGGGTATTCACTAAAAACAGTGGTAAACTACTAGTATACTAGCGTAAACTTAAGCAACGTAAGAGCATAACGCACTGTAAGAGAATATTCAATTTATTTAGTTTTAAAATATAAAGAAACCAAAAAGTTTAATTAAAGAGCATAAACAAATATCACTCATCGTGTTGGGGATACTCAGATAAAAGAAAAAAGAAGTCATGCACAAACATAAAAACACATGCATTCACAAAAGAGTTGTACTAGTTGGGGAGAGCTGTAGTATGGGAGCGTGTGTTTATCGGCGGTATGATTCGGTTAAGAAAGCATTCATTCACTTGTTTGGTGTTCTGTGTACGAATGTGGCCACATAATGTGGTTTGAAAAATATATGGGAATTGTGGGGCAGTATTGAAAATGATTATGTTGTGTCCTAAATATTTAACAATTCAATAATCTTAAATAAGATGCCAATAAAAATATTCCTGATTCTCAGGCATCTATTCAAAAACTTCGTCATACAGACTCATACTTCGACAGTGCAGACTCGGTTAACGCAACCCTCGATAAGTGCAACATCTCGATATTCGCAACCCCAAATTCTTAACCTTAGTGAAATTTTTGTGCATGATATCTTATGATTACGTACACGAATCATTTTGATTTACCGCTGTTCGAGGAATGACTAAGAATTTTTTGCGTGGTGGGTTTGTTTTCGAAACCAACGTAGTTAAAAAAAAATCTTTGTTTGTGAGTGGTTGATCTAGTAGGATAACAGCCGAAAGTTTCACACTTTTTTCTTTAAAAATATGAATCTTCAACTTGATAACAACCAACAGTACAAATTTTTATTTATTTATTTTATGTGTATATTTGTTTTTATTCTTTATTTAAATTAAATTATTGCATTTATTTTGAAAATTAATCTTTGTTTTTTTTAATAGACCTTTTATTTGGTTTAAAATATGATTTTTAGCGGAAATAGACATAGAATTTTTTTACCCGATTTTCGCAACAAACTCAGTTTTCGCAACAGCCTAAAATTTCTATTGGCTGCATTAAACGAGTCCGCACTGTAGTAATTACATTTTAAAACCAGAAGCACATTGAATATTTTATTTTAATATGCAAAATAACAAGTATACGTACGGTATACCGAAATACTCGTACAACCGTGTATAGACAAAGTGATAAAAATCCATCTTGAACAAAAAAAAAATCGTATGGTTATTAACCCTTTGACTGCCCCCATACAAATTTTTTTATAGCGTACTTCCACAGTAATAAATTCTCAAAAATGGCGTGCATCACATGTGACACATGGAGCAATATTTAAACTAATTTTTTTATTCAAAAGTTCTGTGCATCACATATGATTCATGTAATTTTCATTAATTATTATTTATTTATTTTGCCTTATTGCGCTAGCAACACTGAAATAAATACGTGTGTCGAGTAAAATTAGGGGTATCCCATTTTTGGCAATTGTCGTTTGTTTGTTGTACAAGATAGAAGCTTTTAGCTGTCAGTATCAATTTTTTATTAGTGACGTATGTATCCATTATCTTTTTACGGTCGGAAAACTTAAAATTGTAATTCAGATTTTGAAAGTAGAATTGTTATAAATGATAACAGTTCAGATGAAGATAACTTTTCTTTAGGTATTGATGAGAACTACATTTGCGAAGATGTTAATAGTTCATTCGATAGTGAATCTGATGATGAAAACAACTCGTTTGAGGAATTATCGCAGATCGCCTCTACATCACGATCGTTTGTTCAGCAAGAGTGAAGCAATGTCTTTGAAGAATCAGAAAAGATTCCTTTTATTGGCAAGCACGGTCTAAATAAGCATATTGTAAATGAAGATAGAGTATCTTTGCCAATCAATATATTTGAACAATTTTCTGAGAGCGAAATTTTTGAACTGATGGATTTGGAAACAAACAAATATGCGGAATAGTTCATAGAACTCCATCAGGTTCAACGTGATTCTCGCATGAAAAGCTTGTCAATTAAAACACATACCAAAATGAAAAAGTTATGGGTGTGATAATTACCACTGGCATTATAAAATATCCTAATATTGAAGACTACTGAAAAATGGAACCATTATTCTAGCATCCATTGTTTCACAATATTGGTATGAGCTACAATCGTTTGTGTCTGATTTTTTTCTCTACAAGTTCAGACCACTTTGTTATTCATCAGTTCATATAAAATTTTGGTAAAAGAAATAAGACAAATTATGTATCATATATGATGCGCAAGCGTATCAATCATAACGTCTATGCATCATATATTATTCATTGGACGGTCAAAGTGTTATATTATTAATACAGCCAACTTAATAAAATTAATTTTGCAGAAGTTCTTAGTTTTGGGGATACTTTCACGTGCAATTCTCAGAACTGAGTTCCAAAATCATGTGTTGTATTGTGTATTATTCCTGCGAACCAGTAAGTGTGCTACGTTCTTTTGGGAAAGAGATAGTGAGAGAGAACAGATTTGTTTTAGCGAATCTGATATTGCGCGTTATGTTAATTTTTAGATCAGTATTGCTGTGCACCTGATGAGTCTGTAATTTACCATGACAAACAAGCTATTAATTAAACTTTGACAATAGGTCTCTTACCTTTTGAGTCAATGTAAGTTTAAGTTCTTTTTGTGCTGGCGGTAATTTTCTTACTTTAAGCCCCGTAATTCTACATTTTTCTACAATTCTACAAACTTCTCAAGCTTATAAATCTAATTACGAGAAGTGTTCTTATTTATGACAGTCTCAGCATATACTTCCATTTACCAGTAATCGATATAGCTTATCTTTAGATGTCTGACAGCAAAAGAAGTAATTGAACTTTTTTTTAGCAAATATCACGTAATCAGCTTGAAGTTCAACAGTTTCGCACAAATATATTTAAGTTATACCATACGAAATTGTTAGGGCGTTATTTATTAAAATCAATATGTGTATATAAACAGTTTTCCGATATAAAAATTTTGGTACAATAAATATTGCACCGATTACCAACAGGAAAAAGAGTTGAGCAGAGTCAAAAGTGTAAATATATTTCAACACTACATTTTCTTGCAATCAGCTCTTTCCTTAATCTTAATAATTTTTAAAATTTTTCCATTCGCGTAATTTTTTGGGCAACAGCTTTCTTTTTTTAGATAAAATTTTTCAGTTTACTCAGTAATTACTCATTTAATGCATTTTACTGTAAAAGTACTCGAACGTAGCTATTATTTCGCAGTTGGAAAATATGATGCCAGAAAAATTTTGTACTTGGAAAAATATGTTGACAGAAACATTTCGTAAGTATTTATCCAAAAAAAATGAACAGAGTACAACCTCAGAAATATTAGCGGTATTCACTGTTTAGTGCGTTTTGCATTGCAACTCCTTGCATGTGCAACTATTTTTTCATTGATAGTGAGCGCTATTTTTAAACAACATGACAATGTTTTCTTGGACAAAGTCTTTTCAATTTTCTTTCAAACTTTGTTTCGCTTCTACACATCTAATTTAAAAAATCTTGTGTCCGTTTGTTGTATGAACATACAAACCAAACACACACAGGCAAACAAATACAAGTATGTGTAAATAACGAACAAAGTAGAACGCAACTTTGCGAGTACAGTAAAGTGTGTACTCACCCCATTTCTTTTTTCCTTACTACCATAAAATACAAGACTTTGCAAAGTAAACGTTGAGCGTGGAAAAGAAATCATAGCTTCACATTTTTCGACCATTAAAAAACACAACGCTGCAAAAAAGGAGCTGGATTATTGAACAGACCTGTATTGTTGGATCATGTTCATTATCAACAAATAAAAATTTTTTTAATTCACTGAGCAGTCCTCCAAATAATCTATAATTAGAGATATTTCATTTTTGGTCCACTTTTTATTTGATTTGATATTAACGCAATGCACATAGCAAAAAAGAGCTATACCGTTTTCAGTGTTACTAAATTACAATAACTTGGCAAATGCAAATTCTAATATCTTGTTGTTGGATTGAAAAGAAAAGCTACGATATTTTGCATTTCCACTTATGCAAGAATATTCGCATCAAACACTGAATACCGCTTTTATTTTGCATTTATTTCCCATAATTTTTTATTTTTTATATGAATTTTTGACAGCAGTTTGCACGAAATGATGAGCAGAGTTGCACGTTTAAGAAACATTTGACAAATTTTGAAAATCTTACTAAGATAACAAACATACTCTTTGCAACCACCTAAAAGATTAAATTATAATAAGCTTAAGGACGATCTCTTATTAACAATAAAATTTTAAAGAGCGCATACAAATGAAAGAAGAGAACTGGGTTAGAATAATTGCTAGACAAGGCTGCCAGATAAAGATCGAAATAAATCGGGATTTTCATTTTAAATTAAAATAAAACTCAATTTATGGCCTTGCAATATACAGATTTTTTGAATTAGTGAGTTTATTAGAAGTTATTTTGTCATTACTTACGAGGCAACATTTTTATTTTAAGCAAACTTTGAATAACAATTCTTTGATAAAAACTAAAAGAAATGTAGCATTTTTTTTAGAAAACCAAACGGCATTAGTTTCCTCAAATATTAACAATATGCGGCCGATAAAATATCAATCCTTGTACACATAACAAAATCAGTTATTCCCAATATTTGCTCTATAATATTTATAAAATAATAATATTTTTTTAATCTCATCAAGCATGTTTATCAACTTTTTCTTTTTTATATACGATATTATTATAAAACATGCAGCAAAATCTCCAGTAAATTATTATATATTTATTGGGTGATTAAATAAATCATTTGATTTATTTTATTTATCGCATATTAATAATATTTGTTATTTTCAACAACAAATTAATTAAAAATGACCTAACTATTGACCTTGCGTAGAAGTTTGCGAGTAAAAAACGTTGCTTTTTCATAATTTGGTGACCCATTTTTTCATATAAAACACAGTAAAGTTAATTTTTTATGATTTCATAAGAAACTTTATTGCACGGGAAAATTTTTTCAGCAAATCTCATACATTCTTCTTAAAAAATTTTAATATGCTACAGTGAAGATATTGTTGAGCATATATTTAAATTTGATTCTCACATTACGAGTACTTCATTGTTTTTGATCCATTTTTTTAGAAAACTAAATTTTTCTCGGTGTATGCAGTTTTATTACCATACATTTATTACCAATAAAACGAAAAAGAAATAAATGTGTTTACCACCACCACATTTTTCAAAACAGGGTTAATTCATATTTTATTCGTTTCTTATTCTTTAAGGCCAATACGCCAATTTCGGTGGTTATGGATTTAAAGCATGACAAAAGGCAATAAATAGGATTTTCTTTATGGGCAATAATACTTACTCCAGCTAAAAGACGTGAAAAGGGAGTGCAACAAATGATAATTAAGTTATTAAAACACAACAAAAAATGAATGTTCTAAATACCACAGATATGTAGTGCGTCATCAATAGTGTCGTCCAATGCAAAAGGGTTAATATTCATCTTCTCTTTTAGATTGAAATAATTAAATGAAAGAGCGATTAATATCAAAGAGATTTTTTTTTAATGTAGCAGAAAAGTGTTTTGATTTTGAAGAGCACAAGCTTTCCAAAATGCTTTTAGGTTTCTAGATAAGAGCAATGGATAACAAAAGCTTTTATGGATCTTTAAAGACAAATTCAAAAAGCGTTACATTGCTTACTATAAAGCTGTGACAAATCGTTCATTTCAGTGATCGGTAGTTTACGTTCAATTAGCAAAAATTTTCCCGTTCATTCAATCGGTTAATTTGAACGACAGTATGACAGCAATTTTATTTGTTAATTCATTCTTTTCTTAAGCAAATCGGTTGTAAATATTTGAATAATGTAATTAATTTGAAGAATTTATTTAAAAAAATGGACTTATTAATTAAAAAATCATAGTTAAGTTCATTTCGGAAATACTTTCTTGTGTCTTTTGGCTAGAATATTATACATTTTATTTCAGCTTGATGTTTATATACTGCACATTTTATGTGTTGTAACTTAAAAGAAATGTATATTAAAATTAAAAAAAAAACTCTGATCAATATATCAAAACTCAAATGAAACCAAAGAATACATCATAATAAAGATCCATGAACGAAAGTTAATTTGACATAAAAAAAGACAGCTGAACGAAGGAAAACATGTTTTAAACTCATTTACAAAAACGAACGGTACACGATTGAACCAAAAGCGTACTGTAAAATGACCGGATCACTTCGTTCAGTTGGGTAATTCGCTCAATTAAACCAGCTCATTCATGAGCTACACAGATCTAGTATACTGGATCAGATCTACCGTTGGTCGACTAGATGGGATACTTTTTGAGGTCAGACTACAAAATATTGCCTTAGGAATCCGAAGAAAACAGATTGGAATAAGTTCAACAGGATCCTGAAGCAAAAACTAAAGCGAGTCCCAGAGATCGAGAACTATCGCGATAAGCTTAAAGCCTATAAAAAAAGCCATAAAAATCGCTATCGTAACTCATGGAGAAATTTCTGTGCGTCCATAGATAGTACCAGAGATTCTGCAAGGCTTGCTAGGATCCTGGATACGAACCACTCCTGTCCAACTTTGTTAAAAGAGCGGACGGCTCCTGGTCAGATTCCTCCGCGGAATCCTTAGACATACTACTGAATACCCACTTTCCTAGCTGTAAGGACATGCCTGGTGCGAACAGCTGTATCAGCGGCAACAAAAGGCTGCAAATAATGAGGTAATATTCTTAGATAAAATCTCATGGGCAATTGACAGTTTCTCACCGTTTAAATCGCCAAGTCCGAATGTCATCATGCCAAAGATTCTACAGAGCGCGAAAAGCTCCATCATCCCCTGGCTTTCTAAATTCTATAAACTCTGTCTCTCTATTAGCTACGTTCCGAGTAGCTGTAGAAAAGTCAGAGTCGTATTCATTCCGAAGATTGGCAAAAGAAGTCATGAAGACGCAAAGGATTTCCGACCAATCAGACTTTCCTGATTAAGACATTGGAAAGATTAATAGACACTCATATTAGACAACGGCTATTAGGATCGTCAAGGCTCTCAAACAGTAGCATGCCTACCTTAAGGGACGCTCTATAGAAGTAGCTCTACAAAGTAGTGAGTTTCAGAGAGAGATCTCTGGAGCATAAACGATACACTCTGGCTGCCTTCCTAGATATAGAAGGTGCCAGCCATCCAAAGTGCTCTCCGGGATAATTATGTAGAGGATTACATCATCCACTGGGACAAGAAATGTCACCGCAAAATTAGGTAACAGCGAGAGATCTAAATGGTCATTCAGAGGTACACCAGAGGGTGGATTGATCTCACCCTTGCTCTGGCTTCTTGTTGTTAACACAATACTTTTCAGATTAGATGCCGTGGGGTTTAAAGTTTTGGCGTACGCGGATGATGGGGTAATAATGGTATTAGGGATGTTCACGGACGTGATTAGCGATATCATGTCCAGCGCTTTCGGCACACTCAGTAACTGGGCTACAGACTTTGGGCTAGGAGTGAACCCAAACAAAACGGAACTGATGCTATTTACCACAACGATCAAGGTACAGAACTTTAGACTTCCTCGGTTAAAAAGTCATGAACTGCCCCTATCGGACAACGCAAAATATCTAGGAGTTATACTACACAAACAACTTTCGTGCAAACTGAATGTGCAACACAGGCTTAGAAAGGCAACGGTTGCTACTACTACTACTACTCCTGTCGCAGGATGTTTGGCTTTAAATGGCGCCTAAACCCCAACAAGCTGAAATGGACGTATACAGCAGTCGTGCGTTCAATACTGTCTTACGGCTCTGTAGTATGGTTGCCCGCCATAAGTAAGAAATACGTGGTAGATCAACTTTACAGAATACAGAGATCCGCTTGTGTCGGGATAACAGGCTGTTTACGTACTAGTCATTCGGAGGCGCTGAATGCTATACTAAACCTTATTCTTATTGGCCTTCATGTACTGGCGATATCCCCAAGCAGCGCTGCAAGATTAGCGGCTTCTGGGCGGTGGAGATCAAGGTCGTATAGTCACGCCAGAATTCTGGATCAAGTAC
Organism: Gymnocheta viridis; assembly: GCA_956483585.1. Lineage (NCBI taxonomy): Eukaryota > Metazoa > Arthropoda > Insecta > Diptera > Tachinidae > Gymnocheta > Gymnocheta viridis. The sequence goes on along the minus strand of OY101444.1, from coordinate 79,616,584 downwards.
CCCCTACGCTGAGGAAATCTACTGATTATATAGTGCCTCGTCTGGACTAATGGAACACGTAGTCTAATACTATCTGCAGGGCTTACACAAGCTATAGGCTGCAGTTCTGTTCATTTTGCTTTACTTTTTTTTAACAAACACAAACCGCGAAGCTATTTTGGCTTGTCTGAAGAAACACCCAGGGTCAAGGCAGGAATCGAACCTGCGAACCCCAGACTAATAGTCTAGTACGCTATCTACTAGGATACTGGGGCTCCCCGTATCGCTCTGCTTCCATCTTACAAAATGAAAACACCTTGTGATGGATTTTGTTGTTCTGGGTATTCGTAAACATTAAATGTCAAATTCAGCGCCTTTTTCAATGAATAGAATATAAAAATACTCCACAAGTCATTTTCTTTTTAATATATAATTGAAAAAAATCTTTTATTGTGTTAAATTTTTATAATGTTTTAAGTTTTTATTGAATTTTATTTCGCCTTTTTTTCATTTTTCGTTAGTGTTTTTATTTCTCTTATACAATAAATTTTCATTTATATAATTATTAACTTAATTGATATCATAGATTATATATATACCTTGTTAAACATTTATAAGTACATATTTAATTTTGTATTGTTTTATTATTAATATTTACTTAAATTTCATTATATTTACATAAATAAAATAAATTATTTATATTAACATTTTAATATTATTTTCTTGACTATTTGCTTGTATGTCTTATATAATAAATGTTTATAAATAGTAATTTTTATATATATATATATATAATATAGACAAATATGTATACATATAAATTTTTTTTATAATTTTCTTTAAACAAAAATATTTTTTTATTTTTTAAATAATTTATTTAGTTATTTTTGGCTTTTCTGATGGCTTTTTTAAAGACAAAAAAAAAGTAAAAGAAAAAATTGTAGCAGTAAATTGTAATGAGGATGTTCCTATTCAGCTTATAATGCTGCGCGGTTTAAAAAACACAATAAATTTTTTTACTGGCTGAAACACTACAAGTTCATAATTTAAATACAGTAATAATTTCTAAAACAACAGAAACAATTTTTCAAAAGTTTTTTTTAGCAAAAATTTTGATTGAAATTGATTTTAATATTTAAGAAATATTTTCTTTGATTCAGTGAACGATTCAGTAGGCGATCCTCACTGCTAGATTAAAGACAGCGGTTCTTTTTTCATCAAGATGAGTAACCGGTTTTGCAAGACTCTTTTATATGTCAGTCAAAAAATTATTTGAATTTATGAATTCTTTTACTAATATTCGGAAAGAAATCAAACCACTATTTTTACTAATTCAGTAATGGTCTTTGGTTTATTTCTTTTTTTTTTTAGTACAGCTTCCTTGGTCCTGTCATTCTGCACGTTGGACAATTTAATTCACACATTTTAGAAGTTACAACAAGATTAACTGATGTATACAAATTTGTGCTGGCGGCTTGAAATGAATTTATCACACTCAAAAATTTTTTATTTTTAGTTTTTGACAATAAGGCCAAGTTCCTATCCAAAAATTTCGGCAGTAAAAAGTACTGAGATCAAAATAAAGACCAAGTTCTCGATAGGTACAATACCATCTCATTTCTAGGCAACCTGTAAGCTTAATATCTTGGGATGCTTTTATGATAGAACTTTGAAATTTGAAAGAAACCTTGTGTTTTAAGTGTCAATATTTTATGATGAAGTGGAGCAAAATTATGAGGGGGTAAGAACAGCTCAAATGGTTTCGTGTAGTAATACACACTGTTTAGCCGGAACTTGGACTGGCGCAATACCGTGCGCCTATATTATATTATTTATTGTCTATGTTCTTATTAATAAAGTTGTACAGAATAGAACTTTTTAAAAATTCCGTATACAGCGATATTTCGAACGATCAACGGACTTAGAGATAGAACGCGAGGTGTGAAAGAAGCTGCGGCTAGGACACTCAAACTATTGAAAATTATAAAACTTTTTCATTGGAGCCATGGGCATTTTTAAAATAAATAAAGCTGTAGTATGAAGTTTTATTACTTTGGTCCGGAGTAACGTGGTTCAAAGATTTTCTTTGAATTCGGTTTATCTTCTGTAGTACTCAACTTAAATTATATATTCATTGGCATAAAGCATTCAGTTTTTAATTTAATTTTGACTTCAAGACCTTTAATTTTCTTAGATGATTCAAGATCTTTAATTTTCTTCAATGACTGTAGAAGTTCTATTTTGTTTAAATATTCTTTTGTCAGTAGCAATAATTTTCTCGATAGCAGTAATTTCCTGTATACATTTTTTATGGAAATTATTGATACAGTTCTACAGCCAAACTTAAAGATTTATATAATTTTCTATAGAACATTAATTATTGATGCAAGTTTTTAAATAAAATTGTTTGCTATTGAAGAAAGTTTCTAAGCAAATGTGTATTTATCGATTAATTCTTGTATAGAAAATGTTTTTTTGTAAATTTTTTTATGCAAAATAATGTGACGAACCTAAATATTCACAGCTAAATATTTATGCACGAGCACACTGAAAAATTTTTTGCTCTATAAAAATGTAGTGTTGTAAATTCCAAATAAGTTCTTTTAAAAGAGTTGAGCAAATTACCAAAAATAGAAACATTTTTTTTTAAACTTCAAACAGATGAAAAAAATATTAAATTTTTTTAAATTCCCCTTTTTATGATATTAGAACTGCTTTTAGGATCTATTGTCTTGTTGAAATAAAAAAAGCTCTCCTGAAATTTTTATGGCTTTCTCAACTTTTTTTTGTGTTAATATTTTTTTATTGTTTTAACTTTAACATTTGTATACTATTTTAATATTTTCTAAAATATTTTTACAAATTTAGGTTAGTTTTTACAAAAAATTGTATTGACTTTGTTTAGCATTTGTAGTACCAAAAGCTTTTAGTATTTAAAAAAAGCTTGTTTTATAACACACATACCATTTTTTGATGCTATTATATTTTATTATATTTATATAAATTTTTAAGTATAAATACAATTTTTATAAAGTATTAATTAGCAGTATTTTTTTGTTATTTAATAATAATTTTTTTTTGTTTAATCACTAGGCAAGCATTTACAATACATTTATACAAAAAAGTATTTGTGGGTTTTATTTATAAACTTTCGGTTTCTATCAGGAATGGGTGGTCATTTTTATGCCTGTTTTAGTTGTTACACTATTTCAACAAAAACTTTGTGGCACAAGCTTTGTTCAACCAAAAGCATTAGTGTAGAATCGATTTGCTGAAAAGAGATGAAAGAAAATTTTTGTTATTTTGATGCTTAAGCTTGAAAGTATTTGAATTTTTAATAGATTTTAACTATCCGGCTGCTATAAATATGACATCTTAAGGATATGCTTAGAACTCTAAATATGTTTTTGCTGCATAACTTTGTAATAAAAAATATTGTATTGATGTACATTAAAATTAAATTCAAAATTTTTATTAAAGCTACGAAAACTAATGCAGACCTTTTATTGAAACTATTTCACTGTATTCGTAGAATTTTTCAATGGGTTAATAAAAAAAATTAAGGAAATTATCTTATTGGATTTATTAAGAAAGCAGCTTTTGTGTAGCACTTAAAATAATCGGTATTTAATTTTTTTGTTTAGTTTTAGGCTTTCTGTCGTAGTTTAGAATTCAAAGTAAACCAAAAAAAAAAAAAATAATAAAATGTCCTTGCAATCAACTGTATCAAATTGTTAAATTAAAACTTAAGGGAAGAATAAACTGACGCAAAAGAAACGAAGACAGGAAAGTGGTTGAATTCTCCTTAGTTAAACACACTTTCCATTATTGAATAAGCATTAAAACTAAGATATAATAATTTAATATTTTTACTAGTAAATTTAATGTACGTACGATTTTTAGATTTGCTGGTTTAGAAGTTAACTATTCCCCCTCTTCTCTATTTATCATTTCCCTCCTAAAAATCAAACCTAATCGTGAATAACTGCAAATTTCCGTTGGATTAAAAATCATACAGTTCGACTAAAATATATAACGAAATTATTTTTATGCATTTTTTAGAGATTATTTGTATTCACAATAACTCGTAAAGATGTAAAAATTTTTCTATTGGTATTTTGTCGAATACATAAATAAATTCTTGCCAAATCTTGCAAATCCCTTTTTTAATATTAATATTTATTTACTAAATTAACTGGCATTTTTTCCCCATATTTTTCCAATTTGTTATATCTTCTTAATCCTTTTGCTACACTTTAGCTGCAAAATTATTTAAAAAATATTTATTTTTGATTTACACACTTCATATTATTCATGTATCCTTTTAATAAATCCTTGTTTTGCTTGTATTCGATTTTCATATACAAAATATATTCAGTATAAAGTAATGAAATACAGTAGTAGCTTGGTACGACGAATACTCAGCTTGATGAGTTCGTGATTTAACTGACGGTAAAATCCAAACAATTTTTACTCTATATAATGAATTTCTTCGTATGTTTTTATTAAAAATTCAAACAAAATTATTAAAAAATTTAAACGTATTCGCCGATTGGTATCATATTTGAGCACTTAATTTTTTTTCTTACATAACTTTTTTTTTATAACATCTCGATTAAAATTAAAGAGATCTATAAATAACGAAAAGTTTTCATTGGAGGATTTTCGTACTTTTCTGTTGAACTGAAAAAAATCACCAAAAACCAATTTAGTTCGAAAAATTTTCACATTAAGCAATTGTAGTTGAGAAGAGATTTACAAATGTTGATGTTAGTGTGGAAATATTGCCCTGGAGAGTAAAATAAGTGTGAAAAAAAATATTATTTTTAACCAATCGTAATTTTTTTGAAGGGTACTACAAGGAGCTTATTTCTAACATTCTTTCGGTTTACCTAATACAGTATAGTAACAATTATATTAAAAAATTATTAACAGCCTTTAAAGTGTTTTATATGTTGAATCCAGTTAAAAAAAAAATTAATTAAAAATATTAAAAATTATGCCAATTAAAAAAATTAAAACAGGAAACCTTCTGAAGCGCAAATTCGCTTTGTGAGTTAGGAAAAAAAATATCAATGCCATAAAAATACAGATAAAGGGTACCTGGAGAATATGGGCATTCAAGGAAGAATGAAAGGAAAGGCTCCAGCAACAGCTGAGAGACGGATAAAAATTATAAAGTCTAGGCTGAGTTTACTTTCCAGAAATTATTTTTGAGTGGCAAGAAAAATATTATTTTGAGTCTTCCAAACACAAAATGAAAAAATGAAAAATGAATTACAAAATTTTAAAAATTTATAAAAAAAAGAAAGGAAATTTTATTAGCCTGTACTTCAAGGCAATTATTGAAGGCTTTCACTGTTGCCGCCAAATTACACTATTCACTTGTATCTGCGTATGCTCCTGGTGTTGGTTTTTATCCTGCCAACTATCGCACAGATAGACATTCATGCACAACAGATTCTTTTAATATGCAAATGCATAAATTTGCATATTTTTTTTATTTTATAAATTCCATTTTATTTGCTTCTACTTAAAGTCTACGAGAATATAAAATAAAATTTATGAAATTGCAGCTTTAAACAATCATGTTTAATTTTCTGATGTTATTGTAAGGATTATTTTTTTTTACTTTTCATAAGAAATATTTCAATTTTTACATAGAAAGTTTGATAACATTTATGTGTATTTATTTTTAATTTTACAAAAATTATATCAGATTCCTTTACACATATCGCTCCTTTATTGCAACTTAGTCATATCTCCAAAAAAAAACTCGTTCGTCAGAAAACGAGTTTAAAGTTTTTTTTTTATTTACATACACATCAATGGAAAAAGAAAAAGTATTCTCCCCTCAAGATATTTACACAAATTTTTTACACAAAATGAAGATTGATATGACGAATATTTCTGCATTCTTAACTTAAAAATCATGTTTTTTGAGATATGACTACGTTGCAATAAAGAAGCGATATGATATATAAATTTATGTCAAATATATGGAATCGAAATTAGCTCAAGCAAAACAAAATGCGAGACATTGACAAAATATTCTTTTAATACTAACTGGCATCGAATAACGCTTGAAGCGCTTTAGTTAGCGCAACCTGTTTCCAAATGTTCTACTGTATCTCTTTGTGTTTCCCTTGGAGTAAAAAAAATTATTTCTAACTTAAAAGTATTTTTTGACAAATCCTAAATAAAGCTGTTGATAAAATTTTCAACTAAAAATTTATTTTATCCTTTTTTTCTAAAAGGGGGCTGACTCTCGGATGACTCTGTTGTATTTCATGCTGAGTTTGTAGTGGTCAGGAAATTTTTGGAATTAAAAAAGACTTCACTCATCTCGCTGAAAATCAGACCGCATTAAATGCTTAAGCAGAACACAATATCAAATGAAAAATTTCAAGCAAATGTAGAAGAGCCCTCGAAAATCAAATGCATCTGTTTAATATCAAGTTATGCTGTTCTTTGACGTTTTTTGAAATAAAATTGCTGACTAGCATTTAAGTTTGGGTTTAGCAATAGATATAATAGTGAAAGAAGGGTTTAGTAAAATCACCGTTTCATCAGTACAATACGAAATTAAGCAAGTTTTAGAAAAAAACTGATCAGTCTTTGTGGGCTAAAGGGAGGTTCAGAATATCAAAGGTTTTGCCTTCCAAGCTATGTGAAAAACAAACTTTAAGTAGCCATTTGTGAAATGTTTTCTTAGAGTCTTAATATGAACAATAACTCAATGGGCGCTCAGAACAAGCAGAGATTTCTTTTATAATGTGGAAAGTCTAGGAGGAGTTGAAAAATGCTGAAGAGATCATTCCTTGCTCACGTTAGAGAACAAAAAAAAATTGTTGTACCCCTTTGATGGGGTAGTCAAGATATTCACTGAACGATCCCAAATGGGATACAGGGCTGGCAGAAATTTCTATATTGAAAAACTGAAAATAAAAATCCATGTGTACTTCAGAATGACTGAAGCGTCTTGGGTGCGAAAATCTTTGCTATTAGACGGGTGAAAAGGTGGATTAGGTATCTTAGGATATCAGAGGGTATCTAAATATTTACCGACCGAAAATCGCCAATATCCCCTTTAAATGGTGTCTACTCTACAGCCCTACTAGTTTTCGATTGTCGAATATCTCTTACCGATATGGCAAGATATTCGACAGTTGACACTAATCAGGAGTTCAGGACAAACTAACTGTCTTAAGTAATTCAGGATGGTATTGCCTGACCGGGAATGGCATTAAGCAACTCCATTCTTCTATCACACTGAACTTGAACTTGTTGAAAAAACGGTGATAAGACGAAGGTACCTGATGAGTGGCTGAGGTCAACGGGGCCTCATCTGGACAAAACACGTTATATGCTCACGCTCAAGAAAGTTCGGCTGAGACTATTAGTATCATTGCTAACTGTGTATTGGAATATTGGGACATAACCAGGAAATCGAGTATTAGCAATAAACACTATTGCAAAAGTTGTAATGATGATGAGAAAAATACAAAATCGTACTTCAGTTTCTAAAGAGGTTTTCAACAAGGACATTGTTTTTCAATTGTGGCATAACCAACAACATGATAGCTTTGGCATTTAATTTTTTAGGGTATTCGTAGTAGATGCATTGGCAATTGTTACAATGAATTCAATTTGGCTTGAAAATCGCGTTAAAATAATTAAAATCCATTATGAAAATGGTGGTTCTGTTGAAGTTACATTTTGTAAAATTAGCGATATTTTGGGACAACACAATCGTCCTTCTGAGACCGTTATTAAGATTTTACTTCAGAAGGTTCAACTAGTGCAGGAATTGAAGCTGACCGGTCATTCACATCGCCATAGATTCAATTTATTCAGGAACAAGCAGCTAGTTTTTCTGAGAAAATAATTTTTTTCAGGCGAAGCCCATTTTCACTTGTCAGGGTACGGCAACAAGCAAAATTGACGCATTTGGGGCTCCGGAAATCCTACAGCGATTATTGAGAAGCCTTTGCATGTTCAACGTGTCACTGTTTGGTGCGCTATGTGGTCTGGAGACTTGATTGGGCCGTTGTTTTGCGAAGATGGGACTAAAAATGCCATTTTTCCAAAAAGTTAGTAAAAACTTTGATGAACGAATCGACATCTGTCAGCGTGGTCTTGGTGAAGATTTACCAGATATGATTTTTTATTCATAATTACCGAACTTATTTCTTCGTAATACAATAAAAATTTTCATCTAAATTTGTTGTTTTATTTTGTGTTAGAAAACAAAGTTCTTGTTGAATACCGCATACCAGTCTAGACAACTTCCGCCTATTTGAGCGATGAGGCGGTGGGACAGCCGTGATCTTGTCATGCGGGAACTCATGAATGGACCCAAGTGAGTAACAAGTTAATGGGGACTGCCCCACTAGTTTAACTTAGAAGAAGCAATTGAAACAAAACCTTCTTGTTTCACATTTATGATAAGCAAACGCTCTACTAATGTTCGAGGCAAACAATAAACTGCTTGTTTATTTACTACTTGATAAATGTGCAGTAATGCGGACGGTATATAGTTTGTGTTTCAACCCTAATCTAGCTTAAGGCTGATTCCGATATTTTTAGCAAGGCCAACATTAATCGGACATAGTGCGCGATTCTGTACCAAAGTATAAAGGATGCTGCAAAAATAGTCGAAATATAAAAGATCTAGCATGTTTGATTTCGTCTGGTCACGTAAATATCATAAAATTTTTTATGAAAACGTTCACGTGCAATATTTCAGGCTACAGAATGTTTTTTACATGAATAAGCACGATTCTGCTTGTCAAGGACTTATTTGAGTTCCAAACAGTTTGCTCGCAGCGACTGCGATCGTTGAAGCATTAAAACTTTTTGCATGACAACAACTTTTTGTTTGCAAATCAGATGGTCCATGAATGCACTTCATGAACTTTTACTACATTTTCACTACAATGAACCATATAGTCCTAAAATTAGATGAATCTGTTATAAAACTTATACTCTAAAATTCAATTTTTACCATCCTTCTAGCTTGATTTTCAGCAACATCGAACTATTTATTTTAATTCTGTATTTAATATCAAGTTATGCAGGTTATTCAGTTAAATCTATTATAAACATTATTTTATAAAATTAAATATTTAATGTATCCAGCAATGTAAAGCTTGAAATTTTAATTCTGAGTTTTTTTTAACAAAAATAGGTCAAGTGTGAAGTATAAAATAATATGATGATGATTTCATTTTAATGCCATGCCAAAAATACAATTGTATTGTTAATAATTCTCCCATTTAGTAAAAAAATTTATCAAGAACAATAAAAAATTTACTATTTATATTTTTTTCAATACGATTTATATATTTTTTATTGTTACCCTTTTATATTAACACATGGCTTTGATTTTGCAAGTGCAATTTTATTTATTATTATATCTTTGTGTGTTTAAAATATGTTCTTATTGTTGTTATATTTTACATTTTTCAAATACACCGTACAACACATGATTTCGGGACTGAATTCTAAGAATTGCAAGTAAAAGTTTCCCCAAAAATAAGAACTTCTGCACAGGTTTGGTAGTGAATAAAATCAGGTTTCATATATATTTTTAATAGCACTCAAATATGAATAATACAGAAATTTGTCATAACAGAGATTTCCAAAATTTATTTAGTTATTTCTTTTTCAAATTCATACATGAACACCAAAAAACTTTCTGCTTTTGATCAGACATGAATATGAGAAGCAAAATGCTTTTTTAGTTGCTCATACATGTATGAAAAGAAAAGCATCATAATCTGAAAAGTATATTGACTTGCATGAGTGAGCGGTGAGAAAATATTTCAATACAGTGATTAAAATTTAGAACGCTTTACTCTTCAACACAGACTATCGTCATCCGCACTCGAGGAAAGTGCAGTGAACAAGCGAAGCAAGTAGTCTCAACACGATGCTTCATCGGGTGCCATGAGGGCAAAATTAATTTTCTTGCACCCTCCCTATTTAAATAAATTTATCTTGATCTGTTAGTTTTGAAGTGCTCAGATGTCTTTTGTTTATAGTGAATTACCTAATAACGTTTAAGATATCGTTTGGCAAACTAATTGTACCAGAACCAGAAAGGCTCCTAAAACCACGTTCGAAAGGGTACCCAAAACAGAAGCTTAGGAATACACTAAAAAAAATTCAATCCATCCGTATTTAAATCAATCCGAAGCGGTGTTAAAAGTTTGGTAGTCCCAGATTACAGAAAGATTGATTTAAGTACGGAATATTAACTGCTCAATTTAATTTTTTAGTTGATTCAAGCTTTTTCAAGTGATCAAAGAATTTTGTACTCATTTTAAGGAACTCCAGGAATGGTTGTCTAAAGGAATCCCGTTTTCGGGTTGATTAATGTACATTTTATTGTTATTTGTACCCAAAATTTTCAGTACGACTCGTACTCAAAATAAGTGGAAAAAACTTGAATTTAGTACGGCGGTTTTCTGGCAGGTTATAAATATCTTCTTAGCATCTTACATTTTGTTTTTTATCCTTTTAGATTTTATATTTAGTATTAGCGGTTATGAATATAATATTTTAGTTAAAAACTAAAATATGTATGTGTAAAAGTGTTTTATTTGAATTGCTTAACAATGCTGTTGTAAGGACATTTAGTGTCCTTAACATTCTCCTGATCAAAAAGTGTTTGCTTAGGTGAATCCTAAGGCTACACCTTCGAAGTGAAGTTTTTGCCATCAGCACAAATATTCGCATAAAGTGTTGCCCGTAAATACATACTTATAATATGTAAAGGTTTGTTAAATATATTTTAAACAATATTTTTGTTATATTTAAGTATTTTGCTGCAGGTCGCGTTGCTAAATAATATATATTTAACTGGGGCGGAGAATAGTGAGTGTCACCAACAAGTGTTATATTTGGTGCCTAAGAAGTAGAAAAAAAATTTATAAATTTTATTTATTGAAGAAAGAATTTATATACACAGCAGTTAGTTGTGCTCTTGTTGCAATTGTTGATATATTTTATATTGAAGATGTTCATGTATTTTATAGTGTATAATTTTCTATTTTTCTTTTTTTTAGAAATATCCTTTATGCAACGGATGTCTGTTCGTGCAGAGCCTACTGCAGCAAAAGCTGGTTTAAAATAAATTACTACAATTCTCTGAAAATATGAAGAAAAATAGCAAAAGGAAACACAGTTGAAGAACTCGATAAACGAGGCAAATTTGTCAATGTAGAATTAATATTAAAGGCGAATAGAATTGTGTAGAATTGAACAAAAATTTGTGAGGAATCATAAATTTAATTTCCTATATTAAATTTGTTGAATTGACTATAAACATATTCTTATACGTTTTTCAGGCTTAAAAAATATGGTTGAAGAAAATAACATGCTTTAATATATGCCTCGAATTTTGAAAAAACTTTTTAATATACAGTTTTTTTTAACTTGGAACAGCACTCAGTAGATGACGCCTACATATCCCATGCATACTGCCGGAACTAGGAAAATCAACCTTTACAACAAAAACTTTTTAAAATCTGTTGAAATAGCAACAAAAACGAAAACAACTGTTTTATATAGTGTTTTTAATAAAATTTAGTGGTGGCAGAGAAATTGTTGTATAAATGTACTAGAAATAAAAGCTCTACCGTTCAACTATGGCCATTAAGGATATCAATTACACAAATAAATGCAATCACTTAAATTCACTCAAAACGAAATACAAATCATCTATATGGACATCAGAAACTTTAACAACAACTATAAAAGGTATTAAAACAAAAAGAAATTTGTGATGATTGAAAACTGAAATGTAATTTCTGTTATTCAGATGCTGCATGAAGTACACAGTGTGTCAGAGTAAGAGAGGGGCAAGAAGACCATATTGATATAGAAAAGTACTTGTTTTGTTTGTAATGCTTTTTACTTGAGTATTATTTTACCTTTGTGTTTGATGCAATTGAATACAAACATACCTGTTCGTTTGAAAATACAAAACTGGAGCACCACATACTACATCTGTTGTTTGTCTGCTTTAAGTATTTCACTTATACGATGTACATAGTAAGTGGGACAACAGAATTTGTTTGAATTTCGTCAGTGATTGGTTTGTTTACAGGAATTGCAAAAAAAATTCTTTGAAACTTTAACGACGTAATAATCCAAACCTAATTACTTACATGAAATAAAGATTTTGAACATGCTCTTCAATTGTAAACGTTGTTTTTATTCTTCGAACCAAGTTTCGGTTAACGCCGTTGCCGATGCTGCAACTATAGTAGTAAGTTTGACCAAGCTTGGATCTAATCCCCCAAATTAAAATAAAATTTTGAAGAGACTTTTGGGTCAGTACTGATGCTAAAGAATCCCACGAGTGGTACTGTCAATCTCTAAATAAAGGAGTGCATTATTATTATTATTATTATTATTATTATTATTATTATTATTATTATTATTATTATTATTATTATTATTATTATTATTATTATTATTATTATTATTATTATTATTATTATTATTATTATTATTATTATTATTATTATTATTATTATTATTATTATTATTATTATTATTATTATTATTATTATTATTATTATTATTATTATTATTATTATTATTATTATTATTATTATTATTATTATTATTATTATTATTATTATTATTATTATTATTATTATTATTATTATTATTATTATATTATTATTATTATTATTATTATTATTATTATTATTATTATTATTATTATTATTATTATTATTATTATTATTATTATTATTATTATTATTATTATTATTATTATTATTAATTATTATTATTATTATTATTATTATTATTATTATTATTATTATTATTATTATTATTATTATTATTATTATTATTATTATTATTATTATTATTATTATTATTATTATTATTATTATTATTATTATTATTATTATTATTATTATTATTATTATTATTATTATTATTATTATTATTATTATTATTATTATTATTATTATTATTATTATTATTATTATTATTATTATTATTATTATTATTATTATTATTATTATTATTATTATTATTATTATTATTCTTATGCAGATTCCATAGGCACCGCGACCCAAAGGATCTATTATGCTGCCCTAGTTGTTCACTAAAGTAGATTGAGGCTACGAATAAAGCCAATTATCCTACACGGTGAGATATTGTATATTTCACTTAGAATCACAAAGATGCCTCCAAGGAACTTCATTCTACGCGGCGCCACTGTTGGACAGTGACAGAGAATGTGCTCCGACGTTTCCTCTTGCGTTTCGCAGAGTCTTCATAGTATAGTCTCAGAATTACCAATGATAAACTGGTATCGTCTGAGACAGCGGGGTGTCTCCGGTAAACCACCTAGTTAGCAATCTAAGGTCCGTTCTGTCCATTAGCAGTAACTTTTGGGATTTGTTTTGGGATAACGTAATGAAACGATTTGCTTGTCTAAGACCTTGCAGGGCTTCTTTGCAGGAACTCCATCTGAAACCAAGAGTGATTCCGTTCCTTGATATAGCCTCTTGAGATGCCAAAGAAGAATTCCGGGCCTTTAAATCTACGCTGGGCTCCTCTGTTAGCTAGACAGTCAGCCCGTTCACTTCCAGCATGGCCCTCGTGGCCAGGCAGCCAGCATAACATCAGTTTATTTAAATATGTAAAATAGACCATGACAATGCCCGACCTGATATCATAAGAGATTGTAGCCTTGAGTGCTGTCCGATTATCTGACATCAAGTAGATAAGGATAACTTTACATTTTCTCCTCAAGGATTCTATAGCACAAATAAAATTGGCATAGTTTGGAGCTTAGGGCCATATATGGCTGCCCCCGTATCAACAAATTTGTGCTTGGAGACGTCAGTGAACCAGATCTGCTCGGCATCTTCTTTCCATGGAGTGTGGTTCAGCCATTGCCTCTTTCCAGTAATTAGAACTTCAAAATGCATACAATTTGGCAAAACTGAATATATTCCTGCCAACTATTCTTGTTTTAATCATAAAATATGTGGACAACTTTTCAGTTTGCAGGCCATCCCTAGAAATTCTCACTAAGCTCAACTCCAAAGGGGTAAAAAATTTATAAATTATCTATCAATTTAATTTTTGCATAAAAAATACTTAAAAAATATTTTTTTTTTAATTTTGCGACAACAACATTTTTGTAACCATTTAACAGGACTCAGATAAGATTTGCGGTATTTCAAATTAAATTTTTCTTCCAAAAACTTAAATGACTCCTGAAAACCGATATGGCATAAAATTTTGTAGCTTAAGAAATAACTCGCCTTTTTAGAAATTTTTCGTCAACGATATCTCTCGAAAGGGTCATTCAATTACTAGTCAACATTATATTCATGCTTAAAAGGCGATTAGAGTTTAGTTGGCAGTTAAAAAATTGATTTGAAAAAAATTGCCAAAATCTACTGAACCAAATCGTTTTAATATCGTACAAATTCTAAGAGTGGTCAGTAGCTTCAGTTTAATTTCAATTTTGATCTGATCGGATTAGACATTCTTAAGCTATGAGAGGTCTCACATACACAATCTCACACACACACAAAAACTCATTAAGTTTTCTTAGCGTGTGAAATTATCACACTCCTGGTCAACTTATTTATCAATTTCTTCCGATGATTTTATTTTGTAAAATAAAATGAAAAGGAAAAATTTATCCAGTTATCATTCTTAAAATTGTCAGAAAAGATTAACATGACCTCAAAATGTCGAGATCTTATGGAAATTAAATATCGAAAATTTTGAATAAATTTAGTAACTTCCTATTTTTGTTAGCGCTAAAATCTAAAGCCAGCTTATGGTCAAATAATATCTTATATATATTTTTTTCCTATTTTCTTAGGTATTTTCATTTAAGAATTTTTGTCGTTTTAAATTATTTAAAAGATTAAAAATTTTTAAAAATTAAAATTTTAACTATTTATTAGAATATATTTTTTAATACTCACATAAAGTTATATTTTTTATATTTAAACTTCATTGTATATGCGATTGTTTAATTTATTATCATATTTGTGCTCAAATGTTGTTCTCTGTACTGCTGGGATTATAATTAATTGAAATGTATAGCATAGTTTTATTCTGTCTACTCAAAGTTATTCAACTGTAAGTAATTTTTAGTTTTACCTTTAGTAGAACAATTTTTCAGTATTTAGCTTATTTTGCCAAAGGTATTTTTTATCTAGTTAGCTGTTTTTGTAGACTTCAGGTTTTTTGTGTACATGACTTGCAAAAATAAATAAATTATGAGCTGCTAAAAGCAGGAAAGCTTTTGGAAGGAATAGACTATGTTTAGTAACTAATAAGGACCTTGCTCTTTATTTTTAGAATTATTTGAAAATAACTTTTTTTACTTATTCCATTGCCTATTATAAAGGCTCCGTTTGCCAACCGTTGCCAACCATTGCTATACCGGTACCGTACCGTACTGTTAGCACGTTGGTGCATTTAGAGAACACTTAAAAATGTGTCATATGTTTTTGACATAAATAAGGCTGAACCAACTATATTCATTTTTCGTCATTCATTTTAATTTTACAGTTGATATTTTTATATTTCAACAAAAAACAAAAAACACAATATGCATACATAGAATAAAACTACAATCAGCTGTTCGCAACAGTGATGATAATAAGAAACTTCATTTCCTATGGGATCTGCAAAAGATGTAGAAAATGTACCAAAATCAGTTTTTAAGTTAAAAATTTTCTTTCGATGCTTAAATGTATGTAAACAAGCAAAACATTTATGTTATTATGATATAGTTTTTTTTTTAAATTCATAAATGCAACATTTTACGAAAAAAAAAATTCGTAGTTACTTCTATCGTAGAATATACGAAATTTTAGTACATACATATGACGAAAAATAATTATAGTCAAAATTATTTTGAATTAACGAAAGCAACGACATCCTTTCGCTAAAATTTTTTCTTGTTAAAAACATATTTGAAATAAAAAAAAAATATAAAATTATTTTTTGTTATTTGACATATTTTTCAGATGCTTTGAAATATGAAAATTTGACCTCGCATAGCATAGCATTTTGTTTTCAATAAAATGTATTAAATTAAAAAAAAATAACTAACATTATTTTTTTTTAATTAATAGGAAAGGCTATATATAGCCTTTTCTTTTTGAGCGTTACTGATACGCCAATAAAAAAAGACATGTGGGACTCGAGAACTGCCATGGCAAAGCTATTGCATAGCATTTTGTTTTCAATAAAATGTATTAAATTAGAAAAAAATAATTACCATAATTTTTTTCAATTATTAGAAAAGGCTATAGCCTTTTCTTTTTGAGCGTTACTGATACGCCAATAAAAAAAGACATGTGGGACTCGAGAACTGCCATGGCAAAGCTATTGCATAGCATTTTGTTTTCAATAAAATGTGTTAAATTAGAAAAAAATAATTACCATAATTTTTTTCAATTATTAGAAAAGGCTATATATAGCCTTTTCTTTTTGAGCGTTACTGATACGCCAATAAAAAAAGACATGTGGGACTCGAGAACTGCCATGGCAAAGCTATTGCATAGCATTTTGTTTTCAATAAAATGTATTAAATTAGAAAAAAATAATTACCATAATTTTTTTCAATTATTAGAAAAGGCTATAGCCTTTTCTTTTTGAGCGTTACTGATACGCCAATAAAAAAAGACATGTGGGACTCGAGAACTGCCATGGCAAAGCTATTGCATAGCATTTTGTTTTCAATAAAATGTATTAAATTAGAAAAAAATAATTACCATAATTTTTTTCAATTATTAGAAAAGGCTATAGCCTTTTCTTTTTGAGCGTTACTGATACGCCAATAAAAAAAGACATGTGGGACTCGAGAACTGCCATGGCAAAGCTATTGCATAGCATTTTGTTTTCAATAAAATGTGTTAAATTAGAAAAAAATAATTACCATAATTTTTTTCAATTATTAGAAAAGGCTATATATAGCCTTTTCTTTTTGAGCGTTACTGATACGCCAATAAAAAAAGACATGTGGGACTCGAGAACTGCCATGGCAAAGCTATTGCATAGCATTTTGTTTTCAATAAAATGTGTTAAATTAGAAAAAAATAATTACCATAATTTTTTTCAATTATTAGAAAAGGCTATT